>CM039125.1:18918063-18953331 GCA_022036555.1 Microstegium vimineum | reverse complement strand
GTCATTTTTCTTATAATTAACAATTCACTTATTTGTTTTTTTCAGAACCCTTGGTGCTACATTTTTTTTAAATTCATTATTTATTTTAATTTAACCCGGATTGATCAGACTTAGACCCACAAATATCTTTAAAAAATTGGACCATGCATTAACATATAAGTAGCCTAGTGGTTTGTCCATGTACTGGACAGTCCTATGGGATTAGGTTCGACTCCTTTTTCCTTCACAGATATTTAAAAAAAACACTTACGGGACATGTCATTTTTCTTATAATTAACATTCACTTATTAGTTGTTTTTTCAGAACCCTTACTGTTGCATATTTATTATTTTTTGAAATTCATTATTTATTTTAATTTAATATTTGATCAGACTTAGACCCACAAATATCTTAAAAAATTAGACCATGCATTAACATATAAGTAGCCTAGTGGTTTGTCCATGACCTCGATAGCCCTAGGGTCATAGGTTCAACTACTCTTCCCTTCATAGGTATTTTTTAAAAATAATTATGTTTCTATTTACCCAATTAAGAGGTCCTTTAAGTTTTTTATTCACCCAATTAAGAGGCCAAATATATTACGTTTGCTATAGTAGTATATCACAACAACAACCGAGATTTATTTGCAACCAAACACATCTGTGGCAATAGTATACACTTTCGCCTCGCCTATAACACTTTAGTTGCAATTGACAGTTACCTATTGCAATGGGCGTGAGAGCTTCCTACAACGTACCAAATGTGTGGCAATTCTAGCTTTATATTGCATCACTTTTATTATTGAGTTGCAATAACCCACACCCTAATAGCAATGGTCTTGTGAACTTCTTACAACGTACAAAATGTGTGGCAAATCTAGTTTCATATTGCATCGGTTGTATTATTCAGTTGCAATAACCAACACCTTAATTGCAATGGTCGTGAACAACCTTGCAACCCACCAACACTGTGGCAATAAAATGAATGAATCGTAACTATGTACTTTATGTTGCAAGAGCACCAGCTAGTTTTAACGCTAATCAACATTAATGCCACGAAATGTCATCATGGCAAACATGCAAACTTATGGCTACGGTGTATAAAAAAGGGTTGCTATAGGGATAACATATTGCCACGGTTTGGACAAATGTTACAGAATGCCCCCTTTTACCACAGATATTCAGGCGTTGCACGGAGGGTAGTGTGACAATATTGTGCGAGTCTTGTAGTGTCCCCCGTGACCAAAAAACACCACTTACTGCGCTCAGCCCAGTTATCTGATTCTGGTTGGATTCCCAAGCTAGAAGGTCCTCTTCTTCTTTTTTCCACTTAGGAATGGCAGTCTTGTAGCCACCTGATCCCATGTGATCAGGTATTACTTTTCTCGGGTATTCTGTTGGTTCTGTTGAGCTCGTGATTCGCCCTCTTCGGATGTCTTGAAAGCTACAAAGTCATCCCAAAACGGTCTCAACTTGACGTAGGCTTTTTTGTTGAAATCTGGAGTAAGGTTCTTCTTGATAAAATCATTATGCAATGTCTTCTTCCAGGCCTGGAAATATGTTGTCATCTTCTTCATAGCACAGTCCCTAACTCTCCCCTTCAGAGCTTCATCTTCTGTATCGAGCGAGAAATGTTGAAGGACTTCTTGCCAAATTAGTTCCTTGTCACGATCAGAGACAAAACTAATGTCAGGACGTCCTTTCCTTAGCCGCCATTCACGAGCACTGATCGGAAGCCTATCCCTTACAAGGTAACCACAGTTGCTGGCAAATCTATGTGCATGTGGTCCAAGTACTGCTCATGTTTCCACATCGAATTCCGTGATAATGTACCGACCCTCCAATGGCTTTTTGGGCCTCGTACATTTTTACTCTTCCCGTAGTTCTCGTTGATGCAGATGGCTATGTATGTAGACACACAAAACTTATAATATAATTATACAACTGTATTTATTTTGATTTTCATGTATACACAAGATATTGTAGACATATATATACCTCGGCAACATTGTCTTGCGCGATATTTTCTTGCGCGATATTTTCGTGCTCAACATCTAGCGCAAAGTACTGACTTTCGTCATCTACTTGATTGGTGCCATCTACTACTTGATCAGTACCATCGTTGATCATTGAAAACAATAATGCCTCCATGTCGTCATTCGGGTCGTCCATATCTATATCAAATCATATATATGCATGTTTACTAGCAATAATGGAAGGTCAATATTTCTCTAGAGTAGACACTTTGGAGTAGACGGTCTTAGAGTAACCAAAAGGGTAGACATCACTTAGGGTTTAGGGCATAGGGTACACACTTAGGATGTATATCTATAGGGTTTAGGGTACACACTTAGGATATATATTTCTCTATAGGATATTTCTCTAGGGTGTGTGTGTGTGTGAAGGGTTTAGGGTAGACACTAGGGGTAGACACTTAGAAACTTAGGATGTATATATATATATATATGTGTGTGTGTGTGTGTGTGTGTGTGTGTGTGTGAGGGGTTTAGGATAGACACTTAGGGTTTAGGCACTTAGAGTTGGGCACTAGGGGTAGACACTTAGTGTGTGTAATAAAAGGAAAGACACTTAGGATGTATATATATGTGTGTGTGTGTGAAGGGTTTAGGGTAGACACTTAGGGTTTAGGCACTTAAAGTTGGGCACTAGGGATAGACACTTAGTGTGTGTAATAAAAGGGAAGACACTTAGGATGTATATATATATGTGTGTGTGTGTGTGTGACTAATAAAAGGGTTTAGGCCGGGTAGACACTTAGAGTTAGGCACACTTGGGGTAGACGCAGTGTCTTTGTGTGACTAATAAAGGGTTTAGGATAGACACTTAGGGGTTTAGGCACACTTGGGGTAGACACTTAGTCTTTGTGTGACTAATAAAAGGGTTTAGGGTAGGGTAGACACTTAGAGTTAGGCACACTTGGGGTAGACACAGTGTCTTTGTGTGACTAATAAAAGGGTTTATGGTAGACACTTAGGAGTTTATACGCACACTTGGGGTAGACACTTAGTCTTTGTGTGACTAATAAAAGGGTTTAGGGTAGGCACACTTAGAGTGTGTGTAAACCCTAAACAAATGAAAGGTCTAACAAATGAAAGATCTATACAATTAGGGTTTGGGGTAGACACTTAGAGTTTTGCACTCTAACAAATAAAAGATAGATCTATACAATTAACTACAAATAATTAAACATATCTATTTCTCTAACAAATAAGAGGGCTGTATACATATTTTATGAGCAATATAATGATTTGTGTGTGTGATGTGTGTGTAAACCCTAAACAAGTGTGTGTATGTGTGTGTAAACCCTAAACATAGATCAATTTCTCTAACAATACATATATCAAAGCATGAATGTGGTCCACACATATATACATTACTAAAACTAAATCAATTTCCTAAAACTAAAATACAAACAAAATCAATTTCCTAAAACTAAAATACATTACTAACATAAATCAATTTCCTAAAACTAAATACATTACTAACATAAATCAATTTCCTAAAACTAAAATACATTACTAACATAAATCAATTTCCTAAAAAACTAAAATACATTACTAACATAGATCAGATCAATTTCATTCCTAAAACTAAAATATATTACTAATATAATTAACAATCATCACTTCATTTTTTGCACAAATTAATTCGAATAATACCCTAGCTTCTTTCTTTCTCTCCTTCTTCCTACCTCTTTTCTTCCTTTCTTCTTTCTTTTTCCCTTTCTTCCTTCTTTCTTTTTCTTATCTTTCTTTCTTCTCTAGCTTTTTCCCGTCTCTTCAAATGGCGGCAGCCGGCGGCAGGCTCGGGCGCGGCAGCGGACGAATAGGGCGCGCGGGCGCGACGGAGGTGGACGCGACAGAGGCGGGCGCGACGGTGGCCGGACTACTCGCGGGCGGCGGTGGCGAGAGGGCGTCTTGAGGCGGCGAGGAGACGACCATTGTGGGGCCGTTGCAGATGCCGGTGCGGAGGCGGATCGAGGTGGCGGTTGGCGTTGTCGCAAAAGTTGGCGGCGGCGGCGATGGAGGAGCTCGATCTCGATGACGTCTCTCGCTCACGGTTGAAGGAAGAACAGGGAGCTATGAGGGAGGAAGAGAGGGAGCCGAGCTTATATAGGATGGGACTTTTAGTCGCGGTTGGTATTACCAACCAGGGCTAAAGTCATGTTTAGGCGCCAAACCAAATTTACTTTTCGGATTTCAGGGCTTTGGTATTGTATATATTTTTTTATCTTTATAAATTGCTCTAGCTCTTGTTAAAATCAGTATAAATTAAATACATGACACAAATTTTTTTAAAAATAACCATTGCATTTCCTTTTGCTTTATTATACACTAGAAAAATGAATAACATAAAATCTTTTACCATTTATATAATATCAAATATAAATGTAACTAACCATCAGTATTTGGTTAATGCAAAACTATATTGTTCAATTAAAAAAACTAAAATGCTTGGTTGCCAACAGAAAATTAGTTTATGCATTATTTTAACGTTAATCCTTTTATTTTTCACCATTAATTGTCCAATTATGCGACAAATAAGTTTACCATTAAATAGGAAATTATTAATGAGACACTAAATGACCTCATATGAAATTTTTTTGAATACAAATGTTTTAGAACTCATCAATATCTATGCTTTTTTAGTAGTTCATATTTCTATTTGAGGAAGTGTTAGTAAACATTAGTCACAAAATCTTGAAGATACAAAAGAAGTATTAGTAACCATTAATTAGTCACTAAATGCAAAATTGACCAAACACAAATGTAGATCTTTATTTATTTGACCAAAATGACCAATACACATGTCACTTGATCGACATCACTACTAAGCTAGCTACATCAAGTGGGCACATTAGTGATCTTCTTCTTGACATATGTCCCTTGGTCATGATCATGTCATAACCATGGAGTGTCCTCGTCATTTAGAATTATGCTTGGGTCTTTGGTCACACTGAATGGCGCAATTCAGTCATCCCTTTCGTAAAGTTCTGACATGTCTGAGTTGTCCTCAATTCCAAAAATATTTCTTTTCCCTGAAAGAACTATGTGACGCTTGGGCTCATTGATGCTTGATTTGTCATCGGTTTTTCCTTTCTTTGGTTTTATAGACATGTCTTTTACATAGAATACCTGATTCACATCAGCAGCAAGGACGAATGGTTCGTCTTTGTACCCAATAGTGTCGACGTCCACTGTTGTCATCCCATAATCCTTGTCAATTGTTACCCCGGCTCCGGTCATCTTCACCCATTGGCACTTAAACAAAGGGACTTTAAAATTAGGTGCATAGTATAGTTCCCAAATCTCAACTATGCGGCCATAATATGTTTGCATTTTTCCATTTGGGTCAATGGCATCTACGCGGACACCACTGTTTTGGTTGGTGCTCCTTTTATCTTGGTCTACCGTGTAAAATATATTTCCATTTATCTCGTAGGCTTTGTATGTGAGGATGTGCCATGATGGTTGTCTAGCCAAGAAATACAGTTGGTCATCAATAGTGTCATCACCAACAAATTTTTTGCGCAACCAATCGCCGAAAGTTTTCATGTGTTCACGCATAATCCAAGCTTCATTCTTCCTGAAAACTCGGATCGTAGGAACTTCTTGTGTACCTCGACTTACGGCTCCACACGGAGGAGTTTTGAAGAACTGTGTAGTGTGCTTTGTTGAAATAATCATCCCCCGTACCGATATATGTTTTCTTCCCTAGTGTTCCTTTCCCACTAAGTCGCCCCTCGTGTCTTGATTCAGGAACACCAATCGAGTCAAGGTCGGGAATATAATCAAGACAAAACTCAATGACCTCATCTGTCCCGTAGCCCTTGGCGATGCTTCCTTCTGGGCGAGCACGTTGGTGAACATAGTTTTTCAAGACTCCCATGAACCTTTCAAAGGGGAACATGTTGTGTAGGAACACAGGACCAAGAATACTAATCTCCTTGGCCAGGTGAACTAGGAGGTGTTCCATGATATTAAAGAAGGATGGAGGGAAAACCAACTCAAAGCTGACAAGACACTGAACCACATTGTTCTATAGAGCAGCTCGTTCCATTGGATCGATTGCCTTCTGAGAAATTGCATTGAGGAATGCACATAGCTTCACAGTGGCTAGACATAAGGGTGGAGGTAGAATTCCTCTTAACGCAACCGGAAGCAATTGCGTCATAAGCACGTGGCAGTCATGAGACTTTAAGTTTAGGAATTTCTTCTCTGACACATTTATTATATTCTTTATATTGGAGGAAAATCCAGATCGGACCTTGATGCTGCTTAGACATTCAAACATGCTTTCCTTCTCTTCTTTGCTAAGAGTGTAGCTAGCAGGCTTCAAATAATGGCGTCCATCGTCTGTCTTCTCTGGATGCAGGTTGGCTCGTTCTTTCATGTCTTGCAAGTCCTGTCATGCTTCAAGCGTATCTTTGGCTTTTCCATACACACCCATGAATCCTAGCAGGTTCACACAAACATTCTTTGTCAAGTGCATCACGTCGATCGCGTGGTAGACCTCTAGGACATGCCAATAGGGTAGCTCCCAAAATATGGACTTCTTCTTCCACATGGGTGCGCGTCCATTAGCATCTTTTGGAACTGGTACGGCCCCTTCTCCCTTTCCAAAGACTACTTGCACAGCCTTGACCATATCAAGTACCTCCTCTCCAGTTTGGTTGTCAGGCTTGGTTCGTTTCCCTTCTTCTTTACAATGCTTTCCTTTTTTCTAGCTTGGTGATTCTTAGGAAGAAAACGACGATGGCCAAGGTACACGACCTTTCGACATTTTTTCAGATATACACAGTCAAGGTCATCAAAACAGTGTATGCATGCATTATATCCCTTGTTTGTCTGTCTTGAAAGATTACTTAGGGCAGGCCAATCATTGATTGTTACGTACAACAATGCTCGCAGGTCGAAGTGTTCCCATTTGTACTCATCTCACACATGTATAGCTGGTTTGCTCCATAAAAGCAGGAGTTCCTCAACTAAGGGCCTCAGGAAAACATCGATGTCGTTGCCAGGTTGCTTTGGGCCTTGGATCAGCACATGCATCATAATGAACTTCCGCTTCATGCATAACCATGGAGGGAGGTTGTAGATACATAGAGTAACAGGCCAAGTGTTATGACTACTGCTCTGCTCCCCAAAAGGATTCATACCATCCGTGCTCAAAACCGAACCTTAAGTTTCTTGCGTCTTATGCAAACTCCGGGAATTCTCTATCAATTGCTCTCCACTGGGACCCATCAGCAGGTGTCTCAACATGTTGTCTGTCTTACGGTCTTCTTTGTGCCATCGCAACAACTTTGCATGGTCCTTGTTTCTGAACAGACATTTCAGGCGTGGTATTATAGGAGCATACCACATAACTTTGGCAAGGATTTTCTTCCTAGGACGCTCTTCGCCCTCAACATCGCCAGGGTCATCTCGCATGATCTTATACCGCGACGCTTTACATACGGGGCATTCATCCAAAGTCTCGTAGTCCTTGCCACGGTACAGGATGCAGTCATTAGGACATGCATGTATCTTCAGGATTTCTAATCCCAAAGGGCACACGACCTGTTTTGCTTCGTACGTAGTGGTAGGCAATTCGTTAGGCTTCGGAAGCATCTTTTTTTTAATCTTGAGTAATTGCCCAAATGCCTTGTCAGATATGCCATTTTTTGCCTTTCATTGTAGCAACTCCAGTGTTGTACCCAACTTATTTTGCCAATCTTTGGCACTCGGGTATAGTAGTTTCTTATGATCCTCTAGTATGCGGTCAAACTTAGCTTTCTCTTTTTCACTTTTACAATCTCTTTGTGCATCACGAATGACTTCACCAAGACAATCATCTTCAGAGAGTGTGTCCTCTGCCCCTGCCCCTACCTCTTCTTCTTCTGTTTCCACCATTGCAGTATCATTGAAGTCACCATATTGAGCAATAATGTCTTCAAGGTCCAATTGTTCTTCTTCGTCTTCTTCCATCATAATTCTCGTTTCTCCATGCTTGGTCCAACAAATATAGTTTGACATGAAACCCGACTTCCACAAGTGTGAGTGAACAGTCCTTGAGCTAGAATATTCCTTCAAATTCTTGCACAAAGTGCATGGACAACACATGAAATTAGCATCCCGCTTGTTTGCCTCAGCCGCTCTTAAGAAATCATGCACGCCATCAAAGAACTGTTTGGAGCGGCGATCTACATTGTACATCCAATCGCGTGTCATCGTCTGCATTATATGACCCAAAACATAATTAAATTTCTCATTTTGGTCAAAAAATGAAATTATAAAATACCGAACGAAAGGTCGTCTGCATTAAAATAACATGATCGAGATGGAACACCATCATATGTCATTTCCGCATCATACAAATACTAATGTATGCTCTATGAAAGCCTCGACATAGCGTATGCTAAGCCCACTAGCACTATAAATAGAAAACCTAAAATGCACTTCAGTAGCATAATGATCTCCCGACCAATCCCAACTAAAGCAGACAAATCATCATTCGTCTGCTTAGCATCGACAGACTTCTTGAGCTAGCTCACTGCCTCATCAGCCTTCGTAGCCTTCGCGACGTGTGTAACATACTCTTCCTCTCAGTACCAGCCGCGACATCCAGTGCCATCCCACTGAAAATAGAAATAAAAATCAACACTTTAATCAAAATCATTAGGAAATATAGGTACAAATTAACCATAACCATTAAATGTGACAAAATATATAACTCACATTGCGATTTGGACACTTATAGAAGATCCGACCGTTGTTGGGACCCGGCTTCCCCACTCGGTACTCTTTCACAGTCTTTTGCATACACTTGCCACAGGTAATGAGAGGGAGGTCTGGTCTTAGTCGCTTTGGAACCTGATCAGAGGCTGAGTGTCCCGAAGCAGTTGTCATCTACTCTCTATACTCATTTTCCAAACTAGATATTATAAATTCCTTATATTCTAAACAAAGAAAATAAAACAACTAAAATTTACATTTCTCTAAAATCATCAAATGTGCCATGTAGACAACTAAAGTATTCTATGTAGCTACCTTACTCATCTAAATATATAATTATTTTGAGCTCAAGTGGCATATATATAAATCAAGAACAATCCACCATAAATTCATCATTTAATAAAATCCTAAGAATAACCTATATATATTTCTCAAAATAAGATAATTAAACTAATCTTGAAATGTGGAACATATAATACCCTAGAAATGAAAGGTATACTTAGAATACTAATTTTAGTTGCCTTGTTCAAAATATTCAAACAATGTCAAGTGAATGAAATTAAAATGGCAAAAAAGAGAAAATCATAAAGAAAAATCACATATAGAACAAGAAACAATATATGTTGCGGCTAAAACATGAGAGGTTGAAGATAATAATCTTTCAACGAGTCGATGAAGGCGTAGAAGTGATCAAATGAAGCAATGATCGAAGAGGAGATGAAGAACAATGAAGAACACACCAAGAACAAGAGCAAGAACAGAGAGGAGAAGAAATAAATGAACTCTCGGGTTCGGGCTGGGGGAGGAAGAGAGAGTTCAAATAGGGGGGACCTTTAGTCCCAGTCCATAGAACCAGCCGGGACTATAGGCCAAAAATTACCCTCGATTTATGCCTTCAACCAGGGCTAAAGGTCTTACCCCGGTTGGTAACACCAACTGGGACTAAAAGTCCCCCTGACAATGTCTGACCAACGAGCCGTGGGAGGGGACTTTTAGTCCCGGTTGGTGTTACAGTAACACCCTAAAATTGTGCATTATTTAAAATAGATTAAAAGTGTTTAAATGCATTTTATTGGTGGGCATTAAAACCTAGGGAAAATATATTAAGTTTTCATAAAATAAAAGATATCATAATGGTAGAAACCTTTTTGTTGCATTCATGCTAATGCATAGAGTTTTGTATTGCTTGGTTTTTTTTTCAAAATTCAAATTTGGTTTCAAAAGTGCTTTGACTTTGGGTTTTGGAAATTCAAAATCAAAAGAAAAGCTTTTTCTTTTTTTTCTCTCTCCCTCTTTCTCCTTTCCTGGCCCGCAAGCCATTTCCCCCAGCCCAGCCCCCTCTCTCCTTTGCTGAGTGGGCTCTGCCCCGGCCCAGCACGCCGGCCCAGTCCCTCCCGCACCGCATCTCTCTCTCCCTCGCTGCTACAGGTGGCCCCCGCATGTCAGCTTCATCCCCCTCCCCTTCCTTTCTTCCTCCCTCCCCTTTCCTTTCTCCCGCGCCGACAAATCCCTCTCGGCCGAGCATGTTTGGAGCAGAGAATCCCCCCCCGATCGCACGCGTGTCAGCTCAACTCTGTCCCGATGTGTAAGACCCACCTGGCCGCCACCCACCGGCCTTTCCTTCTCCCTCCTCCCTCCTCTTTCCTTTTCTGCCCGCCGATGACTTCCTTCATCGCCGAGCACGAATAGGAGCGGGTTGATCCGCCTTTCCTTACCTTGTCGCCCCTGGGGCTATATAAGGCCATGCATCGCACCCTACCGCCCTCACCCCGCCCTCTCGAAGCACTGCAGAGCCCCCAGCGCAGCCGCAGTTCGCAGAGCCGCCGCCGCCGTCGTTCCTCTATCACCGAGCTCCTCCGCTCCATTCCAACCGCCTCCGAGCTTCGTGTGGTGGTAAGAAAGCCCCTAGGAGCCCGCTCTCCCTCTCCCAACCTCTTTGTTTCACCATTCCATGCTTGTCGGCGTTGCCAAGCCGCTGCTCTGCGAGCACCGCCGCGAGCACCGTCGAATCGGTTCAACCGATTGCCCTATCGTGCTCGCTATCTCTCCCTCTCTCTCCCGGTCCCTTTCGTGTCGGAAATCGTGGACCGAGGCCTTGGATTGCTTCGCGCCGCTGCTGTCCGGCCATGGCGCCGCCGCCACCTCTGTCTCCGGCCGCCGCGCGCCACCTCTCTCCTCCCCCGATCTAATCTCGTCCGTCCATTTTGAATCGGGTGGACAACAGAGCCCGATACCCCTTCGCCGTTCCATTTTGCAAAAGAGCCCCTGTTCTTTTTAAAGCATGAACCCGCAGTCCTAAAGCGTCTTCTCCCTCTACGCTTTCAGTTCTGGAAGGCGTAATTCTTTTCAGATTTGTTTTAATTCAAAATTAAATAGAAAATCCTATTTTCAGTTTTGCCACTCAATTTTCCAATGCTTATAAAATGCTCATTTTAACTCCGATTTCATCCATTCAAATTGCGTTAGATTCGTATCAACGTAATCTACGTGTTAGTTAGTTCATAGTTCATGTTAGACAACTGTTAAATATATTTAATGGTTTAATCCCTTTTAATCTCTAGTTTAATTCATGAAACTTGTTCAGTTCATATCTTCTTCGTTATAGCTCCGTTTTTCGTGTTTCGAACGTCTATGTGACCATAGTGAGATGTAGATCAATTTTATAAACCTTTAATCTTGTTTTATTATGATTGGTGCACTGTTCTAATATATAGCCTTTGTTTGCTTGCATGTTATGTCTCGGTATGATTGTATGTGATGTGGTGATCGAGTATAGACGGTGAGCAGTACGTGGGTGACCAGGAGGTTTTCTTTGAGCAGGAGCAGCAGGAACCTTTTGAGCAAGGCAAGTATTCATGGGATCATCCTTGTTGTCCTAATCACTTAAATCATTAATTCATGATTGCATGTGTTTCCTTGACATCCTATTTAGTTTCACCATAGCTTTGTACCTTATACCTTGTTACCCTAGGATTTATGCATTGGGTAGATCAAGCTAGTGCTCGTGAAAAATAACTATGATCATGTAACCTTGACTAATGATTTATGCAACAATGGTAAAATATGCTTTTTAGCAACATGGATTAGGGTGATCTAGAGCACAGTTTTTGAGATGCTCTAGAACCTCTGTAAGCGATCACCTGGGATTTACAGTACAACCATGAGAGCTACATGGCTCTGGCTTTAGTTAAGTAAGGGGGTTACTTTCTCGCATGTGATGGTTCATGAAAGTTGCCATTGCCGAGCGGTTGCAGGTACGGCCGGAGTGGCTACCGCTGCGGGTGTGTACCATCTCGGGGTCCTCGTATACCCCTTGCCCGTGGATCTGTGTGTCTGTTGTATGTCAGCGAGCCCCTCTAAAAGACTTCATAGTGTACCCTGCCCGTTCACCTCGGCAGTGTTTTGGGAGTTATAAACCCGGGCATATGGGTAACACGACTCATGGGTAAAGTGTACAACCTCTGCAGAGTGTTTAAAACTGATATATTAGCAGTGCTCACGGATACGAGCGGCCTGAAATTCTTATGGAACAGAATGACTTTAATCTATCATTTACTAGTTTGCTATTCATTATTCATGTTTACTCGATCATATAGTTATTGGGCTGTTGAATTCTATTGATGCTATCCATATGCTAAAATTGTGAAACTTAAAAGCTAATGCAGTTTAACCAGTGTCATACCTTTTTTTGAGCCTCATGAACCCCATGTTTACTTGTTGAGTACGAAAGTAGTTACGCTTGTTTATTCTTTTCATATTTGGATAAAAATCCCGGATGGGTACCAGATTATCAGAGTTATGAGGAGTATCCAGAGGACTACTAGGTTTGGGGTCAACCAGTTGACGTCCCTGTGCTATGGAGCTTCGCGAGAGTTATCTTATATTTCCGCTGTTATGTAATAAACATTAATAGATACCTATTCGCTATGTAATAAACACTTGTGATGGTACATTTTTGATAATTTGTCGGCTTATGTGTGTGACTGATCTCTGGGCACACATAAGGTTATTGCATCCCGTTTTGTCTTTAAAACTGGGTGTGACAGTTACCAACCGGGGCTAAAGGTCCCTTTCGCCCCGGGCGCAATTTTCACCAGGGCTAAAGCCGATTTTGGAAATCGCCGAAAGGTGTGTTGTGTACTAGTGGGGGGCCGACCGGCCAATCCCTGGCCCGGCCAGCCATTACGCCCACGACGAGGGCACCAGTCGGCCTCCCCGAGTTCGCAAAGGGTCCCCACAGCAGCGGGGGCAGCACCTAGTAGCCCAGCCGCGGGAGCCGGTGGGCCTAGCAGCGCGGCAGCGGCAGCAGAGCCTTGGTAATGGCGACACAGGCCACGGGAAGGGCAAGGAGACGGCAACGATGCTCACCAAGGATGGACGAAGTCAGACGGCAAAGCTCCTCGAGGGAAAAGTGGAAAAATCATGAGAAAGAAGGAAAAACTGTACTGTGGATGCGCCCTTATTCATGTGTACGTGCTTTTGTTTTGCGTAAGGTCAGTGCAGCTGGCGGCGACACGGGGACACCAACTGCCTCTTAGACGGCATGTTGGAACTCCTCCGAGAAGAGGACCTTGCCCAGATCCGCACCAGATAAGCACATTTCAACTTCGCATGTCCTTGGGTTGCTCATCCGTTATGTACTTTCATGTTTTCGACTAAATTGCTCATCATATGATCGATGGAAGGACTAAATTCCTCATCATGTGCTCGATGGGATGCACAATCCCATACCTATCCAGATCTTCAATCGGTATAGCTAGAACATTGGGCTATACGTATCATTAACAAGATCAGGAAGCATTCATTTGCCGAGAAACACAGACGATGAATGGTGGACATTGTTTAGTGGCAGAGTAACTTAACAAAGCTCAATGTTATGAAAATATATACAATATTTATTACGCACCAAAAAGAATTAATAATCTCTTATATATGTAATTAAAGTTAAATACATATGTGAGAATGATAATTAAAAAGGGACCTAAGGCTACGTGGCTGTCAGCTACAGGCCCTAGTATGCGCTAACACTCGTGCCACCAACACAAGAATCCTAAGGCCTATACTATCTAGGGCACACCAAGATATCTATACGAAGAGAGAATGCCATGCGTACTTAATTCTTGTAAATAATAGATTGTGGTTTAACCCTAACCCCACCTTAGCAATAAATATTTTAGGAGTGATTTGATCGTATCCTAATCCAACCCGCGTTTTTGTTGGTGCAAATCGGCTCTAGCTCCATCTGTTACTGACCAGTGCAGTGCCTGAAGTGTGGTCGTGTGGATGTCTGGTGTTGTGTTGGATAGCTCTTGTAGTCAGAATGGGTTCAGCTGGTGCTTTCCTTTTGTTGGTGTCAAAACCCAAGTGTAGAGGCTGCTAAGCGCTTGTACTTTTTTCGCTCTGATACGTGGTCGTTAAGAGCTTGGAGCGCGCGGATATAGAGATCTTTAATTACATTGGTTCATAAGGAGGCTCAGGAGAGTTATTTGATCGAGCATCCAAATTCAAAATGGGTCTATATCAGTGTAGCCTTCAACAGAGTATCAATAATGAAAACCCATTTTGAGTTTCAGGATAGGCATAATCTAAATATAAGTATCCTCTCTCTGGAGACCTATTTGCAAAAAAGATTGTCTTTTGTATCGTATTGTTGAAGATAAAAAATGACTTTATACCCTTTGCCTATAATGTTATCCAAATGATGAATAAGTCTTGTATTTTGGGTCACGGTTGTTGGAGACAGTCTAACCATAGCTGTGCATTTGTACAGGGAACGGACGTTGCATTGTTTTCCACATCTATGTTCAATTTCCTAGTCCCAAAATTTATTTCCATCTGTCAAAAATAATTCTCCATATTCAGTTACGTACTCCGTCATGATAAATATCTTGGCCGTCAAATTTTCTTTTGTTTCAACCATAATCATTTTATTGTATTAATGATTATTGTGGTAAAAATCTTCTAAACCATAAAATTGTATTAATCAAATCACTAATCGACACATCCACGTCCAAAAGAAGCAACAAAAAGTGTTGTCAAAGATTCTATTGAATCATGGCGAACTCATTAAAACAGTAGCACCTAACTATAATCGTCATAGATTCGGTTTTTTCACTACTAAATTGTCTCCATGTTGAAAATGTGCAGCTTTAAATTTTCAGTCCCCTGCACACGAAAATTCAACTGTTTCGTGCTCCAAAACATCAACGTGACCTTTATTTCAAATGTCATGCGGATATTTTTGTTCAGCTTATATATATGTTGGGGGAAGAAACAGGTTTTTAAGGGATTGCAACGCAGGGACCATCATGTACGCTCTGCATTCTATTACTAATTGAATTCTGGACTCAAACAGGTTCTCATGAGTTAAAAAATTATATGCTCTGAATAATTGTGAACCCAAATTGAATCTTTTCCTTTAATCTCATCCTTTTGTTTCTGAGATGTGCAATTGATGGATTTTTTTAAACGGTCTAATAGATGGAGTTGATGGATTAGTTTGCTGCTTTCCTCATACGTGTGTGGCAACTACTGTTGAAAGAGAACATTTGCAGTGCTACTATATATATTTGCATATGGGAAATTGGGATAACTAATGCTCAATAAAGTACCTAGCATTAACTTGTTTTTAATTGTGTGATAACTAATGCATCGAGCCGGCCATGCTCAAAATTTTGAGTAATAGTAAATAAGCCATACATCTTCTTTTTTTGTGTGGATCGGAGTTCCGCAACGATGCAAGGTGCTCCCAACTCAGATCCACCTCTCTTTCAGTCGGCATATCTTCACCGTACCACCACCGGCCAGCTACACATCGTATTGTGCAAACCCGTGTGTTGGCTTGACCGCATGTATGTGCTTGCTGGATTTAACTTGGCAGCGCGCGCCTGAGAAGGCAGTGCAGCCACCTGTATGGTGCCCTTGGTAGAGTAACACCCTTATCCCTACGGCAGCCATGTATATATAACCCTTATCCCTACACGGCAGGCCATGACTATACCTTTCATGAACCACAATAATTAGAGTCCACATTCTTAACCACATGTTCATTTTAATTATCCGGTGTCTTGAGGAAATTAAATTTTATTTTCACAATTTATATGGATCTAGGACATCTATGTTCCTGCTAACACTGGCTAACAGACTGCCTCTCCTCCACACCCTGCAAGACTTGTTCCTGCTTGCTAACAGACAGTGCCCTCGCTCTCCACATCGCGTGCGTGCAAGCGTTCCTCCAAATTTCTTGCGATCCACCGAATCCAGACTTGACTGCAAACAGACACCCTGCAGGCCAATCAGCCAACGGAATAACACAAGAAGGCAGGTGAGCAGTGACAAAGCACGTCAACAGCAGCAAGCCAAGCCAAAAAGAGCAAGGAGCAAGCCGCAGCCGCAGGCTCTCCCGGTCCCCCCTCCCTTACGGTTACCGCTAGCAGACACCCTCTCCACATTCTGCAAGCAGCAATTAGCCAACGGAATGACACAAGGAGGCAAGTGAGCAGCGACAAAGTACGTCTACACCAGGGAACCAAGCCAAAAGGAGCCCAGCCGCAGCGGCAGCCGGAGCCACAGCCGCAGCTCTCGCTCTCCCAGCCGGTCGGTCGGTTACCGCGGATCACATGCCCAAAGCCAGCCAGCCACTCGCGCCAATGCAAGGGCCAGCACACACCACACATTGGCCAACTCCCCATCCCTATTTGAAGCCACCGGCCCGCGCATTGGCATCGCATTGATCATCTTGCAGCGCAGCAGCACGAGCACCACGCCGCGCCCGCTCCAACCATCTCAGCTTCGCGCTCCCCGCCGCCCGCGCCATGGCGTCCGAGCGGCACCACTCCATCGACGCGCAGCTCCGTGCGCTGGCCCCCGGCAAGGTCTCGGAGGAGCTCATCCAGTATGATGCCCTGCTAGTCGACCGTTTCCTCGACATCCTCCAGGACCTCCACGGCCCCAGCCTTCGCGAATTTGTACGTAGATCGACTAGGCACATGGAACCACCACAACCCATGCCAGTTCTTTGATTACCGCAATCTCAAATCTTAATGCATGAAAATATATATATCACGCATGGCAGGTCCAGGAGTGCTATGAGGTTTCGGCCGACTACGAGGGCAAGCGCGACACGGCGAAGCTGGGCGAGCTCGGCGCCAAGCTCACGGGGCTGGCCCCCGCCGACGCCATCCTCGTGGCGAGCTCCATCCTGCACATGCTCAACCTCGCCAACCTGGCAGAGGAAGTGGAGCTCGCGCACCGCCGCCGGAACAGCAAGCTCAAGCGCGGGGACTTCGCCGACGAGGGCTCCGCCACCACCGAGTCCGACATCGAGGAGACGCTCAAGCGCCTCGTGTCGCTCGGCAAGACCCCGGAGGAGGTGTTCGAGGCCCTCAAGAACCAGAGCGTCGACCTCGTCTTCACTGCGCACCCCACGCAGTCTGCCAGGAGGTCGCTCCTGCAGAAAAACGCCAGGTATATATATCCTTCGATTTTTGATAAATTAATTATAATAATCTGCATATATAAAATCTTATCAAGGCGCGGAACGAAAATGTTGATGGTCTTGTCGTTGCAGGATCCGGAATTGTCTGACGCAGCTGAGTGCCAAGGACATCACGGCCGACGACAAGATTGAGCTCGACGAGACTCTGCAGAGAGAGGTATATCCATTTTACACCACGGAATTATAATTTAAAACTTTATTTATCAGAGCCTCCGATACACACTTACACGATTCCTGCAAATTCGAAAACCGTTAGTTTGAGCCATTCTCGTAAGCTTTTCAATAGTAGTCAATGTCCTGTGAATTGAAGTCTCTCTATCTCTTTTTGCTTTACATTCTTTCTTTCATAGAGATAGAATACAACACATACACGATGTTGACCTATGAGCTCAAGACATTGGGCACGACAAACGTGTAAGTAAGTGGGCCTGAGAAATCTTCAATTTACATGTCACTATGTTTGTGTGACCTGTCTGGCTACACCTCACCAGAGCACAAGTAGTCAGTTGATTTCTTCACGTACTCTATATATGAATAAGCACTAAGAATAATTTAAAACATTGCCAACATTTAAGAATGTCGCATTATCCTATTCTCTAGACGAACCAGAACGAGTCAGATTTTCACTCTCTAAACTATAATTAAAAATTCAGGAAAAGTCATATTATGTCCCCACTATATATAAATAATCATTAAACTTGAGACGTAACAGATTTCAACTCATTAGGTAACCATGAGTAATTTTTTCCACCATACTTCCTCAGTATTAGATTTAGAAGTCGTTTAAAACAGCGACACGGTCTCCTAAAACACAACTTTGATATCTTGTTTTATGAAAATATTTATGAAATAATGATATATGTATACTTTTATGAAAATATTTTTCAAGACAAATATATTCATATAACTTTCACATTTACAATCTCAACAACTTAAAAGTTATTGATGATTTATATTCCCAATATTTGACTCAAATCTTGTCCAAAACAACTTCTAAATTCGATACGGAGTGATCAGTACATATATAAGCAACTTGTGCTCAAGAAGCCAATTGTTAGGACTAGACAATAATAATTATATGTCAATCTATTTCAGATACTCAGATATTAGTTTATATTATCATTAAATTGTCACCTATTTCCATGAGATTTGTGGGTGCACCTCAGCCTTCAGAAGAAAAGACAGATTTTTATCAAAACGTCTTCATAAAAACAGTAGAAATTTGACTTTTTTTTATCTGTCTTTATATAATTATATATATAATTATAATTATAATCATTACATATTCAAGACAAGTCAAGTCAAACTTTCCCATTATTAAACACATATAAATATATAATCATTGTGAACTTAAGGTAAACAACAGAACTTCCACTCTTTGAACTGTCTTCGCAAACTTGAAAGCAGAAACTAACCTAATCAAGAAGGAACTAGAAACTTTTATATATTAACAAGAAGAGGACTGCTATATATTTGTATAACCATATGAGGCGAACTTGACTTAAGATTCAACATTTAAAAGATCACTTGATGAAAACTATATTGAATTGTTTATATGCTATACTCTAGGTGTACTCAAATCATTTCTTTACTTAACAGGATCATTTTATACCAAGATCTCTTACTCTCATACAACCATTTGAGTAGAACTTCGGTACTACTCAAGATCTAGTGGTCAAACATCAATTAGATAGAAAGCTATCAAATGTGTTGATTGGTTTAGATGCATGGTTGTAATCAGGTTGCATTCGATCAAGTTGTTGTACTCAAAGCATTTTCCTAACAAGAAATACGGCATCCAATTTCTCCTTGATGAGGAATCAAACCATAGGTACTCTTAACTCCACACCCTCAATTAGCTAATCTATGATCAAGTTCCTATTTTTACAAATATAAGACAAGTCATAGTGTCATATATCAGTCTCTGAATAAGTACAAATTTAAGTCAGCTTATGTTTTATTCTAATGAAGCTTTACTGTAGTGATTACAAAGTACTCACGCTACTTTTCCTTCTGGTTTTCTCTAAGAGAGGCAACTAACAAATTAACTCTGTGGACTTAATGGTGTTTTAGTAATTGTCGTCCATTTTTTTTTGTAAGTAACTAATCCCCATGTCTTTCCTAAAAAAAACTAATCCCCATGTCCTTTCACTCTATTTGGTGCGCTGTAAGAAAAAATATAGACGGTCCATCGAGAGAAATCGAATAATGCAAAAATATGAGATACTTAGAAGTAAACCTGTTTCACAAGAATCAATATTTTTGTTTAGGTCAGCTACATAAAGAAGGTTGTATGAATTTCTTGAATAATTATATATAACTTTCAACAAAAGAGAACCTTCAGACTAGATCATGTCAAATTGATAACGGATTGCGATCCTTGTCAGAACATATTCAATATTTACATGAAAATAAGTACCATTATATCAATATAAGAAATATAGAAAGTTGACATAAAACTCAATATTCAATTTGTGAGGAATACACAATAACATCATGTACCATCTGACAGAAATTAGTTCATGTAATAATCTAAACTGTCATAAGGATTGCTAAAATACGTATGTGATACAAATTTCAAATGTTCCCTAATTTCAAAAAAAAAATGAAAAACAAAACTTACAGTGCTCCCTGTCCTGTTGTGTACCATGTTTTTTGTTGTGATTATCTGAATTTAGAGATTAAATATGTCGTTAACATCACTGTACCTATCTATTTATATGTGATGGAATCCACTTGAGAATGTTACTGCTTCAAGTCATCATTATGGTATTTTTGTTGTTTGGGTGTTTAGTTCTAATTCATTTACTTGGTTGTTCACAGATCCAAGCAGCTTTCAGAACTGATGAAATCCGGAGAGCACAACCCACCCCACAGGATGAAATGCGTTATGGGATGAGCTACATCCATGAAACTGTATGGAATGGTGTGCCTAAGTTTTTGCGCCGTGTGGATACAGCCCTGAAGAATATCGGCATCAATGAGCGCCTTCCCTACAATGTTCCTCTCATTAAGTTC
This sequence comes from Microstegium vimineum, assembly GCA_022036555.1. Classification (NCBI taxonomy): domain Eukaryota; kingdom Viridiplantae; phylum Streptophyta; class Magnoliopsida; order Poales; family Poaceae; genus Microstegium; species Microstegium vimineum. The sequence goes on along the minus strand of CM039125.1, from coordinate 18,933,100 downwards.
TGTTCTTGGATGGGTGGTGACCGTGATGGTACATTTCTGCTTCCTTTTTTTTTTTACAAAGTGGCAGGAGCAAGAGAGAAACATTCGCACTTACTTTGGCAGTTTGGCTGCAATAGATGTTCAGATAAACTAGTCTAAATTTATCACTTACTTTGGCTGCAATATAATAGATGTTCAGATAAACTAGTTTATTTATCTATGCTCTCGCAGAGACTATAATATCAAGATATATATTGTTTAATACATTGGACTAATAAAGAATTATTTATATTAAATTATATGTTTTTCTCTTTGTTTATTTTCTAAAATAGACATAATAGATACTTTGTAGTCTATATCCATTTATCATAAACTTGTTAATTTTTTTTTTATTTTTGCAAGGGACTGATTCATATCATCCATATTATTACTTTACAACACTTGTCCTGTCAATATTCGAGGCCAACATAGTTTTGTCCCAAAGAAAAATATACTGGATGGTGTCATTGTATCATATATTAATAATATAAGGTTCTATATAGTATTGATGCTAATGTTTGATGGGTTTTTAAGTCTGTATATCTTTGTATTCTGTCACTCACTGTAGGAAATCCAAGAGTTACCCCAGAGGTGACAAGAGATGTATGCTTGCTGTCCAGAATGATGGCTGCAAACTTGTACATCGAGCAGGTCGAAGAACTGATGTTTGAGGTACTGTACAAACGTGTTTGATTGAATCCTTTGTAATGCTCATTTTTAAGTTTGCCTGCCCTATTTTTGGTGCCTCCGATCCATATATACCAATACTCAAAATCTGATATACGTATATCGTTCTCTAGCTTTCTATGTGGCGCTGCAATGAAGAACTTCGTGTTCGAGCTGAAGAAGTCCAGAGTACTCCAGCTTCAAAGAAAGTTACCAAGTATTACATAGGTAAGTACAATTTATTTATTTAAAGACAGTTAATTTGATTTTTTTTCCTGAAGAAGTAAGTATTTGCTGGCGCATGCAGAATTCTGGAAGCAAATTCCTCCGAACGAGCCTTACCGGATCATACTTGGTGCTGTGAGGGACAAGTTATACAACACGCGCGAGCGTGCACGCCATCTGCTGGCAACTGGATATTCTGAAATTCCTGAGGACTCGATATTTACCAATGTCGAAGACGTACGTAAATAAATTAATCGGCTTGCATGTTCCTTAATTAATGAGTTTCTAATAAAGGTACTCTTCTCATGCATGTACAGTAGTAATAACTGATATACGTTACGTGCAGTTCCTGGAGCCCCTTGAGCTGTGCTACAAATCACTGTGTGCCAGCGGCGACAAGACGATCGCGGACGGCAGCCTCCTGAACCTCCTGCGCCAGGTCTTCATCTTCGGGCTCTCCCTGGTGAAGCTTGACATCCGTCAGGAGTCGGAGCGGCACACTGACGTGCTCGACGCCATCACCACGCACCTCGGCATCGGGTCGTACCGCTCGTGGCCCGAGGAGCAGCGGATGGAGTGGCTGGTGTCGGAGCTGAAGAGCAAGCGCCCGCTGCTGCCCCCGGACCTTCCCCAGACCGAGGAGATCGCCGACGTGATCGGCGCGATGCACGTCATCGCGGAGCTCCCGACCGACAGCTTCGGGCCCTACATCATCTCCATGTGCACGGCCCCCTCGGACGTGCTCGCCGTGGAGCTCCTGCAGCGCGAGTGTGGCATCCGCCAGACGCTGCCCGTGGTGCCGCTGTTCGAGAGGCTGGCCGACCTGCAGGCGGCGCCCGAGTCCGTGGAGCGCCTCTTCTCCACCGACTGGTACATCGACCACATCAAGGGCAAGCAGCAGGTGATGGTCGGGTACTCCGACTCCGGCAAGGACGCCGGACGCCTGTCCGCGGCGTGGCAGCTGTACGTGGCGCAGGAGGAGATGGCCAAGGTGGCCAAGCGCTACGGCGTGAAGCTGACCTTGTTCCACGGGCGCGGTGGCACCGTGGGCAGGGGTGGCGGCCCCACGCACCTGGCTATCCTGTCCCAGCCGCCGGACACCATCAACGGCTCCATCCGCGTGACGGTGCAGGGCGAGGTCATCGAGTTCATGTTCGGGGAGGACAACCTGTGCTTCCAGTCTCTGCAGCGCTTCACGGCCGCCACACTGGAGCACGGAATGCACCCGCCGGTCTCTCCCAAGCCCGAGTGGCGCACGCTCATGGATGAGATGGCAGTCGTGGCCACGGAGGAGTACCGCTCCGTCGTCTTCAAGGAGCCCAGATTCGTCGAGTATTTCAGATCGGTATATATATATATATATATATATGCCATTGTGTATTTATATATATATATATATTATTTGGTAATTTGGTGACGATCGAATTCATTCTCCATGTCGTCGATCGATCAGGCTACACCTGAGACTGAGTACGGGAAGATGAACATCGGCAGCCGGCCAGCCAAGAGGAAGCCGGGCGGCGGCATCACGACCCTGCGTGCCATCCCCTGGATCTTCTCGTGGACCCAGACGAGGTTCCACCTTCCCGTGTGGCTGGGAGTCGGCGGCGCCTTCAAGTGGGCCATCGACAAGGACATCAAGAACTTCCAGAAGCTCAAAGAGATGTACAACGAGTGGCCATTCTTCAGGGTCACCCTGGACCTGCTGGAGATGGTTTTCGCCAAGGGAGATCCTGGCATTGCGGGCTTGTACGACGACCTGCTTGTTGCCGACGAACTCAAGCCCTTTGGGAAGCAGCTCAGGGAGAAATACGTGGAGACACAGCAATTTCTCCTACAGGTACCAAAACCAGCAAAAAAAAAATAAAAATAAAAATAAATCAAAGGAATAATATTCATGCACTGCACTGCACGTTATATATAAATAAAAGTCGATCTAGTTCCTTCCTCATGACTATTGACTACTCGATCGATCAATTTATACATGCAGATCGCTGGGCACAAGGATATTCTTGAAGGCGATCTTTATCTGAAGCAGGGGCTGCGGCTGCGCAATCCCTACATCACCACCCTCAACGTGTTCCAGGCCTACACGCTGAAGCGGATAAGGGACCCCAGCTTCAAGGTGACGCCGCAGCCGCCGCTGTCCAAGGAGTTCGCCGACGAGAACAAGCCCGCCGGACTGGTGAAGCTGAACCGGCGAGCGAGTACCCGCCAGGGCTGGAGGACACGCTCATCCTCACCATGAAGGGTATCGCCGCAGGCATGCAGAACACGGGCTAGGCCGCTTCCCTTCACTCACCTGCAGTCTGCAGAGTGCACGCACGGCAATAATAATCAGCTTCCGGATGGTGGCGCCTTGTCAGTTTTGGATGGAAATGCTGAAAACTGACGCCTTCTCTTTTCACTATATATGTTTATGTAATTTCCGTTTCCTCGGCTTTGGCCTCTTTATATTCACTCTTGTTGTCAAGTCCAAGTGGAAAATCTTGGCATCTTAAACATGTTGTAATAATGAACATCATACAAAGTACAAATTTACTATATTTTGTATTAATGAATCCTGGCAGGGAAAATGTCACTATATATATCCCAGTCCATTGGATGGACTTTTTTTTTACCATGATGCTACTTCTACCATCGTCTTTGATTGTGCTAATGAAGCTTCTCCAATAAGGAAGCGTAGCTTCTCCAACCAGGAAGGAATCTCCTCATCCAATGTACATCAAGTTGCCACTCAACAACAAACTCACAGGATTAATGCCATTGGAAGGTCAGAAGCTATCAAAGATGAACTCGACTTGAGAGGGTGGATGGAGTGTACAATCACTTGCTCAAGTCCAAGTACTTACGAAAGATTATATGAAACATTTCAAGTCACATTTGGAACCCTCGTGTCGTCATGTCTCTGAGGCGGCTCGGGGGGCTTCCGCCGCCGCCGCCCAGAGCCCCCGCAGGTCCGCCCCTCCGGCCGCCGTCGCCGCTCCTTCCGGCTTGCGGTGGCGGCGGCCTGCGGCTGCTCCCCCTCCCTCCCTTATTCTCCCCTCCTCTCTCCCTCCCCCTCCCCGAGCTCCCCTCCGCCGCTGGCTGGTGCCGCTCCCGGGCCGGGTGACGGTTGGATCCGGCGGCCTCGCGCGCTCCCTGCCCGGTGGTGGCCGGATCTGGCGTCCGGTCGGCCGCGCCCGCTCCCTGGCCGGTGGCGGCCAACTAGCGGCCTCGCGCCCGCTCCCCGGCAGGTGGAGGCCAAATCCAACCGACTCGTCTGCCTCCCCGCTTCTGATGTCGGGATCCGGCGTCGGCGGGATCCGGTGACTGCGCTTTGGTGTTGTTTGCGGACAGCAGTGTTCGGCCTGTGCAGGCTCCTGCTGGCCTTGGCCTTGAGTTGGGCTCCGGTTTTGCATCCGTGACGGCCAGAGGCCGGTGAGGGCAGGTTGGCTCGCGTCCATGGCGACCGGCTGCTTAGGTACCATCGCCGTGTGGTGCCGATCTGCCTGATGATGCTCCAGCGCCCGCACCTGCGTCGTGGCCATGCGGTCGTTGCGATGTTTCGTGTTGCGTGGAGTTTTGGGCGAAAGCTCAGCTTGGCTTTAGCCGAGTAGACGATGGTGACGCCATTGGCGCCACATATCTCCTTGGGGGCATCGTTGCTATCACTCCAGTCGCTGCCACAAGCAAGCAGGTGCGGCTGTGCTGGGCTGCAGGACGCTGGCTTCTCGAGTAGAAGATTCGAAGTTGGCGTTCGCGGACGTCATCTTCTTCATGAAGGCTTCGTTGATGCTCCTTGCCTATCTCCTTCGCACCGGTCTTCGCCGCTGCGCCTATCGGCACTTCATGTTTCTCCTCACCTTGGTATGTTTAGTTAGTGCTAGTGGCAACCATAGACGTCTTTTGGGCGGATGCTTTGCCGCCGGTGTTTGTTCAGATAAGTCCTCCTTGCCCGTGGTCCTGAGGGTGGTGACCCTAAGTGACTCGGAGGAGCAATCGGAGTGCGGCTCCGACCGCTAAAGTTGTGTTTTCTGGCGGATGCTTTGCCGCCGAGGTCTCTCTCTTTTCCGGTGGATGCTTTGCCACCAAGGTGTTTTCCGGTGGATGCTTTGCCGCCGAGGTCGTCGTCTTTCTGGCAGATACTTTGCTGCCAAGGTTGCTTGGATGGATGCTTCGCCGTCTGAAGGTCTAGCGGATGCTTTGCCGCTGTTATCATCTATGGCTCCTACCACTACTGACATTTAGGTGTTGAGATATTTTTGTTTAGGCTCAGTTGTTGGGGTTGTTAGGTGGAGGGTCCCCCGCCCCTCATGTTCTTGCTTTCGTTTAGTATTGAGGACTTCGTTGGTAATCCATGGATTACTCGCGAATCCTTTTGTATCAATTATGTGTAGGTTTATTGACCACTCTCTTCTGCTTAATGAAATACATGCTTATATGTCTGTTTTAGTTCAAGTACTTACAAGACCTTCTAGCATGTGCATTTGCACAGTTCCCCCGCATAAATGATGGCGAGACAACACTGTAAAAAGTCTAGCACACTTCTTCTCTGATTGGTTGGACCATCTGTTATGTATTTACCAATTTTCTCCTTTTTGGTGGACTGTCTAGCCGATCTCCATTTTTATGATGCTCTTTTTGTCTAGTGAGATGCGATATTTCTGGCCGAGCCAAGTGAACAATACTAGTGGCTGTGTTTAGATGCTAGGGAAAGATGAAAAGTTGTTGAAAAAAATATTGTAGCATTTTTCGTTTGTATTTGATAATTAATGTCCAATTATAGACTAATTAGGCTTAAAAGATTCGTTTCGCAAAGTTAAAGCAAACTGTGTAATTAGTTTTTTATTTCATCTATATTTAGTACTATATGCATATACCGCAAATTTGATGTGACGGAAAATTTTCTTTTTGTATATTGCCAAAATTTGAAAATTTTAGGGAACGCCATTTTGGTGGCCGGACCTTGGCCTAGATTGTCCGACGCTCTCATTCTTTTGGGATGTGGACTCTCCAATCACATTTATTCATTATTTTTCTGTTTTTTGCAGTTTCTTGCCTTATCTTTATGTCGTCTATTTCCTTGAAACCTAGAACTCACTAGAATATGTCTAACACATCTTAATTTAACATATATTAGTTTCAGTGATTGGGTTGTCACTAAATCACCACCACACTAAAAAATCACTTACATAGGCACATGATCCTTACTACACTTGTCCAACTAAATTTATAAAGGGCCCTTTCCAACGAAGAATGCAAATGAGTTTTTTCTGGATTGTGTCCCTAGAAGACCATGCCTATTTAACAACAACATTGAATACTCAGCCACAATATAAGTCCACATGACCGTAGAAAGACTGAGTTGACAATTTTTTTTTATCGGGTACAACTTGAACGCACATAACCCACACACTCTACACTCACACCACACACGCACACACACGTGTGAGCATTCGTACTCGTACACACGCATAGAAGAGATTGGGATGGGAGGCTCGCCTCCGGTGCGCCGTGCAGTACCACTGAATGCGTACGTGTGCGTGTACCTAAAAAATTCTAGGAGATATCCCAGAAAATGGTGTGACGCCTGGGTGGATAGCCCTACCATTGGACCACATGTCCATTCGCGTGAGTTGACAACTTTGTTTCCCGAAACATCATCCATTCCTACCATTTTCTAAGACAAATAAAAAAAATGCAACTATTCATACTGGGTGTGTTTGATTGGGCTTCCAAATAAAAGTGCTTTTGCTACTAGAAAAGCTAAAAGCCATCCAAAAGATAGAACACGAAGAGTGAGTTAACAGTTTTGTTTCTTGAAAAAAACATCAACCATTTCTATATGTCCCTCTTTAAAAATGTATCAAGAAAAATACAAGTACTCATTCCTAATTTAGAAATTGAACCAAAGTGGTCAGCTTCTACAAAGAAACCCCAACCAATTAAGTTACACTAGGTAGGTAGGCGCGCTTCGCCGCGCCCATGCACGGTGGCAAAGTGTTTAGTAGAGCAAAGCTATTCGTTAACTTAAATATAAACAATAGAGTGAAGTGTTGTGTTATATCAACTCAAATATACATTTATTTTGTTAAGTCAGACATTGCCACACAATTGTACATGCTTTTAGAGGAAAGGGAAATTGTTATAAACATTATGGAAAGAGAGGTAGTTGTGACATACAAACATTTCAAACAGGTATAGAAAAGTAGAACCGTAGCAGAAAGAATGGAAACACAACTATTGACCTATTGGGTTCCCTTTTTGCTCTTCCAGTGATGTCTCCGACAATCTTTTTCCATCAGCATATTAAGATACACCTGAGACCAGGATTTCAAAACAACCAATCATTCTTGGTATTATTTCGGATGAAATGCTCAAGCTCGTTGGCAATAATTTCAGTATGTATGGGGTTGATGATAACAGCAGAGGAATTCTGATCATCAATATGGCTGATCAAACTATTATGCAAAACATCTTAGGAAATAAGAATAAATTAATCTATCACCTAATGAAGGAGATCAAGCATCTACTTATTGTTTTCATTCAAAAAAAAGTATCTGATTATTGTGCAGCAAACATATTTCAGATGGGAACTCATATTGCCCAAACAAAAGGTATTTGAGAATTTTGTCATTACTAAATTATTTCCCCTTATGATGAGTAGTATGGCAATGGATTCATGTTCAAACTTCACATGACACTTTTCAGCAAAGACATTAATTATTTCCCCTTATGATGAGTAGTATGTCAATGGATTCATGTTCCAACGTCACACGACACTTCTCAGCAAAGATGAATAAATCAATTTATTATCCAAAGGAGAGTTATCTTCGCATATTTTGTACACTTTTTTATTGAAGTTCATATTACCCAGGCAATAAAACTCTAAGAGCCAAAACTATAAAAGAAGAAAAACTGTTCCAATCAAATTTGCTTTTAATTTGAATCTCGCTTTCTACTCATCTAACTTAATTAAGATCCTGTAAGTTTTTTTTAAAAAAAATGTACTGCAATTTGACCAGTATGCAAAATGTATATCTCCTAGCTGTAAGATCGATCCTTAACTTGTTTGTTGCAAGAAATGTTGAAGAATTAGCACCAAACATATATCCATTGTTTTTTTGTATCAATGGTAAATCAACAAACTTGATCAGATAAATAGCTTTACTTTTATTTTTAATAAAAAAGCTACTTGACCTGGCCTTCATTGGAAGCCATTGTCCGAACCAGAGATCAGTCCCTCACAGGCCAACTCCCAATCTGGGGCTTAACCACCTGCCCTATGAGCAGTTCCTTTGTATATTGTTTTTACTCGCTAACAGGAGTATCATTAGAACATCTCCAAGAGACTCTTCATATTCTTCCTATATTTTAGGAATAGAAATTTTGGTGAAAAACTACCCTCCAACAGCTTGTCTAAATGGTCTTCTAAATATAGTCATCCTCTATTCTGGATTTTTCGCTAGCCAAATATAGAAGACGAGAATGACTCTCTAGAGTATGCATGGGATTTAGAAAAACTGTTGGAAAATGAAAAGATATACAAAACGATTTTTATGCAAATGACTCTCCAAATGATGATTTAGAGAGTGAGATTTAGAAAGACTCTTGGAGATGCTCTTATATATAGAATTCAGCAATTTCTAGGTCTGTTAGCTATGGACGATGAACAACTGCAAGCCTCCATTGAAGCACTGACTAAAGCTAAAATGGGAAGGGAAAACAAAAGCAGTACACATGCTAGTAGAACAAAGGATGAAAATTAGTGATGGGTATTTGTTGTAGTTTGCAAAAGATGATTCATCTGGAAACCTTGTAAGGCTGTAAGCGTGAAGTATAAAGTAGAATAGAGAAGGTAGGCACACCGAGGCTTGTATTTTTTCCCCCAGACAATGGCTCCGTGTAGCGTTGTCAAAAAAATGGCTCCGCATATCAGTAGGCAATCTGCAAGATCTGATGAAAAAATAATAAAAAGAACAAACAAAAGAACCTAATGGATATATTATGAATCCTAAATGCCTAAGAATTATTCGACTACATGTAGATGCATATAAAGAATTGGAACTAAGCTAGATAGACATGCAGCAAGCTTTTTTATTGACAAAGAAATAAAGGAGCACTAACCAATGGCGGAAACTGAAGGTAGTTGGACACTATGATTCATCTTTTCACCTTTAATAGCCATGGTATGGGAATGAGTTGCTGGTAGTTTTAGGTTGAGAGGAACGGTAATAGTGAGTTATACTAAATTCAATAAAAAAATTTGAACTGACTGATCTTGTATAAGAATATAGATAAAGAAAATTCATTTTAGCATCGGACAAGTTAAATTCCATATACCCAGATTACATGGGAAAACAAAATTGTAACACACTAATAACTATATAAACACTAATGGAGATTAGCGAGTCAACACAAGGGACTCACTATGTGTCAGCGTCAGAGGACATGTTATGGACACAGCGGCAGAGCATGCTAAGGATGCCTGTAAATAATGAGTAATTCTTAGCTCGTAAACCAGGATCACCTTGTAAAATAGTAATGAAAATAAGTCTATGGTGCCAAGAATTGGACAACTCAGTTATAAAGGAGTACTAAGGTGTGTCATTGTTGGTATTTCTTATAACTATTGGTTAAATCCACAAGCGCATAGATTATACCGTTGTAGCACTTCACCGGGAGTATTCCAGGTATCGTATTTTCCACGGGGAACGAGAAGTGAGTTAACTAGGATTATGGATATGTCCTATGATGGATCAAGGGAGACTATGATAACTGGGTTGAAAGGTTCGATATAGCAAAGATATCTTGTTGGGATATATACCTCGGCATATCCCCAGGGACCTTTTGGGCCTACCGACCAGAAGATGGCCCGGCCCACAAGACGTAGACGTGCGGCACACGACGTGTACCACACGAATAGTACCATATTGACTACTTTACTTGTAACTCTGTTCCTTCGGCATATATAAGGAGGGACAGGGGACCCCCTCAAAAACATCCCTACACAACCCCCTAGATCGCATCTACGGGTCTAGTAACCTAATACTCATATCAATCCAGCCACCAAAACACATGACGTAGGGTATTACGGCGATTTGCCGGCCCGAACCTGTCTAAATCGTCGTGTCTACGCTTTCTATGTTACACTTGATCATTGTCGCCACACCTCCGCCTACAATCTACTACCGTGGGGGTACCCCCTAGGTAGAGTGTGACGCGTATTTCGTCGACAGTTGGCGCGCCAGGTAGGGGGTGTGTGCAACGACGTCATGGCTCGTCAAGCGATCATCTTCCCCATCGACGGCCCTCGTCGACGGATCTCGTCGACGTCCCCTCGTCGTCACCCTCGTCAACGGTTCGCCGCCACCGACCTCATCGTCCCTCGTCATGACCAGATCAGATCTATGATCGGCGGTGGCACCGTCCTTGCCTTGGAGATCTCATCAACTCGCCACGGCCCCTGTCGTCGTCCTTCGCCACCGACCACGTTGGTGGCCCTCGCCGCTCCTCGCCGTCGATCCCGTTGGTGGCCCTCGCCATTCTTCACCGCCGACGTCGTTGGCGCCCCTCGTCGTGCTTCGCCACCGACCACGTTGGTGGCCCTCGCCGTTCTTCGCCGCCAACGCCATTGGCGGCCCTCGTCGTCCTTCGCCGCCGATCCCGTCGACGACCCTCGTCGTTCTTCGCCGTCAATCCCGACGACGACCCTCGTCATCCTTTGCTGTCAACATCGTCAACGTCCATCGCCAACGACCCTCGTTGCCCTTCGTCGGCGGCACGCCGCGACTGTCGTCACCCCTCGTCGACGTCCTTCGTCGACCCCCGCCAACAGCTTTCTTGGCGGAATAGATCCAAGATCGATCTACTGAGGACAGCTTCACCACCGTTCATCACCGACAGTACAAACGGACGTACGAATCATACCACTCAGACCACCCAGATCCAAAACTGGCCACGGATCGACCACGACCATCCAGCATCATCACCAAGGCGTCACTCAGCGTACTCCGTGCACCATGCAGCAAGGCAAAGCAAATATTTCCATGTTTGTATCCACCACCTACCATCGAGCAAGCAAACGTACATACGGAGCACTTTCCAACCAAAGATGATGAGTCTGCATGCATATGTGCATACAGAGCACTTTCCAACCAAAGATGATCATCAACACATCTCGTCTAGAATGCTAAGTCAACACTCCATATTTATTTTGTAAATATCATATGATATATGCCATACATATGGATATCTACATACGCATGTGGTTATTTTGCCTAGGAATCCAACTGTGCTTTTCATCGGCGGCCTGCACCTTGCCAGCGAACATCCGCGTGAAGTCACGAGGACATCAAACTCCATGATAAATCACGTACGATGATAAACAAACACGGGTCGGGTGACAACCTTACGCTCCCACGCCGACACGGAGTCGCCTGAACGACTACGCACATTCGATGCTGCTTTTCCACGTCTTCGCGACAAGATCAACCTCGTCCGACCAGATCAGGACGTCCAAGCTGCCACGCAGACCACGTCAGCGAGTCGCCCATGTCGTCTGCTCAACCATGACAACAACACAACGTCAAACAAGATCAGATCGGATTTATTTGGTGCCGATGGAGCTCCGTCGCCGACCCTCGACATCAGCCATCGTCACCGATCCTATCGTCGTCTCTCGTCGACTGTCGTCGACAACATGCTTCGTCCTTCGTCACACCCCCTATCGATGATTCGTCATGGCTCTCGCCGACCTTTATTATTGAGTTTTCCCGAAATTCATATGTACACCATGTACTACCCGTTCTACGTGTTTGTGTTGTAGGTACTCGATCGTCGTCGGGCCTAATATTGACGACGTCGTCAGGCCTATTATTGACGCTCGGAAGCTGGGTCGGATGATATCGTTCTGTTCGTCGCTCCTCGCCGTCGTTCCCGTCGGCGGCCTCGTCGCTCCTCATCGTCGATCCCGTTGGTGGCCCTCGTCGCTCCTCGTCTGCCCTCGCCGTCAACACGCCTCGACCATCATCAGCCTCGTCAACAACTCATCGCTCAAGATCGCGCGACAAGCTAGTAAAAAAATCTCGAAAGCTTGGTGGACCACAACCTCAAGATGACCTACTCAGTGGGGACGACATCAGCAAGAGACAAGCAAGCAAGGCCATGATCCAATCTACACTGTCGTGCAAAAAAAGAGAAGAAGAAGAAACATGTGCGTACATTTAGACAAGAAGCATACACGTGAGACATCATGACGACAACCGTTTCACATGGCTCCTACACCAATTAGCGACATGCAAACAAGGAAGCAAAACAAGACCGTGGCTTACACATACATATATGTATATACGCATCCACGAATAAGCAAACAAGGAGTCTTCACGACCATACGACTTGATTTTTTTGGAAGACGTACAAGCTACAAGATTCAAACAGGTACAAGCTACAAGATTCGAACAGATTCTGAGTGCCGCACCGGCCAGCGACCAACTATTGGACCGGGACGTGTTCGAGCACTTGCCATGAATTTTCACTACTCAGGCAAGGAATTCGGCCCTTCGTCGCTCCTCGCCGTCGACCTCGCCAGTGGTTCTCGTCGCCCCTCGTCGTCGATCCCGTCAGCGGACCTTCGTCGCTCCTCGTCGTCGACCTCGCCAGTGGTTCTTGTCGCTTCTCGCCGTCGATCCCGTCGGCGGCCCTTCGTCGCTCCTTGTCGTCAACCTCGTCGGTGGTTCTCATCGCTCCTTGTCGTCGATCCCGCCAGCGGTCCTTGTCGTTCTTTGCCAACGGCCACGTCGGCGGCCCCTCGTCGCACTTCACCGCCGATCCCATCGACGGTCCTCGTCATTTCTTCGCCGCCGACCACGTTGGTGGCCCTCGTCGTCCTTCGCCGTTGATGGAGTTGATTCCGTCGACGGTCCTCGTCGTTTTTTTCACCACCGACCACGTTGGTGGCCCTCGTCGTTCTTCGATGCCGACCTCGTCGCCATGACTCGCCTCGTCGACAGCACGCCTTGTCCCTCGTCATCGCTCGTCAATGACACACTGCAACCCTCGTCGCCAACATCATCAACAACCCTCGTCACCAACTCGTCATGATATTCGGCAACCTCTACCAAACGCTCACGACGCTCGATGACCTCTACAAAACGCATACGACGTTCGATGACCTCTCCAAACACTCCCACAGTGTTCGACGACCTCGCCAAAATGCAATACGGCATTTCTCCAAACAGCCTGGCCGTAACTAGAAAGCACCCGAAGCTGGCCTGCCAATGAATCATAGAGAATAGAAGTAGCTACCCTAAGCGCTATGACTACATTTACATGCCTCCCAAATGATATTTCCCCAGAAGCCGGGTGATATCATTTGGGTCGGGAGCCATGAGGTTATGTGCCCAGAATCTGTAAACGACCACTGCATGGTCGACAACTCTACAAGCAGAATGACTTTTCGCTCAGCGTCTGCAGGAACGGTCTCCACAGGCCCTGGTCACGTCACGATCGAGCCTCTCGGAAAAAGGCCCTGCCCACTGGCATCTCCCTAAGCGTGCATGAGCTGTTCACCCTCTGCGCTGCGGATTGCCAGCTGTGTGCCTCCTTGAGAGTCCTTATGTATCCTACGCATGCAGTGGCGCTAGCCCTCAGATCTGGACCATTTGAGACCCAAGGTCGAACTGTTCATCGCTACGACTCACGACTCAGCAGGCACGAGAGGACATACAAGTGAAATAAAAGCTCACTGTCTCGATAAATACAACTTTGACACATTTCAGTTACAAGTCTATGAACACCTTGTATTCCACAACAGCTACCCCACAGCAAAAAAACTCCATGTCTGAAAGAAGGTCTTCAGCAGCCACGCCTCCAAACGACTCATGTCCTCGTCATCAACTACAGTCTCGGGACTGGCTTCATCACTGACTCGTCACAGTTCACGCCGACTTCGTCACTCCTCGCCACGGCTTATGTCGACCTCGTCTCTCCTTGTCGCCGACTTGTCACAGTTTACACCAAATTCGTTGCTCCTCGACACGGTTCATTCCAACCTCGTCGCTCCTCACCGTCAACTACAATCTGGGGGACTGCCCTCGTCGTCATCTCATCATGGGCTCACGGCTCACGGCGACCTTATCGCCCCTCGCCGTCAACTACAGTCTCGGGGACTGCCCTCGTCGTTGACTCATCAAGACCCTCGCCAACATCATCAACATTTATCACCAACCTAGTCGACCCTCGCCGCCGAGTCCTCCGTTTGTCCTACGACTTGGCTCGGGGACTGGAACTTGGGACTGCGAACAATACGGAACAGTATGATCCTGATACAAGAACTGTCGCGCTCCTTACATCAGGCTCGGGGACTATGGGTATTCGCAGTCGTTTTCTACAAAACTTATGTTTCAGTCTTCGGCTAAGAATTTTTATGCATTCTTTATGTTTTATAAAGCTTGACACCACGTGCATACTTCACCTACTACCAAGCTCGGGGACCAAGTGGGTACACTTCACCTTGTGGTGAATGTACTGATTTTTTTTCTCTCGACAAACTCTGTTGTTTCCTGTTGTCTTTTGCAGAGCTTAAGTGGGTACACTTCACCAGGGAACAAGCTGTTCAAAAGTTTTTTCTTCTTCAGCACGTCACATTCTCCCGACGAGTAGTCGCAGTGTTCATTCAAGGCAACCTGCTCGCACATCAAGCTACGACATTCTCGACCAGTTCGACGGCCAGTTCGACCTGGTCGGGAGTCTTCTCCAAGCAGCGCCCCGACCGGCTAACCTGGTCGGAACCCTACAATGACGGCCTCACGCGATGGCGACCAAGTGTACATCTCCAAGAACAACGCTGCTGACTCGCTAGAAGAATACAACGTGTTCGGGGACTTGTTGGGGATATATACCTCGGCATATCCCCAGGGACCTTTTGGGCCTGCCGACCAGAGGATGGCCCGACCCACAAGACGTAGACGTGCGGCACACGACGTGCACCACACGAATAGTACCATATTGGCTACTTTACTTGTAACCCTGTTCCTTCGGCATATATAAGGAGGAACATGGGACCCCCCTCAAAAACATCCCTACACAACCCCCCTATATCGCATCTACAAGTCTTGTAACCTAATATTCATATCAATCCAGCCAC
>CM039125.1:18884784-18917963 GCA_022036555.1 Microstegium vimineum | reverse complement strand
GGAGCCTGCACAGGCCGAAC
Source organism: Microstegium vimineum (assembly GCA_022036555.1). Lineage (NCBI taxonomy): Eukaryota > Viridiplantae > Streptophyta > Magnoliopsida > Poales > Poaceae > Microstegium > Microstegium vimineum. The sequence goes on along the minus strand of CM039125.1, from coordinate 18,917,943 downwards.
ACTGCTGTCCGCAAACAACACCAAAGCGCAGTCACCGGATCCCGCCGACGCCGGATCCCGACATCAGAAGCGGGGAGGCAGACGAGTCGGTTGGATTTGGCCTCCACCTGCCGGGGAGCGGGCGCGAGGCCGCTAGTTGGCCGCCACCGGCCAGGGAGCGGGCGCGGCCGACCGGACGCCAGATCCGGCCACCACCGGGCAGGGAGCGCGCGAGGCCGCCGGATCCAACCGTCACCCGGCCCGGGAGCGGCACCAGCCAGCGGCGGAGGGGAGCTCGGGGAGGGGGAGGGAGAGAGGAGGGGAGAATAAGGGAGGGAGGGGGAGCAGCCGCAGGCCGCCGCCACCGCAAGCCGGAAGGAGCGGCGACGGCGGCCGGAGGGGCGGACCTGCGGGGGCTCTGGGCGGCGGCGGCGGAAGCCCCCCGAGCCGCCTCAGAGACATGACGACACGAGGGTTCCAAATGTGACTTGAAATGTTTCATATAATCTTTCGTAAGTACTTGGACTTGAGCAAGTGATTGTACACTCCATCCACCCTCTCAAGTCGAGTTCATCTTTGATAGCTTCTGACCTTCCAATGGCATTAATCCTGTGAGTTTGTTGTTGAGTGGCAACTTGATGTACATTGGATGAGGAGATTCCTTCCTGGTTGGAGAAGCTACGCTTCCTTATTGGAGAAGCTTCATTAGCACAATCAAAGACGATGGTAGAAGTAGCATCATGGTAAAAAAAAAGTCCATCCAATGGACTGGGATATATATAGTGACATTTTCCCTGCCAGGATTCATTAATACAAAATATAGTAAATTTGTACTTTGTATGATGTTCATTATTACAACATGTTTAAGATGCCAAGATTTTCCACTTGGACTTGACAACAAGAGTGAATATAAAGAGGCCAAAGCCGAGGAAACGGAAATTACATAAACATATATAGTGAAAAGAGAAGGCGTCAGTTTTCAGCATTTCCATCCAAAACTGACAAGGCGCCACCATCCGGAAGCTGATTATTATTGCCGTGCGTGCACTCTGCAGACTGCAGGTGAGTGAAGGGAAGCGGCCTAGCCCGTGTTCTGCATGCCTGCGGCGATACCCTTCATGGTGAGGATGAGCGTGTCCTCCAGCCCTGGCGGGTACTCGCTCGCCGGGTTCAGCTTCACCAGTCCGGCGGGCTTGTTCTCGTCGGCGAACTCCTTGGACAGCGGCGGCTGCGGCGTCACCTTGAAGCTGGGGTCCCTTATCCGCTTCAGCGTGTAGGCCTGGAACACGTTGAGGGTGGTGATGTAGGGATTGCGCAGCCGCAGCCCCTGCTTCAGATAAAGATCGCCTTCAAGAATATCCTTGTGCCCAGCGATCTGCATGTATAAATTGATCGATCGAGTAGTCAATAGTCATGAGGAAGGAACTAGATCGACTTTTATTTATATATAACGTGCAGTGCAGTGCATGAATATTATTCCTTTGATTTATTTTTATTTTTATTTTTTTTTTGCTGGTTTTGGTACCTGTAGGAGAAATTGCTGTGTCTCCACGTATTTCTCCCTGAGCTGCTTCCCAAAGGGCTTGAGTTCGTCGGCAACAAGCAGGTCGTCGTACAAGCCCGCAATGCCAGGATCTCCCTTGGCGAAAACCATCTCCAGCAGGTCCAGGGTGACCCTGAAGAATGGCCACTCGTTGTACATCTCTTTGAGCTTCTGGAAGTTCTTGATGTCCTTGTCGATGGCCCACTTGAAGGCGCCGCCGACTCCCAGCCACACGGGAAGGTGGAACCTCGTCTGGGTCCACGAGAAGATCCAGGGGATGGCACGCAGGGTCGTGATGCCGCCGCCCGGCTTCCTCTTGGCTGGCCGGCTGCCGATGTTCATCTTCCCGTACTCAGTCTCAGGTGTAGCCTGATCGATCGACGACATGGAGAATGAATTCGATCGTCACCAAATTACCAAATAATATATATATATATATAAATACACAATGGCATATATATATATATATATATATACCGATCTGAAATACTCGACGAATCTGGGCTCCTTGAAGACGACGGAGCGGTACTCCTCCGTGGCCACGACTGCCATCTCATCCATGAGCGTGCGCCACTCGGGCTTGGGAGAGACCGGCGGGTGCATTCCGTGCTCCAGTGTGGCGGCCGTGAAGCGCTGCAGAGACTGGAAGCACAGGTTGTCCTCCCCGAACATGAACTCGATGACCTCGCCCTGCACCGTCACGCGGATGGAGCCGTTGATGGTGTCCGGCGGCTGGGACAGGATAGCCAGGTGCGTGGGGCCGCCACCCCTGCCCACGGTGCCACCGCGCCCGTGGAACAAGGTCAGCTTCACGCCGTAGCGCTTGGCCACCTTGGCCATCTCCTCCTGCGCCACGTACAGCTGCCACGCCGCGGACAGGCGTCCGGCGTCCTTGCCGGAGTCGGAGTACCCGACCATCACCTGCTGCTTGCCCTTGATGTGGTCGATGTACCAGTCGGTGGAGAAGAGGCGCTCCACGGACTCGGGCGCCGCCTGCAGGTCGGCCAGCCTCTCGAACAGCGGCACCACGGGCAGCGTCTGGCGGATGCCACACTCGCGCTGCAGGAGCTCCACGGCGAGCACGTCCGAGGGGGCCGTGCACATGGAGATGATGTAGGGCCCGAAGCTGTCGGTCGGGAGCTCCGCGATGACGTGCATCGCGCCGATCACGTCGGCGATCTCCTCGGTCTGGGGAAGGTCCGGGGGCAGCAGCGGGCGCTTGCTCTTCAGCTCCGACACCAGCCACTCCATCCGCTGCTCCTCGGGCCACGAGCGGTACGACCCGATGCCGAGGTGCGTGGTGATGGCGTCGAGCACGTCAGTGTGCCGCTCCGACTCCTGACGGATGTCAAGCTTCACCAGGGAGAGCCCGAAGATGAAGACCTGGCGCAGGAGGTTCAGGAGGCTGCCGTCCGCGATCGTCTTGTCGCCGCTGGCACACAGTGATTTGTAGCACAGCTCAAGGGGCTCCAGGAACTGCACGTAACGTATATCAGTTATTACTACTGTACATGCATGAGAAGAGTACCTTTATTAGAAACTCATTAATTAAGGAACATGCAAGCCGATTAATTTATTTACGTACGTCTTCGACATTGGTAAATATCGAGTCCTCAGGAATTTCAGAATATCCAGTTGCCAGCAGATGGCGTGCACGCTCGCGCGTGTTGTATAACTTGTCCCTCACAGCACCAAGTATGATCCGGTAAGGCTCGTTCGGAGGAATTTGCTTCCAGAATTCTGCATGCGCCAGCAAATACTTACTTCTTCAGGAAAAAAAATCAAATTAACTGTCTTTAAATAAATAAATTGTACTTACCTATGTAATACTTGGTAACTTTCTTTGAAGCTGGAGTACTCTGGACTTCTTCAGCTCGAACACGAAGTTCTTCATTGCAGCGCCACATAGAAAGCTAGAGAACGATATACGTATATCAGATTTTGAGTATTGGTATATATGGATCGGAGGCACCAAAAATAGGGCAGGCAAACTTAAAAATGAGCATTACAAAGGATTCAATCAAACACGTTTGTACAGTACCTCAAACATCAGTTCTTCGACCTGCTCGATGTACAAGTTTGCAGCCATCATTCTGGACAGCAAGCATACATCTCTTGTCACCTCTGGGGTAACTCTTGGATTTCCTACAGTGAGTGACAGAATACAAAGATATACAGACTTAAAAACCCATCAAACATTAGCATCAATACTATATAGAACCTTATATTATTAATATATGATACAATGACACCATCCAGTATATTTTTCTTTGGGACAAAACTATGTTGGCCTCGAATATTGACAGGACAAGTGTTGTAAAGTAATAATATGGATGATATGAATCAGTCCCTTGCAAAAATAAAAAAAAAATTAACAAGTTTATGATAAATGGATATAGACTACAAAGTATCTATTATGTCTATTTTAGAAAATAAACAAAGAGAAAAACATATAATTTAATATAAATAATTCTTTATTAGTCCAATGTATTAAACAATATATATCTTGATATTATAGTCTCTGCGAGAGCATAGATAAATAAACTAGTTTATCTGAACATCTATTATATTGCAGCCAAAGTAAGTGATAAATTTAGACTAGTTTATCTGAACATCTATTGCAGCCAAACTGCCAAAGTAAGTGCGAATGTTTCTCTCTTGCTCCTGCCACTTTGTAAAAAAAAAAAGGAAGCAGAAATGTACCATCACGGTCACCACCCATCCAAGAACAGAACTTAATGAGAGGAACATTGTAGGGAAGGCGCTCATTGATGCCGATATTCTTCAGGGCTGTATCCACACGGCGCAAAAACTTAGGCACACCATTCCATACAGTTTCATGGATGTAGCTCATCCCATAACGCATTTCATCCTGTGGGGTGGGTTGTGCTCTCCGGATTTCATCAGTTCTGAAAGCTGCTTGGATCTGTGAACAACCAAGTAAATGAATTAGAACTAAACACCCAAACAACAAAAATACCATAATGATGACTTGAAGCAGTAACATTCTCAAGTGGATTCCATCACATATAAATAGATAGGTACAGTGATGTTAACGACATATTTAATCTCTAAATTCAGATAATCACAACAAAAAACATGGTACACAACAGGACAGGGAGCACTGTAAGTTTTGTTTTTCATTTTTTTTTTGAAATTAGGGAACATTTGAAATTTGTATCACATACGTATTTTAGCAATCCTTATGACAGTTTAGATTATTACATGAACTAATTTCTGTCAGATGGTACATGATGTTATTGTGTATTCCTCACAAATTGAATATTGAGTTTTATGTCAACTTTCTATATTTCTTATATTGATATAATGGTACTTATTTTCATGTAAATATTGAATATGTTCTGACAAGGATCGCAATCCGTTATCAATTTGACATGATCTAGTCTGAAGGTTCTCTTTTGTTGAAAGTTATATATAATTATTCAAGAAATTCATACAACCTTCTTTATGTAGCTGACCTAAACAAAAAATTGATTCTTGTGAAACAGGTTTACTTCTAAGTATCTCATATTTTTGCATTATTCGATTTCTCTCGATGGACCGTCTATATTTTTTCTTACAGCGCACCAAATAGAGTGAAAGGACATGGGGATTAGTTTTTTTTAGGAAAGACATGGGGATTAGTTACTTACAAAAAAAAATGGACGACAATTACTAAAACACCATTAAGTCCACAGAGTTAATTTGTTAGTTGCCTCTCTTAGAGAAAACCAGAAGGAAAAGTAGCGTGAGTACTTTGTAATCACTACAGTAAAGCTTCATTAGAATAAAACATAAGCTGACTTAAATTTGTACTTATTCAGAGACTGATATATGACACTATGACTTGTCTTATATTTGTAAAAATAGGAACTTGATCATAGATTAGCTAATTGAGGGTGTGGAGTTAAGAGTACCTATGGTTTGATTCCTCATCAAGGAGAAATTGGATGCCGTATTTCTTGTTAGGAAAATGCTTTGAGTACAACAACTTGATCGAATGCAACCTGATTACAACCATGCATCTAAACCAATCAACACATTTGATAGCTTTCTATCTAATTGATGTTTGACCACTAGATCTTGAGTAGTACCGAAGTTCTACTCAAATGGTTGTATGAGAGTAAGAGATCTTGGTATAAAATGATCCTGTTAAGTAAAGAAATGATTTGAGTACACCTAGAGTATAGCATATAAACAATTCAATATAGTTTTCATCAAGTGATCTTTTAAATGTTGAATCTTAAGTCAAGTTCGCCTCATATGGTTATACAAATATATAGCAGTCCTCTTCTTGTTAATATATAAAAGTTTCTAGTTCCTTCTTGATTAGGTTAGTTTCTGCTTTCAAGTTTGCGAAGACAGTTCAAAGAGTGGAAGTTCTGTTGTTTACCTTAAGTTCACAATGATTATATATTTATATGTGTTTAATAATGGGAAAGTTTGACTTGACTTGTCTTGAATATGTAATGATTATAATTATAATTATATATATAATTATATAAAGACAGATAAAAAAAAGTCAAATTTCTACTGTTTTTATGAAGACGTTTTGATAAAAATCTGTCTTTTCTTCTGAAGGCTGAGGTGCACCCACAAATCTCATGGAAATAGGTGACAATTTAATGATAATATAAACTAATATCTGAGTATCTGAAATAGATTGACATATAATTATTATTGTCTAGTCCTAACAATTGGCTTCTTGAGCACAAGTTGCTTATATATGTACTGATCACTCCGTATCGAATTTAGAAGTTGTTTTGGACAAGATTTGAGTCAAATATTGGGAATATAAATCATCAATAACTTTTAAGTTGTTGAGATTGTAAATGTGAAAGTTATATGAATATATTTGTCTTGAAAAATATTTTCATAAAAGTATACATATATCATTATTTCATAAATATTTTCATAAAACAAGATATCAAAGTTGTGTTTTAGGAGACCGTGTCGCTGTTTTAAACGACTTCTAAATCTAATACTGAGGAAGTATGGTGGAAAAAATTACTCATGGTTACCTAATGAGTTGAAATCTGTTACGTCTCAAGTTTAATGATTATTTATATATAGTGGGGACATAATATGACTTTTCCTGAATTTTTAATTATAGTTTAGAGAGTGAAAATCTGACTCGTTCTGGTTCGTCTAGAGAATAGGATAATGCGACATTCTTAAATGTTGGCAATGTTTTAAATTATTCTTAGTGCTTATTCATATATAGAGTACGTGAAGAAATCAACTGACTACTTGTGCTCTGGTGAGGTGTAGCCAGACAGGTCACACAAACATAGTGACATGTAAATTGAAGATTTCTCAGGCCCACTTACTTACACGTTTGTCGTGCCCAATGTCTTGAGCTCATAGGTCAACATCGTGTATGTGTTGTATTCTATCTCTATGAAAGAAAGAATGTAAAGCAAAAAGAGATAGAGAGACTTCAATTCACAGGACATTGACTACTATTGAAAAGCTTACGAGAATGGCTCAAACTAACGGTTTTCGAATTTGCAGGAATCGTGTAAGTGTGTATCGGAGGCTCTGATAAATAAAGTTTTAAATTATAATTCCGTGGTGTAAAATGGATATACCTCTCTCTGCAGAGTCTCGTCGAGCTCAATCTTGTCGTCGGCCGTGATGTCCTTGGCACTCAGCTGCGTCAGACAATTCCGGATCCTGCAACGACAAGACCATCAACATTTTCGTTCCGCGCCTTGATAAGATTTTATATATGCAGATTATTATAATTAATTTATCAAAAATCGAAGGATATATATACCTGGCGTTTTTCTGCAGGAGCGACCTCCTGGCAGACTGCGTGGGGTGCGCAGTGAAGACGAGGTCGACGCTCTGGTTCTTGAGGGCCTCGAACACCTCCTCCGGGGTCTTGCCGAGCGACACGAGGCGCTTGAGCGTCTCCTCGATGTCGGACTCGGTGGTGGCGGAGCCCTCGTCGGCGAAGTCCCCGCGCTTGAGCTTGCTGTTCCGGCGGCGGTGCGCGAGCTCCACTTCCTCTGCCAGGTTGGCGAGGTTGAGCATGTGCAGGATGGAGCTCGCCACGAGGATGGCGTCGGCGGGGGCCAGCCCCGTGAGCTTGGCGCCGAGCTCGCCCAGCTTCGCCGTGTCGCGCTTGCCCTCGTAGTCGGCCGAAACCTCATAGCACTCCTGGACCTGCCATGCGTGATATATATATTTTCATGCATTAAGATTTGAGATTGCGGTAATCAAAGAACTGGCATGGGTTGTGGTGGTTCCATGTGCCTAGTCGATCTACGTACAAATTCGCGAAGGCTGGGGCCGTGGAGGTCCTGGAGGATGTCGAGGAAACGGTCGACTAGCAGGGCATCATACTGGATGAGCTCCTCCGAGACCTTGCCGGGGCCAGCGCACGGAGCTGCGCGTCGATGGAGTGGTGCCGCTCGGACGCCATGGCGCGGGCGGCGGGGAGCGCGAAGCTGAGATGGTTGGAGCGGGCGCGGCGTGGTGCTCGTGCTGCTGCGCTGCAAGATGATCAATGCGATGCCAATGCGCGGGCCGGTGGCTTCAAATAGGGATGGGGAGTTGGCCAATGTGTGGTGTGTGCTGGCCCTTGCATTGGCGCGAGTGGCTGGCTGGCTTTGGGCATGTGATCCGCGGTAACCGACCGACCGGCTGGGAGAGCGAGAGCTGCGGCTGTGGCTCCGGCTGCCGCTGCGGCTGGGCTCCTTTTGGCTTGGTTCCCTGGTGTAGACGTACTTTGTCGCTGCTCACTTGCCTCCTTGTGTCATTCCGTTGGCTAATTGCTGCTTGCAGAATGTGGAGAGGGTGTCTGCTAGCGGTAACCGTAAGGGAGGGGGGACCGGGAGAGCCTGCGGCTGCGGCTTGCTCCTTGCTCTTTTTGGCTTGGCTTGCTGCTGTTGACGTGCTTTGTCACTGCTCACCTGCCTTCTTGTGTTATTCCGTTGGCTGATTGGCCTGCAGGGTGTCTGTTTGCAGTCAAGTCTGGATTCGGTGGATCGCAAGAAATTTGGAGGAACGCTTGCACGCACGCGATGTGGAGAGCGAGGGCACTGTCTGTTAGCAAGCAGGAACAAGTCTTGCAGGGTGTGGAGGAGAGGCAGTCTGTTAGCCAGTGTTAGCAGGAACATAGATGTCCTAGATCCATATAAATTGTGAAAATAAAATTTAATTTCCTCAAGACACCGGATAATTAAAATGAACATGTGGTTAAGAATGTGGACTCTAATTATTGTGGTTCATGAAAGGTATAGTCATGGCCTGCCGTGTAGGGATAAGGGTTATATATACATGGCTGCCGTAGGGATAAGGGTGTTACTCTACCAAGGGCACCATACAGGTGGCTGCACTGCCTTCTCAGGCGCGCGCTGCCAAGTTAAATCCAGCAAGCACATACATGCGGTCAAGCCAACACACGGGTTTGCACAATACGATGTGTAGCTGGCCGGTGGTGGTACGGTGAAGATATGCCGACTGAAAGAGAGGTGGATCTGAGTTGGGAGCACCTTGCATCGTTGCGGAACTCCGATCCACACAAAAAAAGAAGATGTATGGCTTATTTACTATTACTCAAAATTTTGAGCATGGCCGGCTCGATGCATTAGTTATCACACAATTAAAAACAAGTTAATGCTAGGTACTTTATTGAGCATTAGTTATCCCAATTTCCCATATGCAAATATATATAGTAGCACTGCAAATGTTCTCTTTCAACAGTAGTTGCCACACACGTATGAGGAAAGCAGCAAACTAATCCATCAACTCCATCTATTAGACCGTTTAAAAAAATCCATCAATTGCACATCTCAGAAACAAAAGGATGAGATTAAAGGAAAAGATTCAATTTGGGTTCACAATTATTCAGAGCATATAATTTTTTAACTCATGAGAACCTGTTTGAGTCCAGAATTCAATTAGTAATAGAATGCAGAGCGTACATGATGGTCCCTGCGTTGCAATCCCTTAAAAACCTGTTTCTTCCCCCAACATATATATAAGCTGAACAAAAATATCCGCATGACATTTGAAATAAAGGTCACGTTGATGTTTTGGAGCACGAAACAGTTGAATTTTCGTGTGCAGGGGACTGAAAATTTAAAGCTGCACATTTTCAACATGGAGACAATTTAGTAGTGAAAAAACCGAATCTATGACGATTATAGTTAGGTGCTACTGTTTTAATGAGTTCGCCATGATTCAATAGAATCTTTGACAACACTTTTTGTTGCTTCTTTTGGACGTGGATGTGTCGATTAGTGATTTGATTAATACAATTTTATGGTTTAGAAGATTTTTACCACAATAATCATTAATACAATAAAATGATTATGGTTGAAACAAAAGAAAATTTGACGGCCAAGATATTTATCATGACGGAGTACGTAACTGAATATGGAGAATTATTTTTGACAGATGGAAATAAATTTTGGGACTAGGAAATTGAACATAGATGTGGAAAACAATGCAACGTCCGTTCCCTGTACAAATGCACAGCTATGGTTAGACTGTCTCCAACAACCGTGACCCAAAATACAAGACTTATTCATCATTTGGATAACATTATAGGCAAAGGGTATAAAGTCATTTTTTATCTTCAACAATACGATACAAAAGACAATCTTTTTTGCAAATAGGTCTCCAGAGAGAGGATACTTATATTTAGATTATGCCTATCCTGAAACTCAAAATGGGTTTTCATTATTGATACTCTGTTGAAGGCTACACTGATATAGACCCATTTTGAATTTGGATGCTCGATCAAATAACTCTCCTGAGCCTCCTTATGAACCAATGTAATTAAAGATCTCTATATCCGCGCGCTCCAAGCTCTTAACGACCACGTATCAGAGCGAAAAAAGTACAAGCGCTTAGCAGCCTCTACACTTGGGTTTTGACACCAACAAAAGGAAAGCACCAGCTGAACCCATTCTGACTACAAGAGCTATCCAACACAACACCAGACATCCACACGACCACACTTCAGGCACTGCACTGGTCAGTAACAGATGGAGCTAGAGCCGATTTGCACCAACAAAAACGCGGGTTGGATTAGGATACGATCAAATCACTCCTAAAATATTTATTGCTAAGGTGGGGTTAGGGTTAAACCACAATCTATTATTTACAAGAATTAAGTACGCATGGCATTCTCTCTTCGTATAGATATCTTGGTGTGCCCTAGATAGTATAGGCCTTAGGATTCTTGTGTTGGTGGCACGAGTGTTAGCGCATACTAGGGCCTGTAGCTGACAGCCACGTAGCCTTAGGTCCCTTTTTAATTATCATTCTCACATATGTATTTAACTTTAATTACATATATAAGAGATTATTAATTCTTTTTGGTGCGTAATAAATATTGTATATATTTTCATAACATTGAGCTTTGTTAAGTTACTCTGCCACTAAACAATGTCCACCATTCATCGTCTGTGTTTCTCGGCAAATGAATGCTTCCTGATCTTGTTAATGATACGTATAGCCCAATGTTCTAGCTATACCGATTGAAGATCTGGATAGGTATGGGATTGTGCATCCCATCGAGCACATGATGAGGAATTTAGTCCTTCCATCGATCATATGATGAGCAATTTAGTCGAAAACATGAAAGTACATAACGGATGAGCAACCCAAGGACATGCGAAGTTGAAATGTGCTTATCTGGTGCGGATCTGGGCAAGGTCCTCTTCTCGGAGGAGTTCCAACATGCCGTCTAAGAGGCAGTTGGTGTCCCCGTGTCGCCGCCAGCTGCACTGACCTTACGCAAAACAAAAGCACGTACACATGAATAAGGGCGCATCCACAGTACAGTTTTTCCTTCTTTCTCATGATTTTTCCACTTTTCCCTCGAGGAGCTTTGCCGTCTGACTTCGTCCATCCTTGGTGAGCATCGTTGCCGTCTCCTTGCCCTTCCCGTGGCCTGTGTCGCCATTACCAAGGCTCTGCTGCCGCTGCCGCGCTGCTAGGCCCACCGGCTCCCGCGGCTGGGCTACTAGGTGCTGCCCCCGCTGCTGTGGGGACCCTTTGCGAACTCGGGGAGGCCGACTGGTGCCCTCGTCGTGGGCGTAATGGCTGGCCGGGCCAGGGATTGGCCGGTCGGCCCCCCACTAGTACACAACACACCTTTCGGCGATTTCCAAAATCGGCTTTAGCCCTGGTGAAAATTGCGCCCGGGGCGAAAGGGACCTTTAGCCCCGGTTGGTAACTGTCACACCCAGTTTTAAAGACAAAACGGGATGCAATAACCTTATGTGTGCCCAGAGATCAGTCACACACATAAGCCGACAAATTATCAAAAATGTACCATCACAAGTGTTTATTACATAGCGAATAGGTATCTATTAATGTTTATTACATAACAGCGGAAATATAAGATAACTCTCGCGAAGCTCCATAGCACAGGGACGTCAACTGGTTGACCCCAAACCTAGTAGTCCTCTGGATACTCCTCATAACTCTGATAATCTGGTACCCATCCGGGATTTTTATCCAAATATGAAAAGAATAAACAAGCGTAACTACTTTCGTACTCAACAAGTAAACATGGGGTTCATGAGGCTCAAAAAAAGGTATGACACTGGTTAAACTGCATTAGCTTTTAAGTTTCACAATTTTAGCATATGGATAGCATCAATAGAATTCAACAGCCCAATAACTATATGATCGAGTAAACATGAATAATGAATAGCAAACTAGTAAATGATAGATTAAAGTCATTCTGTTCCATAAGAATTTCAGGCCGCTCGTATCCGTGAGCACTGCTAATATATCAGTTTTAAACACTCTGCAGAGGTTGTACACTTTACCCATGAGTCGTGTTACCCATATGCCCGGGTTTATAACTCCCAAAACACTGCCGAGGTGAACGGGCAGGGTACACTATGAAGTCTTTTAGAGGGGCTCGCTGACATACAACAGACACACAGATCCACGGGCAAGGGGTATACGAGGACCCCGAGATGGTACACACCCGCAGCGGTAGCCACTCCGGCCGTACCTGCAACCGCTCGGCAATGGCAACTTTCATGAACCATCACATGCGAGAAAGTAACCCCCTTACTTAACTAAAGCCAGAGCCATGTAGCTCTCATGGTTGTACTGTAAATCCCAGGTGATCGCTTACAGAGGTTCTAGAGCATCTCAAAAACTGTGCTCTAGATCACCCTAATCCATGTTGCTAAAAAGCATATTTTACCATTGTTGCATAAATCATTAGTCAAGGTTACATGATCATAGTTATTTTTCACGAGCACTAGCTTGATCTACCCAATGCATAAATCCTAGGGTAACAAGGTATAAGGTACAAAGCTATGGTGAAACTAAATAGGATGTCAAGGAAACACATGCAATCATGAATTAATGATTTAAGTGATTAGGACAACAAGGATGATCCCATGAATACTTGCCTTGCTCAAAAGGTTCCTGCTGCTCCTGCTCAAAGAAAACCTCCTGGTCACCCACGTACTGCTCACCGTCTATACTCGATCACCACATCACATACAATCATACCGAGACATAACATGCAAGCAAACAAAGGCTATATATTAGAACAGTGCACCAATCATAATAAAACAAGATTAAAGGTTTATAAAATTGATCTACATCTCACTATGGTCACATAGACGTTCGAAACACGAAAAACGGAGCTATAACGAAGAAGATATGAACTGAACAAGTTTCATGAATTAAACTAGAGATTAAAAGGGATTAAACCATTAAATATATTTAACAGTTGTCTAACATGAACTATGAACTAACTAACACGTAGATTACGTTGATACGAATCTAACGCAATTTGAATGGATGAAATCGGAGTTAAAATGAGCATTTTATAAGCATTGGAAAATTGAGTGGCAAAACTGAAAATAGGATTTTCTATTTAATTTTGAATTAAAACAAATCTGAAAAGAATTACGCCTTCCAGAACTGAAAGCGTAGAGGGAGAAGACGCTTTAGGACTGCGGGTTCATGCTTTAAAAAGAACAGGGGCTCTTTTGCAAAATGGAACGGCGAAGGGGTATCGGGCTCTGTTGTCCACCCGATTCAAAATGGACGGACGAGATTAGATCGGGGGAGGAGAGAGGTGGCGCGCGGCGGCCGGAGACAGAGGTGGCGGCGGCGCCATGGCCGGACAGCAGCGGCGCGAAGCAATCCAAGGCCTCGGTCCACGATTTCCGACACGAAAGGGACCGGGAGAGAGAGGGAGAGATAGCGAGCACGATAGGGCAATCGGTTGAACCGATTCGACGGTGCTCGCGGCGGTGCTCGCAGAGCAGCGGCTTGGCAACGCCGACAAGCATGGAATGGTGAAACAAAGAGGTTGGGAGAGGGAGAGCGGGCTCCTAGGGCTTTCTTACCACCACACGAAGCTCGGAGGCGGTTGGAATGGAGCGGAGGAGCTCGGTGATAGAGGAACGACGGCGGCGGCGGCTCTGCGAACTGCGGCTGCGCTGGGGGCTCTGCAGTGCTTCGAGAGGGCGGGGTGAGGGCGGTAGGGTGCGATGCATGGCCTTATATAGCCCCAGGGGCGACAAGGTAAGGAAAGGCGGATCAACCCGCTCCTATTCGTGCTCGGCGATGAAGGAAGTCATCGGCGGGCAGAAAAGGAAAGAGGAGGGAGGAGGGAGAAGGAAAGGCCGGTGGGTGGCGGCCAGGTGGGTCTTACACATCGGGACAGAGTTGAGCTGACACGCGTGCGATCGGGGGGGGATTCTCTGCTCCAAACATGCTCGGCCGAGAGGGATTTGTCGGCGCGGGAGAAAGGAAAGGGGAGGGAGGAAGAAAGGAAGGGGAGGGGGATGAAGCTGACATGCGGGGGCCACCTGTCAGCGAGGGAGAGAGAGATGCGGTGCGGGAGGGACTGGGCCGGCGTGCTGGGCCGGGGCAGAGCCCACTCAGCAAAGGAGAGAGGGGGCTGGGCTGGGGGAAATGGCTTGCGGGCCAGGAAAGGAGAAAGAGGGAGAGAGAAAAAAAAGAAAAAGCTTTTCTTTTGATTTTGAATTTCCAAAACCCAAAGTCAAAGCACTTTTGAAACCAAATTTGAATTTTGAAAAAAAAACCAAGCAATACAAAACTCTATGCATTAGCATGAATGCAACAAAAAGGTTTCTACCATTATGATATCTTTTATTTTATGAAAACTTAATATATTTTCCCTAGGTTTTAATGCCCACCAATAAAATGCATTTAAACACTTTTAATCTATTTTAAATAATGCACAATTTTAGGGTGTTACTGTAACACCAACCGGGACTAAAAGTCCCCTCCCACGGCTCGTTGGTCAGACATTGTCAGGGGGGACTTTTAGTCCCAGTTGGTGTTACCAACCGGGGTAAGACCTTTAGCCCTGGTTGAAGGCATAAATCGAGGGTAATTTTTGGCCTATAGTCCCGGCTGGTTCTATGGACTGGGACTAAAGGTCCCCCCTATTTGAACTCTCTCTTCCTCCCCCAGCCCGAACCCGAGAGTTCATTTATTTCTTCTCCTCTCTGTTCTTGCTCTTGTTCTTGGTGTGTTCTTCATTGTTCTTCATCTCCTCTTCGATCATTGCTTCATTTGATCACTTCTACGCCTTCATCGACTCGTTGAAAGATTATTATCTTCAACCTCTCATGTTTTAGCCGCAACATATATTGTTTCTTGTTCTATATGTGATTTTTCTTTATGATTTTCTCTTTTTTGCCATTTTAATTTCATTCACTTGACATTGTTTGAATATTTTGAACAAGGCAACTAAAATTAGTATTCTAAGTATACCTTTCATTTCTAGGGTATTATATGTTCCACATTTCAAGATTAGTTTAATTATCTTATTTTGAGAAATATATATAGGTTATTCTTAGGATTTTATTAAATGATGAATTTATGGTGGATTGTTCTTGATTTATATATATGCCACTTGAGCTCAAAATAATTATATATTTAGATGAGTAAGGTAGCTACATAGAATACTTTAGTTGTCTACATGGCACATTTGATGATTTTAGAGAAATGTAAATTTTAGTTGTTTTATTTTCTTTGTTTAGAATATAAGGAATTTATAATATCTAGTTTGGAAAATGAGTATAGAGAGTAGATGACAACTGCTTCGGGACACTCAGCCTCTGATCAGGTTCCAAAGCGACTAAGACCAGACCTCCCTCTCATTACCTGTGGCAAGTGTATGCAAAAGACTGTGAAAGAGTACCGAGTGGGGAAGCCGGGTCCCAACAACGGTCGGATCTTCTATAAGTGTCCAAATCGCAATGTGAGTTATATATTTTGTCACATTTAATGGTTATGGTTAATTTGTACCTATATTTCCTAATGATTTTGATTAAAGTGTTGATTTTTATTTCTATTTTCAGTGGGATGGCACTGGATGTCGCGGCTGGTACTGAGAGGAAGAGTATGTTACACACGTCGCGAAGGCTACGAAGGCTGATGAGGCAGTGAGCTAGCTCAAGAAGTCTGTCGATGCTAAGCAGACGAATGATGATTTGTCTGCTTTAGTTGGGATTGGTCGGGAGATCATTATGCTACTGAAGTGCATTTTAGGTTTTCTATTTATAGTGCTAGTGGGCTTAGCATACGCTATGTCGAGGCTTTCATAGAGCATACATTAGTATTTGTATGATGCGGAAATGACATATGATGGTGTTCCATCTCGATCATGTTATTTTAATGCAGACGACCTTTCGTTCGGTATTTTATAATTTCATTTTTTGACCAAAATGAGAAATTTAATTATGTTTTGGGTCATATAATGCAGACGATGACACGCGATTGGATGTACAATGTAGATCGCCGCTCCAAACAGTTCTTTGATGGCGTGCATGATTTCTTAAGAGCGGCTGAGGCAAACAAGCGGGATGCTAATTTCATGTGTTGTCCATGCACTTTGTGCAAGAATTTGAAGGAATATTCTAGCTCAAGGACTGTTCACTCACACTTGTGGAAGTCGGGTTTCATGTCAAACTATATTTGTTGGACCAAGCATGGAGAAACGAGAATTATGATGGAAGAAGACGAAGAAGAACAATTGGACCTTGAAGACATTATTGCTCAATATGGTGACTTCAATGATACTGCAATGGTGGAAACAGAAGAAGAAGAGGTAGGGGCAGGGGCAGAGGACACACTCTCTGAAGATGATTGTCTTGGTGAAGTCATTCGTGATGCACAAAGAGATTGTAAAAGTGAAAAAGAGAAAGCTAAGTTTGACCGCATACTAGAGGATCATAAGAAACTACTATACCCGAGTGCCAAAGATTGGCAAAATAAGTTGGGTACAACACTGGAGTTGCTACAATGAAAGGCAAAAAATGGCATATCTGACAAGGCATTTGGGCAATTACTCAAGATTAAAAAAAAGATGCTTCCGAAGCCTAACGAATTGCCTACCACTACGTACGAAGCAAAACAGGTCGTGTGCCCTTTGGGATTAGAAATCCTGAAGATACATGCATGTCCTAATGACTGCATCCTGTACCGTGGCAAGGACTACGAGACTTTGGATGAATGCCCCGTATGTAAAGCGTCGCGGTATAAGATCATGCGAGATGACCCTGGCGATGTTGAGGGCGAAGAGCGTCCTAGGAAGAAAATCCTTGCCAAAGTTATGTGGTATGCTCCTATAATACCACGCCTGAAATGTCTGTTCAGAAACAAGGACCATGCAAAGTTGTTGCGATGGCACAAAGAAGACCGTAAGACAGACAACATGTTGAGACACCCTGCTGATGGGTCCCAGTGGAGAGCAATTGATAGAGAATTCCCGGAGTTTGCATAAGACGCAAGAAACTTAAGGTTCGGTTTGAGCACGGATGGTATGAATCCTTTTGGGGAGCAGAGCAGTAGTCATAACACTTGGCCTGTTACTCTATGTATCTACAACCTCCCTCCATGGTTATGCATGAAGCGGAAGTTCATTATGATGCATGTGCTGATCCAAGGCCCAAAGCAACCTGGCAACGACATCGATGTTTTCCTGAGGCCCTTAGTTGAGGAACTCCTGCTTTTATGGAGCAAACCAGCTATACATGTGTGAGATGAGTACAAATGGGAACACTTCGACCTGCGAGCATTGTTGTACGTAACAATCAATGATTGGCCTGCCCTAAGTAATCTTTCAAGACAGACAAACAAGGGATATAATGCATGCATACACTGTTTTGATGACCTTGACTGTGTATATCTGAAAAAATGTCGAAAGGTCGTGTACCTTGGCCATCGTCGTTTTCTTCCTAAGAATCACCAAGCTAGAAAAAAGGAAAGCATTGTAAAGAAGAAGGGAAACGAACCAAGCCTGACAACCAAACTGGAGAGGAGGTACTTGATATGGTCAAGGCTGTGCAAGTAGTCTTTGGAAAGGGAGAAGGGGCCGTACCAGTTCCAAAAGATGCTAATGGACGCGCACCCATGTGGAAGAAGAAGTCCATATTTTGGGAGCTACCCTATTGGCATGTCCTAGAGGTCTACCACGCGATCGACGTGATGCACTTGACAAAGAATGTTTGTGTGAACCTGCTAGGATTCATGGGTGTGTATGGAAAAGCCAAAGATACGCTTGAAGCATGACAGGACTTGCAAGACATGAAAGAACGAGCCAACCTGCATCCAGAGAAGACAGACGATGGACGCCATTATTTGAAGCCTGCTAGCTACACTCTTAGCAAAGAAGAGAAGGAAAGCATGTTTGAATGTCTAAGCAGCATCAAGGTCCGATCTGGATTTTCCTCCAATATAAAGAATATAATAAATGTGTCAGAGAAGAAATTCCTAAACTTAAAGTCTCATGACTGCCACGTGCTTATGACGCAATTGCTTCCGGTTGCGTTAAGAGGAATTCTACCTCCACCCTTATGTCTAGCCACTGTGAAGCTATGTGCATTCCTCAATGCAATTTCTCAGAAGGCAATCGATCCAATGGAACGAGCTGCTCTATAGAACAATGTGGTTCAGTGTCTTGTCAGCTTTGAGTTGGTTTTCCCTCCATCCTTCTTTAATATCATGGAACACCTCCTAGTTCACCTGGCCAAGGAGATTAGTATTCTTGGTCCTGTGTTCCTACACAACATGTTCCCCTTTGAAAGGTTCATGGGAGTCTTGAAAAACTATGTTCACCAACGTGCTCGCCCAGAAGGAAGCATCGCCAAGGGCTACGGGACAGATGAGGTCATTGAGTTTTGTCTTGATTATATTCCCGACCTTGACTCGATTGGTGTTCCTGAATCAAGACACGAGGGGCGACTTAGTGGGAAAGGAACACTAGGGAAGAAAACATATATCGGTACGGGGATGATTATTTCAACAAAGCACACTACACAGTTCTTCAAAACTCCTCCGTGGTGGAGCCGTAAGTCGAGGTACACAAGAAGTTCCTACGATCCGAGTTTTCAGGGAAGAATGAAGCTTGGATTATGCGTGAACACATGAAAACTTTCGGCGATTGGTTGCGCAAAAAATTTGTTGGTGATGACACTATTGATGACCAACTGTATTTCTTGGCTAGACAACCATCATGGCACATCCTCACATACAAAGCCTACGAGATAAATGGAAATATATTTTACACGGTAGACCAAGATAAAAGGAGCACCAACCAAAACAGTGGTGTCCGCGTAGATGCCATTGACCCAAATGGAAAAATGCAAACATATTATGGCCGCATAGTTGAGATTTGGGAACTATACTATGCACCTAATTTTAAAGTCCCTTTGTTTAAGTGCCAATGGGTGAAGATGACCGGAGCCGGGGTAACAATTGACAAGGATTATGGGATGACAACAGTGGACGTCGACACTATTGGGTACAAAGACGAACCATTCGTCCTTGCTGCTGATGTGAATCAGGTATTCTATGTAAAAGACATGTCTATAAAACCAAAGAAAGGAAAAACCGATGACAAATCAAGCATCAATGAGCCCAAGCGTCACATAGTTCTTTCAGGGAAAAGAAATATTTTTGGAATTGAGGACAACTCAGACATGTCAGAACTTTACGAAAGGGATGACTGAATTGCGCCATTCAGTGTGACCAAAGACCCAAGCATAATTCTAAATGACGAGGACACTCCATGGTTATGACATGATCATGACCAAGGGACATATGTCAAGAAGAAGATCACTAATGTGCCCACTTGATGTAGCTAGCTTAGTAGTGATGTCGATCAAGTGACATGTGTATTGGTCATTTTGGTCAAATAAATAAAGATCTACATTTGTGTTTGGTCAATTTTGCATTTAGTGACTAATTAATGGTTACTAATACTTCTTTTGTATCTTCAAGATTTTGTGACTAATGTTTACTAACACTTCCTCAAATAGAAATATGAACTACTAAAAAAGCATAGATATTGATGAGTTCTAAAACATTTGTATTCAAAAAAATTTCATATGAGGTCATTTAGTGTCTCATTAATAATTTCCTATTTAATGGTAAACTTATTTGTCGCATAATTGGACAATTAATGGTGAAAAATAAAAGGATTAACGTTAAAATAATGCATAAACTAATTTTCTGTTGGCAACCAAGCATTTTAGTTTTTTTAATTGAACAATATAGTTTTGCATTAACCAAATACTGATGGTTAGTTACATTTATATTTGATATTATATAAATGGTAAAAGATTTTATGTTATTCATTTTTCTAGTGTATAATAAAGCAAAAGGAAATGCAATGGTTATTTTTAAAAAAATTTGTGTCATGTATTTAATTTATACTGATTTTAACAAGAGCTAGAGCAATTTATAAAGATAAAAACTATATACAATACCAAAGCCCTGAAATCCGAAAAGTAAATTTGGTTTGGCGCCTAAACATGACTTTAGCCCTGGTTGGTAATACCAACCGCGACTAAAAGTCCCATCCTATATAAGCTCGGCTCCCTCTCTTCCTCCCTCATAGCTCCCTGTTCTTCCTTCAACCGTGAGCGAGAGACGTCATCGAGATCGAGCTCCTCCATCGCCGCCGCCGCCAACTTTTGCGACAACGCCAACCGCCACCTCGATCCGCCTCCGCACCGGCATCTGCAACGGCCCCACAATGGTCGTCTCCTCGCCGCCTCAAGACGCCCTCTCGCCACCACGCCGCCCGCGAGTAGTCCGGCCACCGTCGCGCCCGCCTCTGTCGCGTCCACCTCCGTCGCGCCCGCGCGCCCTATTCGTCCGCTGCCGCGCCCGAGCCTGCCGCCGGCTGCCGCCATTTGAAGAGACGGGAAAAAGCTAGAGAAGAAAGAAAGATAAGAAAAAGAAAGAAGGAAGAAAGGGAAAAAGAAAGAAGAAAGGAAGAAAAGAGGTAGGAAGAAGGAGAGAAAGAAAGAAGCTAGGGTATTATTCGAATTAATTTGTGCAAAAAATGAAGTGATGATTGTTAATTATATTAGTAATATATTTTAGTTTTAGGAATGAAATTGATCTGATCTATGTTAGTAATGTATTTTAGTTTTTTAGGAAATTGATTTATGTTAGTAATGTATTTTAGTTTTAGGAAATTGATTTATGTTAGTAATGTATTTTAGTTTTAGGAAATTGATTTATGTTAGTAATGTATTTTAGTTTTAGGAAATTGATTTTGTTTGTATTTTAGTTTTAGGAAATTGATTTAGTTTTAGTAATGTATATTATGTGTGGACCACATTCATGCTTTTGATATATGTATTGTTAGAGAAATTGATCTATGTTTAGGGTTTACACACACATACACACACTTGTTTAGGGTTTACACACACATCACACACACAAATCATTATATTGCTCATAAAATATGTATACAGCCCTCTTATTTGTTAGAGAAATAGATATGTTTAATTATTTGTAGTTAATTGTATAGATCTATCTTTTATTTGTTAGAGTGCAAAACTCTAAGTGTCTACCCCAAACCCTAATTGTATAGATCTTTCATTTGTTAGACCTTTCATTTGTTTAGGGTTTACACACACTCTAAGTGTGCCTACCCTAAACCCTTTTATTAGTCACACAAAGACTAAGTGTCTACCCCAAGTGTGCGTATAAACTCCTAAGTGTCTACCATAAACCCTTTTATTAGTCACACAAAGACACTGTGTCTACCCCAAGTGTGCCTAACTCTAAGTGTCTACCCTACCCTAAACCCTTTTATTAGTCACACAAAGACTAAGTGTCTACCCCAAGTGTGCCTAAACCCTAAGTGTCTATCCTAAACCCTTTTATTAGTCACACAAAGACACTGCGTCTACCCCAAGTGTGCCTAACTCTAAGTGTCTACCCGGCCTAAACCCTTTTATTAGTCACACACACACACACACATATATATATACATCCTAAGTGTCTTCCCTTTTATTACACACACTAAGTGTCTATCCCTAGTGCCCAACTTTAAGTGCCTAAACCCTAAGTGTCTACCCTAAACCCTTCACACACACACACATATATATACATCCTAAGTGTCTTTCCTTTTATTACACACACTAAGTGTCTACCCCTAGTGCCCAACTCTAAGTGCCTAAACCCTAAGTGTCTATCCTAAACCCCTCACACACACACACACACACACACACACACACATATATATATATATATACATCCTAAGTTTCTAAGTGTCTACCCCTAGTGTCTACCCTAAACCCTTCACACACACACACACCCTAGAGAAATATCCTATAGAGAAATATATATCCTAAGTGTGTACCCTAAACCCTATAGATATACATCCTAAGTGTGTACCCTATGCCCTAAACCCTAAGTGATGTCTACCCTTTTGGTTACTCTAAGACCGTCTACTCCAAAGTGTCTACTCTAGAGAAATATTGACCTTCCATTATTGCTAGTAAACATGCATATATATGATTTGATATAGATATGGACGACCCGAATGACGACATGGAGGCATTATTGTTTTCAATGATCAACGATGGTACTGATCAAGTAGTAGATGGCACCAATCAAGTAGATGACGAAAGTCAGTACTTTGCGCTAGATGTTGAGCACGAAAATATCGCGCAAGAAAATATCGCGCAAGACAATGTTGCCGAGGTATATATATGTCTACAATATCTTGTGTATACATGAAAATCAAAATAAATACAGTTGTATAATTATATTTATAAGTTTTGTGTGTCTACATACATAGCCATCTGCATCAACGAGAACTACGGGAAGAGTAAAAATGTACGAGGCCCAAAGAAGCCATTGGAGGGTCGGTACATTATCACGGAATTCGATGTGGAAACATGAGCAGTACTTGGACCACATGCACATAGATTTGCCAGCAACTGTGGTTACCTTGTAAGGGATAGGCTTCCGATCAGTGCTCGTGAATGGCGGCTAAGGAAAGGACGTCCTGACATTAGTTTTGTCTCTGATCGTGACAAGGAACTAATTTGGCAAGAAGTCCTTCAACATTTCTCGCTCGATACAGAAGATGAAGCTCTGAAGGGGAGAGTTAGGGACTGTGCTATGAAGAAGATGACAACATATTTCCAGGCCTGGAAGAAGACATTGCATAATGATTTTATCAAGAAGAACCTTACTCCAGATTTCAACAAAAAAGCCTACGTCAAGTTGAGACCGTTTTGGGATGACTTTGTAGCTTTCAAGACATCCGAAGAGGGCGAATCACGAGCTCAACAGAACCAACAGAATACCCGAGAAAAGTAATACCTGATCACATGGGATCAGGTGGCTACAAGACTGCCATTCCTAAGTGGAAAAAAGAAGAAGAGGACCTTCTAGCTTGGGGAATCCAACCAGAATCAGATAACTGGGCTGAGCGCAGTAAGTGGTGTTTTTTTGGTCACGGGGGACACTACAAGACTCGCACAATATTGTCACACTACCCTCCGTGCAACGCCTGAATATCTGTGGTAAAAGGGGGGCATTCTGTAACATTTGTCCAAACCGTGGCAATATGTTATCCCTATAGCAACCCTTTTTTATACACCGTAGCCATAAGTTTGCATGTTTGCCATGATGACATTTCGTGGCATTAATGTTGATTAGCGTTAAAACTAGCTGGTGCTCTTGCAACATAAAGTACATAGTTACGATTCATTCATTTTATTGCCACAGTGTTGGTGGGTTGCAAGGTTGTTCACGACCATTGCAATTAAGGTGTTGGTTATTGCAACTGAATAATACAACCGATGCAATATGAAACTAGATTTGCCACACATTTTGTACGTTGTAAGAAGTTCACAAGACCATTGCTATTAGGGTGTGGGTTATTGCAACTCAATAATAAAAGTGATGCAATATAAAGCTAGAATTGCCACACATTTGGTACGTTGTAGGAAGCTCTCACGCCCATTGCAATAGGTAACTGTCAATTGCAACTAAAGTGTTATAGGCGAGGCGAAAGTGTATACTATTGCCACAGATGTGTTTGGTTGCAAATAAATCTCGGTTGTTGTTGTGATATACTACTATAGCAAACGTAATATATTTGGCCTCTTAATTGGGTGAATAAAAAACTTAAAGGACCTCTTAATTGGGTAAATAGAAACATAATTATTTTTAAAAAATACCTATGAAGGGAAGAGTAGTTGAACCTATGACCCTAGGGCTATCGAGGTCATGGACAAACCACTAGGCTACTTATATGTTAATGCATGGTCTAATTTTTTAAGATATTTGTGGGTCTAAGTCTGATCAAATATTAAATTAAAATAAATAATGAATTTCAAAAAATAATAAATATGCAACAGTAAGGGTTCTGAAAAAACAACTAATAAGTGAATGTTAATTATAAGAAAAATGACATGTCCCGTAAGTGTTTTTTTTAAATATCTGTGAAGGAAAAAGGAGTCGAACCTAATCCCATAGGACTGTCCAGTACATGGACAAACCACTAGGCTACTTATATGTTAATGCATGGTCCAATTTTTTAAAGATATTTGTGGGTCTAAGTCTGATCAATCCGGGTTAAATTAAAATAAATAATGAATTTAAAAAAAATGTAGCACCAAGGGTTCTGAAAAAAACAAATAAGTGAATTGTTAATTATAAGAAAAATGACATGTCCAATAAGTGAATTGTTAATTATAAGAAAAATGACATGTCCAATAAGTGAATTGACAAATGTATAATATGATATGTTTTAGTACAAAACATACCATATTATATGTTCACTTCGTAGCTATAATCATGTGGAGTCCAACAAAGTTGAATTTTTCATTTTATGATTTTTCTATGATTTACTATGATTTTTCAAACACTCAGCGGAAATAAATAAAAAATACAAAAGTGGTTTTACTGTAGCAAACCGCTGTGGAAAACCGCCCAGGGGTAAAATAGACGGTTTTGGATAGCTCAGGGGGTAAATTAGACCGTTTCATAGGTTGGGGGTTATGTGTTTCAGGGTCCATAGTTCAGGGGATTATTTAGACTTTTTACTTTTTTTATATGTTTGACTCAGATGAATCTGGCAACAGATATATACATTTAACATTTCATGACCCAATTCATTGATGTTATTTTATTTATATTAGATTAGATACATAGATATGTAGATTTTTTATGAATTGAGTCAGTGTTTTGTTAAGGTCCAAGGGCCCTACTACGTACTCTGCTGTGAATCTGACCTGCATCAAGAAGCCTTAAGAGATTTGGGTAAGCTACCTAATTAGTAGGCATTTAATAGTTAGTCTACTTATTTGCTAACGACAAGGACATCACACTACCTATATTTCCTTAGTTCAATCTTTAGTAGCTATATGATTTAAGGGTTGGACTTTTGGTTTTTAATTGTATTCTGTAAAATATTATTCTCTCATGTTTCCTACAAGAAGAATGCAACAATTTAGACATTCCCTCCATATGCACCTACGTCCCCGTAATCTACAGGTTAGCCTCCTTTCAAGTATTTCACTGAAGAGGTCGTTTGCCTCTTGCTAGCTTGTTAATTGATTTTCTAATCCTAATAACTGTATATTTCTTATTGAATTTGTAGATCCTGACTCCTTCATAGGACTACTTGATTGCAATCTGATCCATTTTATAAGCAGGTAAGGAGGCATATCATGGAATGAGCCTGATTCGACTTTTGGATTACTAGTTCAGTCTGCTACTGCATGTATGTAGGTGTTCAGTGTGTACTGCATTTTAGCTTGAACTTCTAAGTATTGTCTGCAATTATTTTCTTTGTTTTCCTTTATTATACTATTTTCTCAAAGTATATCAAATTATTTAGAGAAGTAAATAATATTTAATTCGTTCACATTTTGATATTCTATCAGACATATAGTCTTGTACCATGCAGTTGCAGAGCTATCTATTTTGAATTCTATGAGACTAAAAAATTACGGCTTCAAGAAAGAATTGAGTATAGAACAAAAAAAAATGGAGAAGATCCGGCGATTAGCACAAAAGAACTTACCATGCACTGAATATGACAGAATTATTTTTTGCCTGATGCTTATGGAAAAATGTCCAGATACCCACAGGTGGTTAACTTGCTAATTTTTTTCATTTTTTCTCATTATGTTGCATAGCCATAGCCTAATGTTTTGATTCTTTGACAGACAATAGACTAAAACACATAAGGGTTTTCCAGTCATTTCAGCTTAATTATTTGATGTCTCTAACGGGTCAAAGCTATTAATTTCAGGAAAGTATCCTAAAGATCACAGAAGAGAAGGTGAATAAAGAGTCAAAGCTATTAATTTAAGGAAAGTATCCTAAAGATCACAGAAGGGAAGGTGAATAAAGACATGCTTGGAGTAGAATCAAACCATAGTTAAGCAGTCTATTCCAAACTTCTGTCATATGAATTTTAGTGCTTCAAGGTTTGATTGTAGTCAAACTTATGGTGTCATGTTTGCTTCATGTATTCTCTTCTGGTGTGTTCCAACTGATTAGGACAGAGGAAGTGTCTTGGCTCAAGCATTGGCTGCCCTCTACTACAGGAAGGAGCCTTATATTAGATCGAGCAAATCTTTTAATTGCTGATGCTTCAAAAGGTTTTGGAAACCCCATTGTCCTACAGTCTGCACATGCATCTTGTAGACTAATTATTATAGATTAGGTTCCTAGAAGCACTAGGCTAGGCTTAATGCCATTGCAGATTGCAACTAATATATTTGGGATGTGAAATATTTTTGTCTTAACGATGTTTCAGGTGCTATGGAAAACAGTAAACATAGCCTTCAATTGTGGAGACAAATCTGCTCTCATGGAAGAGGTTATAAGCATTTGAGCAAGCAGGTCTACCACTTTTAGGTCTCAAAACTGACATGCTTCAGGCAGGAAAAGAAAATGACATGGTAGAAAGCTGATAGGAACAACATTAGTAGAGAGCTGATAGAAAATGTAGTGCTTCAAGTTTGAGATTCCATGAAGCAACGTAGCAAATTTAAACTTTGTTTGTTATCTTCCCAAGTCGTTCAGGAGACCATTTATCTTTGTGAAACTACATACTATTACAATGGATTGTGTATTTAATGAATGGTTGCCTTTTCTCATTAAGTGACTCTAATTTCATGATTTGCTCATTTTAATTATTGATTTTGAATTATTAAATGGTGCTGTAATATTACCTGGCGGTACCAAACAAATAACGTTGTAAAATTGAATATTTTCAACCAAATTTAGTGTGGCAAAACATACTATAGCAACGCACACTTCTTGTAGTAGTAGCATCTGTCCATGTAGCCGCGAATTTTTGTTGTTGCGACATAAACTGAATTGCAACAACGTTTTTGTGTAGCAATAGCGAAGATAAATATTACAACCAAATCTAGGGCGTGGCAAATCAATATGTTGCCACAATTTCTTGGTGTTATGATACAACCTGACTTGCCACACCAGTACTAACAAATAGGCAAGCTACAAGGAAAGTTATTGTTAAGATTCCTCAGAAAATTCCGTCTGAGAGGACTGAAGAAGAAATATCGGCTTCAATAAAGGCCGATGTTGCCGCACAATTCAAGAAATTTAAAGATGACGATAAAGCAAAGAAAGAAGCTGCACAACCGTTCTTCGTACCTCAATCACTTCTAAGGCAGAAGTTGGAAGAAAAGAAGAGAAAGCTACATGATGCTCAGAAGAAATCTCCAATATCAAACTATGACCGCACTCTTGAAAAGATAATTATCGAGAAGAAAAGAGCAGGGAAGGGTGTCCCACAACTCGTAGAACAATCGAAGCAATCAGTGCCCCCGCTAGTTGTTGGGAATGAATATGGTTCAAACATGAGTGTGCTAGAAGAGTACAGTGGCCTCAAGTTCAATTATGATGGTATGGAAGATTTCTTGAAAGGAGGTAATATATCCGCGACTCAATTTTTCGGAAATGCACTCATCGCAAATGCCACTGTAGTCGATGAGTTCAAGAGAAGTTATGTACGTGGCAGAAGTCTGTACAACCCATCGGCCCTCAAGGATCTTGGTACGCAAATGCGCAAGTTAAACTCATGGTACATGGAGGCATGTACCAAAAACCTAGATGACGACTGCATTTGCGTTAGAATTAGACAAGAACATTACTTCCGGGGCGATGACCTTATATTTGTTCAGTATAGTGAGCTCCACCAACTATACCACATGAATGCTCTAGACAAATCTCTGATGAGCTGCTACTGTCGGTAAGTGATTATCATTTCTTTTAGTAATCTGACTATATGCGAACACATGGTGGATAAGTACCCATGTATGTTCAGCTTTATGATGAGTGATCGTCCAACACGTGAGTGTTTCAGTTTGAGTGGCTTACTGTAACCCCTTGCGAAAGCAAGTCTGTGCATGTCTATCGGCTTGTGGTGTGCAGGTGCTATGCCTAGTGACAGTGGTCAATGGCATGGAGAAGGTCGAGTAGAGGCTTGTTGTGCCGATGGACTGAGAGCAGTGAAGGGCGGAAGCGGGGCTCGGACCGAGGGACCATGGGCGCCGGCGGACTAGCTGTGGTGGCTAGTGCTTGATACCGACGAGTGCGAGAAGACATGGAGGTAGACCGAGTCGACCGAGTCAAGACGGTGGACGCGCGAGTCGAGCGGAGGCTCAGAGGACTCGGAGTCCGACCGGGCGAGGACAAGGTGGCTCGAGTCGAGCGGTTTGGTGGTTTGGGCTTCAAAACCATCCGAGGACGGTTTCCGAGTTTGGGCCTCAAAACTCGGGGTTCGGTAGTTGAGCCCAAAGCTACCGGTGGCGGGTTTCCTGGGTTTGGGCCTCAAAACCTAGGCGGAGCTTCCAAGGAAGCGGGGATGGCACGTGGCGGAATCCTGGAAGTTGTGTCGAGGCGACGGCAACTCCTCGCATGAAGCGGGCCGTCCATTCAAATTGAGGAATATATTTTCCGGAGCTTGGACTGCAATGATTAGGCTAGGTAGTTCACTCATGTATCTAGGGGGGTCTTTGGGAAATAGCCAAAGCCCTGTTAAATATGGGATGAAGGGGTATCCTCATCCTATCTCTTGAACCCTAATCATTTTCCCAACTCTCTCTCCTCTCTACCCTCTCTCTAGTTCATGAGATCCCTAGGTTGTTTCCACCAACCTTTGTAAGAACTTGAGTTTGTTGCGAGGAATCGGAGGCCATAACCTCCGTAACCCATGGTGGCTTCGATTTCTTGATTGTGTCCCCGTTTTGCTTGTGTTCTTCGCGTTTTGCTTTTGCTCTCTCTTTTTCCCGAGATGATTTCTCTTTGTAGGGAGTAGCGTTGCGAAATCCGTTTGAACCAAGTTGTTCGTATTCGTTAGGAGCTTCTTTGCACCGAAGGAATTCTCCTCAAACCTCACGAGTGCGTAGATCGGGTGATTTCTTTGTGGTGTTCTTCGTTTTGCTCTCTTCTCCTCCAAATCCGAGTGTTCCCCTTTATCCTCTCCAAATTGAGCGATGATTTCTTCGAGATAGCTTCCCAACTGCACTAGGATCATGCCTACAAAGTTTGGTTGCAGTTGGTGATCATTTTTTTGAGTTTTGGGAAGATTTGGCGGAGAGAAGTTCGTTTTCGCGAGGAACAATTTTCTCCTGTGAGCGTCGGACCACTTTGCCCTAAGCTCCGGACCATAGCAAGTGGTCCGGTGGTCTTGACCTTCCTCGTGTCAAGCAGCAAGGGGCGTCGGACCACCCTCCGGACCTCTCGGTCTTTGAGCTCCGGACCTTTGATAGTGGTCCGGTGGCTCTGTTGAGGGGGTCTGCTATGCGTTGGACCACTCGCCTTAGTCCGACGGTGCAGTCCGACGTTCTGGTCCGGAGGTCGGTTGCTTACTGGATAGTTTGGCGAGTGAGCACCGGACCACCTTCCTTGGTCCGGAGGTGGCATCGGACTAGTCCGGAGCCTCTGGTCTGGAGCTAGGGTGCTCACTGTGTTGGCGTGTCTCGTCGGGTGAAAGCGTTGGACCTGAGCTCCAGACTACTCCTTATAGTCCGGTGGCTTTGTTCCATCTGGTCTGGAGCCTCTGTTTGGTTGCAATTTTCACCTGTTTTGCCTAGGTTCTTGCCTCTTTTCCATAGGGGTTGAGGACTTGGTTCTTGCCTTCCCGCGAACAATGGATACCTCAAACGGAGAGGAATCTTCGGAGGTTCTTGGTCAACCAAAAGACCAGAGAATATATACTCTTCCCATACAACTTTGGGTGAGTGTTGTTATCGTTTGCACAATTTGTCTTACTTATTACTCAATTCAGCATAAAGATATTTATGTTGACTCAATAAACAAATGCAGTTTTCACTGGATACTCATAGTCATCGATATGAGAAGAGGTGCATATATAATCTTTGACTCATTGAGAAAACCACCGGGAGATTACCAAGATATGATAGACATTATCAAGGGGTAGCTTTGATCTTTAAATATGGATTCCTGCTCTTTAACTACACTACAAGAGTTAATTAACTAATGATCCAATTATTGAGCAGGGTTTGGGCTTGGTTCGTCCCGAAACACCGTTCGGAACTAGAAGAGACACTACAGGGTCCTCGTATGTTACCTGTAAGTTCTACTAGCTCTCGTAATCTGTTACCTTATCATGCTTTAACATATGCATATGATGACGATGGTAATCTTTTCATATCTTACAATGGATTCTAAGGCAGCCACAAGGCAACAATCTGTGTGGATACTACGTTTGCGAGTACCTCACGGTGTATGCAAGAAGAACTCTTACAGAGAAACTAAAAGTATGTAATATGTATATATAATACATCCATTTTATTTATTTGTTGCTATTAACTAAATCTTATGTATATTAACACTTGTTTCTTTATAATGCAAATTGAAGACGCTATGGTTGCAGGAGGGAAAGCTTAGGCTAGTTTTTATAAATTTGTCAGAGGAAGAGTTTTTAATTCTTTTGTATAAATTGGTTTGTGATTTTTGTCCTCCTACAAAGTGCACACCTGTGCTTGGAGGAGCCTCTTGGGCCTTAGGCCACTCGTGGAGCTGCTGGCCGCGTGGGCCTTTGCCTCACGTGGGCCGCGGCCACACCCAGGCGTGTTAGGCTGGGCCTTGCACCCCGTGGGCTGGCCGACCACATTGGTGGCGGTGCGCCCAGGCAGTGGGTCACGTGCGCTACAAGATCCAACTAAAACATCGTTATTATTATACCACACATATGTTTCAAAAAGAGATAAATGCACCCTAGGTCCATCAACTTTTTGTGTTGTGTCATTTAGGTCCACCAACTCTGAAATTGCAGATTTGGGTACATGAACTTTTTAAGTAGTGTCATTTGGGTCCATACCCCTTCATTCGGGGAACAAATCCTGTGTGGCAGTACATGTCATCAGCCACTATGGTGCATAGGTCATGTGAGCAGCACGTGAGGCCCCTTTGCCTATCGTTTTTTTGCTGAGAACCCCTTATCCATTCCATTCCCTCACTCTTCACCCCTTCCCCTCCCTTCTCTTCGAAGGCATCATTCCTGGAACCAAGGGAGACGGTGGACCGCGTCTTCCTCAAATCCCCGATGATGGCTCAAGATTCCAGCTCCTCCGCTGCAGATCTAGGTATCCTTGGTGATGTTCCACTGATTAGGTGCACAGACTGCCACAAGTGGCAGATGGTTCGACGTGTTTCGAAGCAACCTTGGAGCGAAGGTGAGGTTTTCTACTGTTGCCCGACCCACAAGGTTATATTCAAACTCTTTTGATTCGAAAAGGTGTTTAGTATGCAATTTGCGGGCAAGATTGATCCTTTCCTCTTGCTTGTAGCGCAAAGGCGTGGGCTGTCCCTTTTTCAAATGGCAGGAGGAGTATATCAATCATGTTGAGTCTTTGAAGGAGCAATAGGGCATCAAATTTTCTCAGAATCTGATGCATCAGGAAAAAGCAAGTGCCTCCAATGCCGAGCAAGGTGTGGAATCTAAAGAGCACGAAGCAGTTGTAGGAATGAAAAAGGAGAGACATTGCTGTTGATGTTGATTTGGTGAAACATTTGAAAACCTTGGTTAGAATTGGTGACAAGTTAGAAAAAGGAGAGAGACATTGCTGCTATTATTGATCCTGGTTGTAATCACCATGAAGAACTGAATATTTGGTGAAACATTTGAAAACCTTGGTTAGAAAAAGGAGAGAGACATTGCTGCTATTATTGATCCTGGTTGTAATCACCATGAAGAACTGAATGTTTATGGAAGAATGACTAAGATATGTTCTATAGAATTTGAAGGTGTATTGTCTGAAATGTGAATGCGAGCTTGCAATCTGTCTCTCATCTTGAAGAAGGAAAGAAATGTAAACTGATTTCAACAAGCAAAGGGCATACACAGAAACTGTTAATTGTTAATCCAAACATGCTTTGATATCAATCCAGTGAACTGGAGCATTGTTTTGAAACCAAAGCATACATATAGTACTGTCGGTATACCATACCAGAAGCCATATACAAAATATAGGAAATCACAATTTTTCCTAATGTTTCTAGCTAAAACATTCACACAGTTTTGTAATGTTTCTAGCTGAAACATTCACACAGCTATACCTAACCAAAAGGTCATCTTTCTGCTGTACAAAAGGCACAAAATGAACATGCACTTAGAGTTTTTTTTGCATGATTTACAATTTTGCAGAAATCCTAAAATCTCCCCTTCAACCAACAGAACCATCAGGTTTGTTCATTGCAACAGAAACCTTGTTGTAGGATGTTTTCTTCTTGCCAGTAGTCGTCTTCTTTGTAGTAGTTGTTTTCTTCACAGCAGTGGACCTTGATCTCCTAGCCTTTGTTGCAGTAGTGGGTGGAACTGGCCTAGTTGCTGGATGGTTAGACAATATGAATCTTGAAAATGGGAGGGGTTCCTTTTCCATTGATCTGGTCTGTGAGGACTGAGAATAGAGATGATTAGGTTCAATGAGTTGCTATGTGATCTAGAGGAATTAAATGACAGGGACACAAATCTCTGCTTGCATATGGGACACCATGGTACTTGATAACTGGGACAACATTGACATGTCAGTTTCTCCAAACATGGAAACCTGTATCAAAGAATTGACATCTTAGTGCTTAGATGAAGACATACAGGATAATGTGTTCCCATAGGAGCAGTTACCTGACTAATCACTGGCCCTTCTTAAAAAATTCTTCAGTTTGAACTGGCATAGAAGTTTGGTTTCTCTGTGGAGGTATCTTGGGGTTTAGTCCAGCCTTTCTCATGCTACATGTAGCCCTATTGTGTCCTTTGTCTCCGCAGTATCTACATGTCATTTGAACTCCATGCTTTGTCAACTTTGGTCCCTGACTGCCTTGTACCTCATATG
>CM039125.1:18455268-18884684 GCA_022036555.1 Microstegium vimineum | reverse complement strand
CCTCATATGGTTGCTTCTTCCTTGATTTAGGAGGCCTTCCAACTTTTTCACATAAACTGGTGGTAGAATTACATTGCCTTCAACTTTTTGCCATGTGGCCTTGTCTTTACATGGCAACACATTGTGTCCAGAAGCACTGAGGTAGCTGTTGGAAGAGTAACACTCAGGTACAACTGTCGGATACCTAAAAATAGGGTACCCTATTTACCACACTCCACAAAAACAAAATCACCCTCGGGGCTCCTTCGACTCGCCCGAACTAAGGTGGCGTCATCAACCCTCGGGGGCTCTTCCGCCTCGCCTGAGCCAAGGTGGCGTCATCCGTGACGTTGTCTATCCTCGGGGGCTCTTCCGCTTCGCCCGAGCCAAGGTGGCGTCATCCGTGACGTCGTCTACCCTCGGGCGCTCTTCCGCCTCGCCCGAGCCGAGGTGGCGTCATCCGTGACATCATCAACCCTCGGGGGCTCTTCCGCCCTTTCCGAGCTAGGGATACGTCATCCGTGACGTCCCTCACCCTCAGAGATCTCACCGCCATCAACAGTCTGGGATGCCCTAGTCCATATAGTTAAAAGGTCCACAGTACCCTCCGTCCTCAGGGATGGGGTTCAAGGCATGGGTCGTCATGCCAACCCCTGTTCGCCTTGCGGTACAAGGTCCTGTGCTGCCTAACTGACGACTTATGCGCACTACACCCGCGCCATACCTCCGACGGACACTCCAATAGGGATTAGGGCGTCATCAGCCTTGTATGACGGAACACGGGGGTGCCTGGCCCTGTGCGACCAGCCCCCGCCCATGCCTAGGTAAGGGAACAACGGAGTTCCCGGACACAAGGCGCATGGCTACAACGCAACAAGGACGAACATGACCCAAACATGTGTCTACTGGTGCAAGCTTCCTCAGGAAGGAAGATAGCATGAAGGCTAAGCTCCCCCTCGGCAGCAGCCCAAGCCGGGCCCACGTTCACTCCCCCTCTCTCTACTGTACTCCTCCATCTCTCCCTACATATAAAGGGGGAGAATGGACCTCCAATTTCTCTCTCTCGACACCCCAACATTCATTCACACACACTCAAACTCGCATACACGCGAGCACACACTAGAACCAAGAACCTCATACGCACGAGACCTGGGAAGACGCTTCCCTCTCTCACCAAAAGCTTGTAGCTCCCCTCTATGAGCTCTCCACGCTCGGTAATACAACTCCACAACACACTGGACGTAGGGCGTTCGTGCCTGAACCAATATAAACCTCTGTGTTCTCCGAGCGTAACCATCCGTACTCCGACACACTTAGAAATTTACTCGTTGGCCGTCTAGACCCCGCCATTTTAGACACCGACAGTTGGCGTGCCAGGTAGGGGACCTTTGCATGTCACCCGTATTTTGGAGTTTCGGATGGTTGATCGCCACGTTGATTTTGCTGCGGGCTCCATTTTTCGTTTTGGTAGCTTGGACTTCCAGTGCCACGGGCAGGGAGCCGACCTGGCTCTCCGTCGCCCTACGGCATCCTCCGAGGTAGTCGTGGACGCCATCACCGCATCCATTGCCCACCTCCATCTGTCTCCTTCCGGGGAACTAGCCGCTCGTGGGGCAGTCGTCCCGCGGGCCAACTATCCTGAATTCGAGCGCCAGCTCGACACACTCATGGGACCCCAGCTGACTCAGGAGTCCCTGCACAACCTTTACTTCGCGTTCGCCAACGTGACAGCGCAGATCGCGGGAGGGCAGCTGCTCTCTCCTGGGCGCGTCAAAGCGTCTGTCCCGGAGGCGCAACCTTTCGGCATGAGGAATGCCGCAGCGTCATATGCGGGGATGGTGGTCGCGTGGTTCCATGCTAACCCGCGGAAGGGACACGCATCGGGCTAGCGTCCCACCATCCCGTTCTGTCTCTGATCTCCTCATGAGCTCGGAGGCTACCTCTTGTACCGAATCAAGCCACGGGAGCGTTGATCCCTGGGATTCCCTAGACTTCAACAGCCTAGGGTATTAGGAGGCCCTTCACGGTTTCCTCCAAGCCAGCGATTATCTGCTCGACTCCGGCTCGAGCGATCCCAATGAGGACCATGGCCGCGAGTGCTTCATGTGCGACGCACCTCCACCCGGAGCCACCGTCGACCCCACCCTCATCAACAAGGGGGACGACGACAGCAATGGCAACCACACACCCATGCATCATACAGGTGTGCCGGTACCTCAGCCAAGGCCCGACCCACAATCTTTGGAGGCCTGGCAGCACTAGCTTCGCGGCCTCCGCAACGTAGAGCAACAGCTCGCAGAGCGCCAGCGAAAGGTGACATTCGAGCGTGAGAAGCTTGAGGGCGAAGCCGCCAGGGATCCCGCGGAGCCTCGTGCTCGTAGGGAGGCCCGGGCGGTACAACAGCGCATCATCAACGATGAACATGGCACGCCACAGTTCACGTGGGCAAGCCAGAACATCCCGACAGCGAGGATGTTGCTCCGCAACCTTCCGATCCCAGATGCTCCCGACGACAAGCTCACTCACGACGAGCTGAAGACCCTTCTGGAGTGGGTCGCGGAACAACAGGCCGAGAGCTTCACGTCGCGGAGGCGCGGGCTCAGCGCCGGCCACCCAGCCAGTCCGGCTCCTAACGACGACGAGGTGTCGGTCCACCCGGATCCCGCACCGGCCGAACACCGGCGCCCGACGGTGCACGTCCGCGTGGGCGAAAAGCGCAACGTGCGCGACATGCTCAACGCACACAAGCACGCCAAGCAGGACAGCGCAAGCCGAGGCTACCACGTCCGACGTGGTGGTCGATACGACAGCGACGAAGACCGGCCTCGAAAAACACAACGTGTGCGACACGCTCAACGCGCGCAAGCACGCCAAGCAGGACAGTGCAAGCCGAGGCTACCACGTCCGACGTGGTGGTCGATACGACAGCGATGAAGACCGGTCTCCCACGCCGGAGCCACTGGGCCCCTTGGCATTCATTCGCGACATCCGGCGGACGTCGTTCCCGCACCCTTTTCGACAACCAACCAACGTCGTCCGGTACTCGGGGGAAATGAACCCCGGACTCTGGCTGGACGACTACCGCCTCACCTGTCAGGCCGGTGGCGAGGACGATGACGATTTCATCATCCGCAACTTGCCTCTCCATCTTTCAGACTCGACCCGCACATGGCTCGAGCATCTCCCCCCCAACACCATTGATGGGTGGGAGTCCCTACGACAGGCCTTTGTCAGGAACTTCCAAGGAACCTACACGCGCCCAGGGAACCCCTGGGATCTCCGCAGTTGCAGGTAGACGCTGGACAAGTCCCTCCGGGATTACATCCGTCGCTTCTCCCAGCAGTGCACAAAGCTCCCGACCGCGGCCGATGCGGACGTGGTCGGGGCTTTCCTCGCAGGTACCACCTGCAAAAAGCTTCTCCATGAGCTAGGCCGCAGCAACCCTGGCACCACCGAACGACTCCTCGACATCGCCACGAGCTACGCATCGAGAGAAGAGGTGGTCGGTGCAATCTTCCATCATGACAAAGGAAAAGGCAAGGAAGTCGAGACCGCCGGCGAATGCGGCTCAAACCGCGCCTAGAACAGGAACAAGAAGAAGGGCAAACCGCAATGTGGCGGCGGCGACAACGTCGTCGCAGCGGCAGACCGCAAGCCTTCCTGTCCCCAGGGCGGGAAGAAGGTGGGCAAGTTCGACGACATGCTCACAAAAGCATTGTGACATGATGGCTAGGTACTTCAAGGTCGTCCCTGACAAGGATGAACCGAAGCAGTCAGAAGGCCAGGACGGGGATGGGGGTCGCAAAGACTCCTACGCCCACGTCAATAAGTGCCTCATGATCTTCGGAGGCCCAGAGGCCTATAGTTGCAAGCGTCGGCAGAAGAAGGAGTGGTGCGAGGTCTTCGCAGTCGCCCCAGCAACTCCGGCATACCTCGACTGGTCGGAACCCGATATCACGTTCCCCATCGAGGTCGTTATCCACTCGTCGTGGACCCGATCATAGGGAGCATGCGCTTCACCAAAGTGCTGATGGACGATGGCAGCAGCCTCAACATCATGTACTACAATGCCTTCGAGGCCCTCGGCCTATGTAGGGAGAAGCTTCAACCCTCGGGGGCTCCGTTTCAGGGAATCATCCTCGGGAGACAAACGGTACCCCTGGGGCAGATCGACCTCTCCGTCACGTTCGGGGAGCCAGACAACTTCCAGATCGAGTACCTCACCTTCGAGGTCGTGGCTTACCGAGGCACTTATCACGCGGTGTTGGGGAGACCATGTTACACGAAGTTCATGGCCGTTCCCAACTACACTTACCTCAAGCTCAAGATGCCGGGGCCGTGCAGCATCATCACAGTCTCCTCCAATGTTAAGGTGGCGTACCATTGCGAGGTGGACTGCTGCAAGAACGCCATGGCCGAGGTGCGCAGCGAGGAGCTGATGGCAGCGATCAAAGCCGCCGACAAGATGGAGATCGACCTGAAGGACCGAGAACGGCGACTAGAGGGGGGCGTGAATGGGAGCCAAATAAAATTCAACTCAAAGACTTGACCCTTGTCCCAAACTCACACCCAAAATTTGACCTCGGAAGAACTGACTCGCACACGACCTAACAAGTAGGTGGACACCTTAGGAATACCACTAAAGGTGCAGCGGAGCAGTCGGAGAAGATGGAAAACGATCGAAGCCACAAACTCGAAACCGATACACCGAGAGCAGTGCTCTCAACCCCTAGCGAGAAGAGGCAAGAACACACACAAAAATACTTATGAGAACTGGTCTCAAAAGTACCTAATCATGTTCCTTACATGAATATGAATCCAACGCAATAAACGGAACTTGATTCGGAGTCAGGACGAGAGAGAAACGAGCACCAGACTATTTCTGTCAGTGACCACAGGACCACTCTCTATGGTCTGAAGCTTAGGTCCGGAGCTAGGGTCCTTTCTGTAGTTTTTTGGCCACACCACAGGACCACTCTCTATGGTCCGGTGCTATGGTCCGGAGGGTAGTCTGAAGGGTGGTCCGACGCTTTTTCTTCTCAAAATCAGCCCATGCAGTGAGCTCCCAACCTGCGGACTAGTGGCCCGACGGTACCACAGGACTAGACCGGAGCTTGGTCCAGAGCTAGGGGCTTCTCTGCAGACTTTCGGCCAGACCATAGGACCACTCGCCTATGGTCCGGAGCCTTGTCCAAAATGGTCCGTAGGGTGGTTCGGAGCTCACGAACAGCGCACAGAAAACCCGCGAAAACTGATTTCACTCCGCCAAATCTTCCCAAAACTCAACCAAATGAACTTCAACTGCAACCAAACTTTGTAGGCATGATCCTTATGCAGTTGGGGAGCTATCCTGAAGAAATCATTGCTCAATTTGGAGAGGATAAACGGGAACACTCGGATTTGGGGGAGGAAAGGAAAAACGAAGAACGCCGCAAAGAAATCGCCCGATCTACGCACTCGTGAGGTTTTAGGTGAATTCCTTCGGTGCAAAGATGCTCCTCACGAATACGAACAACTTGGTTCAAGTGGATTTTGCAAATCTCCTCTCAACAATGAGAAATCAACTCGGGAAAAAGAGAGAGCAAAAGCAAAATGCGAAGAACACAAGCAACAAGGGAGACTCGATCAAGAAACTAACCGTGCCATGGCACTCGGAGAGTCGGGCCTCCGATTCCCACCAAAAGATTCGAGTTCTTGCAGAGGTTGGTGAAATCAACCTAGGGATCTCATGAACTAGAGAGAGAGTAGAGAGAGAGAGAATTGGGGCAAATGATTAGGGTTCAAGAGATAGGATGAGGATACCCCTTCATCCTCTATTTAACGAAGCTTTGGCTATTTCCCAAAGACCCCCTAGTTACAAGACTGAATTACCTAGACCTAAGACATTGCAATCCAAGTCGATAACTCTCAACCACTCGTTTGAATGGACGACCCCGCTTCCTGCCGGGAGTTTCCGTCGCCTCGATGCAACCTCCAGGATTCCGCCACGTGCCATCCCCGCTTCCTCAGAAGCTCCGCCCGGGTTTTGAGGCCCAAACCCGCGAAACCCGCCACCGGTAGCTTTGGGCTCAACTACCGAACCCCGAGTTTTGAGGCCCAAACCACCAAACCGCTCGACTCGAGCCACCTTGTCCTCGCCCAGTCGGACTTCGAGTCCCCTGAGCCTTTGCTCGACTCGCGCATCCACCGTCTTGACTCGGTCGACTCGGTCTACCTCCATGTCTTCTCGCACTCGCCGGTGCCAAGTACTAGCCACCACAGCTAGTCCTCCGGCGCCCATGGTCCCTCAGTCCGAGCCTTGCTTCCGCCCTTCACCGCTCTCAGTCCATCGACACGGCAATCCTCTACTCGACCTTCTCCACGCCATTGACCACTGTTACTAGGCATAGCACCTGCACACCACAAGCCGATAGACATGCACATACTTGCTTTCGCAAGGGGTTAGGGTAATCCGCTCAAACTAAAACACTCAAGTGTTGGGCAATCACTCATCATCAAAGCTGAACATACATGGGTACTTATCCAACATGTGTTCGCACGACCCCTAGAGCGCGAAGAGCTTGGACGCCCACAACACCAACAGCTATGTCTTCTTTCTACCATTATCTAGTATACCTAGCACCATGTACATACGCATGTAACCTTTCTTAAAGCAAAAAGTTTGAGGAACAAAAATGCGGGAACTCTCGGACAAACCGTTTAGCAAGGTGTACTCTCGGCACGTGCCAGAGCACACCTCGCTCGGGGGCTGGGAAGGGGGTAACCCCCTGTCTTTCACTCCAAAAACTTTTTTGCCGATCCACTAAACGAAAGCCCAATTTTCCCCACCAAGAGAAGAAATCTCACCAGACCGAGCCGAAGGGCCGCGAGGTACTCCGGCTCCCCGGAGCCAGGTACCTCCGCCCGACCG
Organism: Microstegium vimineum; assembly: GCA_022036555.1. NCBI lineage: Eukaryota > Viridiplantae > Streptophyta > Magnoliopsida > Poales > Poaceae > Microstegium > Microstegium vimineum. The sequence continues at coordinate 18,877,795 of CM039125.1, read as the reverse complement.
CTCACCCGAGCAGATCAAAACTCCTCCCAGGGAAAATCAGGCAAGTAGCCCAAGCAAAAGGCAAATGCGGAAACTAACAAGCAAACAAACTTAAAACAAGCTCACCAAGGAGCTATCAAAGTCGTCCAAAGCCCTCCCAGGGGCACATCACAGGATGACTTAAATTATTTGTTACAAGGGCCCTCGGCCCTGAGCACTTGTTGACACAAAAAGCGTCGGATCTGTGAATACCTCGGGTTTATACCTGAATTTGATATCCAATGTGTGCCAGTCGATTTGACCAGTTAATCGACAAGGACGATAACTAGAACAAAATTGCACGAGATGACAGCGATACGACCGAACGTCAAGGCTCAGATTGCTCAAAATGTGGAACTCGCGAGGTTGACAGAGGTCGTGTAGATGCAGCCCGTCGAGACTTCGTAAGAACTCGTAGATGAACTAGAACTAATACGATAAAAGTAGATTTGCTGGAAAAAGTAGATGAAAATAATAGATGTATTTGATTGATTGTATATTTTTCTCACACCACCCCTAGGTACATATTTATACTCCAGCAAGAGGAGTTGTAAACAGATACGACTCATACCTAAACAAAACTTCTATTTTAAAGGAAATAAAATGACTCGTGCAAGAGTCGGACTCAAACAATAATAATAACACTGGCAAAAAATCACCAGTTTCCTTATCCGTCTCTCTTATGATGAAACTTTCCATCGACAGATTCCTTCCAATCTGCAACCTTCCTCTATTGCCATCGGCAACTTTCCGCTGACATCAGCCACGTCATCCTGCATCCATCGGCAATATCTTCTATCGGCAACACTTTCTCCATCGGCGAGCAGTCTTCTCTCCCCTTGTCATTTCTTTAATCAAACTCACCATCGGTGATTTCCTCTGCTCCCATCGGTAATTTGACTAGCAGTATCTTGATGCCGATGGGGAACAACGATTATCTCCTTGCCGATCAGCGCACTAAGTTTATATTGACCCTTACCAAAAAATGGTGTCAACACATGCCCCCAATTTCGGAGTATAAAATATCTTATGCACCAAATTTTTTTCTACTGTAATCTTTCCCTCCAAAATGCCTATGCCACCACTTCGATTACCATGCACAATCACTGCAAATTACCAATAGCCCCCGCAACTGTAGAGCCAACAGTTACAATTCCTCGATCGCCGCGCAAATTCATCACGATATGTTTCCATATTTCTGCTCAGTCAAAAAGGAAAATTCGAAAACACCCCTTGACCTAGGCTTATAAATGTTGGGAATATGCCCTAGAGCTAATCATGTAGATGATTATATTCCGATTGTATCCATGATTAATAAAGTGTTCTTTGAATATCCATTATAGACAACTAGTATTGATTGACAATTATGTGAATTGTTTGTGGAACTCAATTACCTGAATGGTTATTCTAAAAGTTGTCCCTGGTCGGCATTCTTGTAAGAGCACACTTGAATATTAGACCAGCACATGTATTAGTTGATGGCTATGTTTCACAAGTCATAGACATGGAGATGTCAAACTAATAATGTGGGCACATGTGAGACATGTAGGCTGGACTGACCCAACAAGAGAAAGTCTCTATTCATGTCATGTACGTTATGTCCTTAGACCTGAGATTGTGGTATGTACTCAAGATGTGAAACGATCTACTTAGAGACTATCAAACGCTACTCCGTTATTGGGTAGTTATAAAGGTGGTCCTTGGGTGGTCGGGAAGCATGCTATGAGACATAGACAATCAAGATGGAATTTGCCCCTCTCTTCGTGAGAGAGATATCACTGGATCACTCATGTGATTGGATCAACAAATGCATGGCCATGCTTGGGTTAAGTGTTAACCCACGAGTTGAACCATATATCGAGTGGCAAAGGGAATAACTTGTACATGGTCATAGTGGTTCGTCTGATATAATCATAGCGTATGCATAGGAGTTGACACGCCTTGCTAGAGGCCGCTATCAACTATTGGTCGAGTAAGAGTACTTGGGCCATGTCTATGTATGCGTGAGCCCATAGGGTCGCACGCTTAAGGGGCTGGAAGCCTAATTCGGGTTGGACCCGTATTAGACAAGGTTTAGGGTTTCTAATGGGACTCCAACGTGGGAGCTCATTAGGACGCCTATATAAGCAAGGGGTGGGCGCGGGGCGATATTGATCCACGCCTTTTTGGCAGCCGCCATCGCCTCCCCATGCTCGCGCCTTTTGCTCCTCGCGGACCTAGCAGTCTGGAGGCGCAACGCTTCCTCCCTGCACGTGTGGGATTCCTCGGAGGTGCTGCATCTGGAGCACAAGGACGAACCGCGCGAAGGGGACGTTGAGACAGACGACCACGCAACTGCACTGCCTGCTGCGACGCGCACGACTACATCAAGTCGTCTTCCGCTGCACCTGCGCATCTAGTGGTAATCCCGTAACCTATAACTAGCAGTAGATCCTGGTTTATGAGGTCGAAAAGTTTTGTTTTCCGGCTAGCGTAGCAACCTCGTATTCCTACAATAAAGACCACCGTCTGTTCTTCTTCTCATCCCAAGTTCATACCTTCATCCCCCATTCCGCCGGCATTTCCGAAGAGCACTCCGGCAACATTCAAACAACGGCTTCTTTTTCCATCCGAAGGCGCAGATCCTGCGAGAGTTTCTTTATTCTGATGGCGATTAGCTTCAACACTCCTGCGGTAAATCTCTTGCCTTCTTGCTCTACCTTGCGGTTTTCCTTCTCTGTACTATTTTGTGATCCTTTTTCTCCCTCCTTTTTTCGCTTTTTGAATCTAGGAAATGCACAACAGTATAGTGATTCCCATTGATCAAGCACATTTTTGTTGTTTGGGTCCGATGGGGAATATCGATCCAACTAATCTTATCAATGCGGAAACCAACCGATTCCCCTTTAGAGCCACACACTTTGACCTAAGGTTATGGACAGACATTTTCTGTTCCTGGCCCAAACCCACTAAAGGATGGAAAAACTGACATCTCAGGATGATTAGGCCACAACAAGTTTGCTAGGCCGAACGCAGTTTAGATCAATGCATCAGACTACCTCTTGCCGATATGGCCAAGAACGAGAATATGATGATTGCGGCCTCTTACTTCTGGTCGGACACAATGAACGCTTTCCTATTCAGACATGGACCAGCCATGCCTACACTTGCTGATGTGCATATGCTTACCGGCCTTGATGTCTCTTCTGCCGATAATGCCAGCCTTTTCAACAAAAAGCCTGATCATCGGGTAACTACCCGCAACATCGGCGGTTGGACCGGATATGTTCAAGAATATCATAAGACCGGATCGGTAAACCAGAGGGAGCATGCCACTTTCCTGAATATGTGGTTGGAGAAGTTTATCTTCTATGGCAAAACAATTGGACCCACCAATATGTATCTCCCTGTGGTAGAGCTTTTGGCCGATGGAGCAAGACTCCCTCTGGGCCGATACCTCCTTAGCTCAGTCTATCACCTCCTGCATCAGGTGTCAGAAAAGTTGCTACTAGGAGAGCCCATCGGCAACCTTGGAGGCCCCTCGTGGTTTATCAATATGTGGCTAAACGCCCATATGCACAAGTGCCTACAATTTGACCTGTTTAGCCAGCAATTTCCAAGAGATCTAGCTAAGAGTTATGCATTTGTCGATGATGAACCAGCAATCCGCTCCCCACTCAACTTCGGGGAAGCCATAATAACGCTACCAGGAACCGATGCTAATGAAGATCAATTCGGCATGTTCTTTCAGAGTGCGAACACATGGTGGATAAGTACCCATGTATGTTCAGCTTTGATGATGAGTGACTGATCAACACGTGAGTGTTTCAGTTTGAGTGGCTTACCCTAACCTCTGCGAAAGCAGAAAACATGTGCTTGTCTATTGACTTGTGGTGTGCAGGTGCTATGCCTAGTGACAGTGGTCAATGGCGTGGAGAAGGTCGAGTAGAGGCTTGCCGTGCCGATGGACTGAGAGCGGTGAAGGGCGGAAGCGGGGCTCGGACTAAGGGACCATAGGCACCGGCGGACTAGCTGTGGCGGCTAGTACCTGGCACCGGCGAGTGCGAGAAGACATGGAGGTAGATTGAGTCGGCCGAGTCAAGATGCTGGATGTGCGAGTCGAGCGGAGGATCAGGGGACTCGGAGTCCGACCAGGTGAAGACAAGGTGGCTCGCGTCGAGTGGTTTGGTGGTTTGGGCCTCAAAACCATCAGTGTCAGTTTCCGAGTTTGGGCCACAAAACTCAGGGTTCGGTAGATGAGACCAAAGCTACCGGTGGCGGGTTTCCTGGGTTTGGGCCTCAAAACCTAGGCGGAGCTTCCGAGGAAGCGGGGATGGCACATGACGGAATCCTGGAGGTTGCGTCGAAGCGACGACAACTCCCGACAAAAAGCGGGGCCGTCCATTCAAAATGCGGGAGATATTTCCTGGAGCTTGGACTGCAATGCTTAGGCTAGGTAGTTCACTCAATGTATTTAGGGGGGTCTTTGGGAAATAGCCAAAGCCCGTTAAGTAGGGGGTGAAGGGGTATCCCTCATCCCATCTCTTGAACCCTAATCATTTGCCCCAACTCTCTCTCTCTCTCTCTAGTTCATGAGATCCCTAGGTTGCTTCCACAAACCTTTGTAAGAACTTGAGTTTGTCGCGAGGAATCGGAGGCCGTAACCTCCGTAAGCCATGGTGGCTTCGATTTCGTGATTGTGTCCCCGTTTTGCTTGTGTTCTTCGCGTTTTGCTTTTGCTCCTTATTTTACCGAGATGATTTCTCTTTGTAGGGAGTAGCTCCTACAAATCCGTTTGAACCAAGTTCTTGGTACTCGTGAGGAGCAACTTTGCACCGAAGGAATTTTCCTAAAACCTCACGAGCACACAAATCGGGCGTTTTCTTTGCGACGTTCTTCGTTTTGCCTTTTCTCCCCCAAATCCGAGTGTTCCTGTTTATCCTCTCCAAATTGAGCGATGATTTCTTTGGGATAGCTCCCCAGCTGCACAAGGATCATGCCTACAAAATTTTGTTGCAGTTGGAGTTCATTTGGTTGAGTTTTGGGAAGATTTGGAAGAGAGAAAACGATTTTCGCGTTTCTGTGCTCTGCTCGAGGGCGCCGGACGCTTTGAGTTTTGGCATCGGACGGTCCGTCGAGGCGTCGGACACAAGGACGTTCTGACGTCAGCGTCCCTCGCGTTCGTCCGCGTGTGTGTGAGTTTGGCGCCGGACGCTGTCCATCGTCCGTCACCCTGCGTCCGTTGCTTTGCTAGTCTGTCTGGATTTCAGCGTTCATTGGAAGCCCGATGGACGCTCAGCGTCCGACGCCAACAGACGCTCACCCAAGCGTCCGTCGCCCAGCGTCCGAGGCCCTGCCTTCTGCTTCTCCTCTGCAAAGCTTTCTAGAAGGCCGACAGACGATCTCTCAGCGTCCGACGCCTAGCGTCCGTCGCCCTGTTGTCCAGCGTCCGTCGCCTGTATTTTGGGCTGTTTTGCTTGGGGTTTTTGCCTCTTTCTCATAGGGGTTGAGAACTCTTCTTGGGGGTTTCCGGTGAGTTTTCCTCCACTGCCGGTGAGCTTTCATTTGCTCCATTTTTGTCTGAATCCCCGAGCAACTGGGTTTGGTTTTTGGGAAGAGTGGCCCGAATATTTCGAGAGAAATTTGAGGCTCCCATTCACCCACCCTCTGGTCGCCGTTCTCGGTCCTTCAATTGGTATCAGAGCCGGTTAAGGATCAATCCACCTTACACGGTTCTTGATCCGCGAAGGCGACATGGAGCGAGGTGCTGGTAAACCTCCCTACATCGATGGAACCAACTTTGCCTATTGGAAGGTGCGCATGTTGGCTTACCTCCAGGGGCTTGACACAAAGTTTTGGGAGATTTGTGAGAATGAGAACTACGTGGTTCTTGAGGCTATCTCTAGTGATCGCAAAGTTTGAGGCTATCTCTAGTGATCGCAAAGTTTGAGCCTATTGGAAGGTGCGCATGTCGGCTTACCTCCAAGGGCTTGACACAAAGTTTTGGGAGATTTGTGAGAATGAGAACTACGTGGTTCTTGACACAAAGTTTGACACAAAGTTTTCCCCATCGTGGTGATCGCTATCCTCCCATGGGGCAGGGGATGTTTGGTTTTTCTCCTAACCCATTCTTTGGGCAAATGGGACAACACTGGTATCCTTCATAGTTTACTAACCCCAGTGTTGGTCTGTTTGCTCATCCTATGTCTTTTTATTGATGTAGGAAGGAGGATTGGAGGAGACTTGGCTTGTGGATTCCGGATGTTCACACCATATGACCGGAAGTGCCAAGTGGTTCTCCAGCCTCGACCCCGTGCGCCTCACCGAGTATATCACATTCGGGGATAAGAGTAAAGGTAAGGTTGTCTCCTGAGGGTCGATTTGAGTGAACTCTTATTTTGTCCTCAAGAATGTTGCTTTGGTTGCAAATTTGCATTTTAACCTTCTTTCGGTTTCGCAACTCCTTGATGACGGTTTTGAAGTGAGTTTCAAGCCTAATCTCTCTCGGATTTTGGACTCTCGTGGTGAGCTTGTTTGCCGGATTTTACCCTTCGGGAAGGTTTTTCATGCGGATTTTTCTATCTCTTCAGGACCTTCTCGTTGTCTTCTTGCCGGTTCTTCTTCCGAACTTTGGAAGTGGCATAGGAGATTGGGACATTTGAGTTTTGACTTGCTTGCAAGGCTTAGCTCAATGGACCTTATCCAAGGATTGCCAAAGCTAAAGTTCGAGAAGCATTTGGTTTGCCATCCTTGCAGGCATGGCAAGATGGTTGCTGCTTCCCATCCTCCTGTGACTGAGTTCATGACCACTCGACCCGGCGAGCTCTTACACATGGACACAGTTGGTCCAGCTCGGGTCAGGTCGGAAGGAGGGAAGTGGTATGTTGTTGTAGTCGTTGATGACTACTCGAGGTACTCTTGGGTGTTCTTTTTGGAGAGTAAGGATGAGGCTTTTCCACTTGTTCAATATCTGATTTTGAGATTGCAAAATGAGCTACCTAAGAATGCCATGAGAGCTATCCACAGTGACAATGGCACAGAATTCAAGAATGCTCAATTTGCAACTCTTTGCTCTTCTTTGGGTCTCGATCACCAGTTTTCCTCACCTCTCACTCCCCAACAGAATGGTGTTGTTGAGCGCAAGAATCGGACCCTTGTTGAGATGGCTAGGACGATGCTCGATGAGCATAGGACTCCTAGGCGGTATTGGACCGAAGCACTCAGTTCTGCTTGCTATGTTTCCAATCGCATTTTTCTCCGAGCTTTCAAGAAAAAGACTTCTTATGAGTTGCGATTTGGGAGACCACCCAAGGTAACTCACCTACGGGTGTTTGGGTGCAGGTGCTTCATTCTCAAAAAGGGCGGTAAGTTGAATAAATTTGAATCACGGTCTTCTGATGGTATCTTTCTGGGTTATTCTACTCACTCTCGTGCTTATCGTGCACTTAACCTTGAGACTAACCGAGTGATGGAGACTTGTGAAATTACCTTCGATGAGACTATGCCCTGTGTTTCCACTGCTTTTGAGCTTGCAGGTGATGATGAGGTGAACACTAGCATTTTTGTGGAGGAGGAGCAGGATGACGCCGATTGGGGTGATCCCGAGCCAACTCCACTGGTTGCCCCCGTCGACCCTGCGACGTCCACTTCGGCTCACGGTCCCGATCCGACTACATCCTCTACATGGGGGCCATTTCGAGCAGCTTCCTCAGTCAGTGCCAGTTGCACCTGAGGGAGCTCCAGCTGCTGTCGAGGGGGAGGCCACTTCGTCCAGGCAGGCTCCCCGCCACATCCAGCGGCAGAACCCGCCAGAGAACATCATCGGCGACATTGACCATCGAGTCACGCGGTCCAGGTCCTATATCTCTCACTTTGCTCATTTGGCTTTTGTCGCTTCTTTTGAGCCCGAGATGTTGGACACGCTTTGATGGATCCGGATTGGGTTAATGCCATGCATGAGGAGTTAGAAAACTTTGAGCGAAACCGCGTTTGGCTCTTAGTTCCTCCACCACCTAGTTGCCACCCCATAGGTGCCAAATGGGTTTTCAAAAATAAACAAAGAGAGGATGGGGTGGTAGTGCGCAACAAGGCTAGGTTGGTAGCCCAAGGCTTTTGTCAAAAGGAGGGAATAGACTATGAGGAAACCTTTGCTCCTGTAGCTCGTTTAGAAGCCATTAGAATCCTTCTATCTTTTGCGGCTTCTAAGGGTTTTAAACTTTTTCAAATGGACGTTAAAAGTGCCTTCTTAAACGGCTACATAGAGGAGGAAGTTTATGTTAAACAACCTCCCGGTTTCGAAAATCCAAGTTTCCAAACCATGCTTTTAAACTTCACAAAGCTTTGTATGGTTTGAAACAAGCACCTAGAGCATGGTATGATAGGCTAAAAACCCTTTTTCTTGCTAAGGGCTTTAAAATGGGATCGATAGATAAGACATTGTTTCTCCTCTAGCAAGGCAAAGACACTCTCCTTGTCCAAATATACGTGGATGATATCATCTTTGGTGGTTCTTCTCATGCTCTTGTTGCCAAGTTTGCAAACCTTATGAGCAGGGAATTTGAGATGAGCATGATGGGAGAGTTGACTTTCTTTCTCGGGTTGCAAATCAAGGCAAGTACACGAAGGATATCTTGAAGAAGTTTGACATGGGTGAGGCAAAACCTCTTTCGACGCCCATGTCAACTACGACTGCCTTGGATGCGGACGAGGAAGGAGAGGCGGTGGACCAGATCGAGTACCGAAGCATGATTGGGTCGCTTATGTACCTGACGGCGACCGACCGGACATTCAGTTCGCCGTCTGCCTGTGTGCTCGCTTTCTGGTGTCCCCATGGACTTCGCACAAGCAGGCGGTGAAATGCATCATGAGGTACTTGCGCTTCACTCCCGAATTTGGTCTTTGGTTTTCCACCTCTTCGTCTCTTGTGCTTTGTGGTTATTCTGACGCCGACTTTGCTGGTTGCCAACTTGATCGGAAGTCCACTTCTGGGACTTGCCAGTTTCTCGGGTCTTCTTTGCTTTCTTGGTCTTCTCACAAGCAGTCTAGCGTGGCACAGTCGACGTGCGAAGATGAGTACGTTGCCGCGGCTAGCTGTTGCTCGCAGTTGATTTGGATGATAGCCACTTTGAGAGATTTCGGTCTTGAGCTTACTAAGGTGCCTCTGCTTTGTGATAACACGAGTGCAATTAGTGTGGCTAAAAATCCGTGCTTCATTCGAAGACCAAGCACATTGAGGTCTTGATGTCTTGTTTGTGTTAGTTGGTGTCATTGCATTTTGCATCTCATTTGCATTCGAGACATAGTTCATTTTAAGCTTCATATCTATAGCCAATATAATGAATCTATGCTCTGTTTGAGGTGCTTTATGTGTCTATGGTGTTGCCTAACTTAGACTCTTTTTGATCTATATGATATGCAATAGAGCTAAGTTAGAAAAGCTTTAAAACTAAACTTAATTCCCCATGTCACCTCTGAAATGGCACTAGCATGTGTAGGCTTTTGAAGATCCTTCTTGGCTGCCTTATATATAGCTTGTAACTATGGCTCTTCATTGTTTCATTCACTACCTTTGAGCACCATGTTTAATATCTAAACTAAAATTGCTCTCCGTTTTGTGAATTGGAAAGATCGAGTTGGGTCTGCATTGTGAGAACTTCACCGTGTGTTCGAGACTGCTTCCCATATGGGTCGATACTTGAGCGGTGTTGTGTATGACCAAAACCAGTGTGTCAAGTCCTTTGACTTCGCCCGGTTGGTAAGCAGTGGCATCACTTTTCTTACAACCATTCACATACAACTTAAAAGTGCCTAAAACTGAATTTTTGCTGCAAAACTCTGAAATTTGCAAAATTCATTCAGTTGGGTCATTAGCTTGTTGTGTGAACTTTTCTAAGGGATAGTTTTTCTTGCTATACATGAGATTGCTTTGAGATAGATCCTATCTTGTTTGCCATGTTTAGTTGTCTCTAGGAGGGGATACCCTTTCTCTGCTCTCACATGATATTCTCTCTAAAATACCTTCTAAAGTGATCTTAAGCTCAACTTGAGTCTTTGTTGGGCACGTAGAGCTTTTCCTATTATCACAGGATCACACCACTTAGAGCATCTATTCAATGTCTTAGATCTAAGTATGAAGCTTTTGCACTCTTTTTGCACTTTATGGCATTTGTAGCCGGATCTTGAGTTGTTGATGTTTGATGAGCTACATGTGTCAACAAGGGGGAGAGATGTGCATTTCATTCCATTTTCAACCATCTACTTACAAGGGGGGGAGAAAGAGTGCATCTCTTTGGTTTCATTGGTTTAGAGCTCATTTGGTATCTTCTAGAGGGTCTAGCTTGATTTGTTGGCTCCGACAGGTTTTCGATTGCTTCTTGAGCATTAGGGGACGTAAGTGGTTTCAATTGGTATGTTTTGAGCTCCCCTAGTGTTTAAATTGGAAGTTTGAGCTTCGAGAGCTGTGATTGGTATCTTGGACTTGCTAGCGGTGTTGAGCCCATTTTCTGCCTCTTCTTGAGGGCTAGCTTTGAATGCCCATATGCTTTTGTTTGGCATCAGTAAGTGGCTTTGTCATGAGGTGTTTTTAAGGATGCTTTTAATTGGTATCATTTTTTGCCTCTCTTTTAATTGGTATTGTGTTTGCTTCTCTCAAGTGACCCTGTTTTGGCTTTGGTAGCTTTTTAATCATTTGGAGAGCTTTACCTTGTGGCTCAAATCTGAAATGCACTTGTGTTGACAATGCACTCATCAAGGGGGAGATTGCGAACACATGGTGGATAAGTACCCATGTATGTTCAGCTTTGATGATGAGTGACTGATCAACACGTGAGTGTTTCAGTTTGAGTGGCTTACCCTAACCTCTGCGAAAGCAGAAACATGTGCTTGTCTATCAGCTTGTGGTGTGCAGGTGCTATGCCTAGTGACAGTGGTCAATGGCGTGGATAAGGTCGAGTAGAGGCTTGCCGTGTCGATGAACTGAGAGCGGTGAAGGGCGGAAGCGTGGCTCGGACGGAGGGACCATGGGCGCCGGCGGACTAGCTATGGTGGCTAGTACCTGGCACCGGCGAGTGCGAGAAGACATGGAGGTAGACTGAGTCGGCCGAGTCAAGACGGTGGACGCGCGAGTCGAGCGGAGGCTCAGGGGACTCGGAGTCCGACCGGGCGAAGACAAGGTGGCTCGCGTCGAGTGATTTAGTGGTTTGGGCCTCAAAACCATCCGCATCAGTTTCTGAATTTGGGCCACAAAACTCGAGGTTTGGTAGTTGAGCCCAAAGCTGCTGGTGGCGGGTTTCCCGGGTTTGGGCCTCAAAACCTAGGAGGAGCGTCCAAGGAAGCGGGGATGGCACGTGGCGGAATCCTGGAGGTTGCGTCAAGGCGACGACAACTGCCGGCAGGTAGCGGGGCCATCCATTCAAAATGCGGGAGATATTTTCCAGAGCTTGGACTGCAATGCTTAGGCTAGGTAGTTCACTCAATGTATCTAGGGGGTCTTTGGGAAATAGCCAAAGCCCGATAAGTAGGGGGTGAAGGGGTATCCCTCATCCCATCTCTTGAAACCTAATCACTTCCCCCCACTCTCTCTCTCTCTCTCTAGTTCATGAGATCCCTAGGTTGCTTCCACCAACCTTTGTAAGAACTTGAGTTTGTCGCGAGGAATCGGAGGCCGTAACGTCCGTAAGCCCTTGTGGCTTCGATTTCGTGATTGTGTCCCCGTTTTGCTTGTGTTCTTCACGTTTTGCTTTTTCTCTCTCTTTTTCTCGAGATGTTTTCTCTTTGTTGAGAGTAGCTTTGCAAAATCGACTCGAACCAAGTTGTTAGCAATCGTGAGGATCTTCTTTGCATTGAAGGAATTCCTCTCAAACCTCACAAGTGCATAGATCGGGTGATTTCTTTGTGGCGTTCTTCGTTTTGCTCTCTTCTCCCCCAAATCCGAGTGTTCCCGTTTATCCTCTCCAAATTGAGCGATGATTTCTTCGGAATAGCTCCCCAACTGCACTAGGATCATGCCTACAAAGTTTGGTTGCAGTTGGTGATCATTTGGTTGAGTTTTGGGAAGATTTGGCGGAGAGAAGTTCGTTTTCGCGGGGAACAATTTTCTGTCTGTAGGCGTCGGACCACCCTGCCTGTGAGCACCGGACCATTGCAAGTAGTCCAGTGGCTCTGCTGAGGGTTTCACTCATGCGTCGGACCAGGCCCGTTAGTCCGACGGTGAGCATCGGCCGAGGTGTCCGGAGGTAGGGTGCTTGCTGTGGTTTTTGCTCTCTGCGAGTGTGTGCACCGGACCACTTCCTATAGTCTGACGGTGAGCGTCGGACTAGGTGTCCGGAGCCTAGGCACTTAATGCATGTGTTTGGGGTGAGCTCTGGACTTTACAAAGTGGGCGTCGGACTAGTCCAGTGGTTCTTCGCTGTGCACCGGACCAAAGGCACCGGACCACTTCCATTGGTCCGGTGGTCTTGACAGATTAGTCCGACGGTTGCTGTTTTCGCGTATTGTGCCTAGCTTCTTGCCTCTTTCCCTTAGGGTTTGAGAACCTGTGTTTTGGCGTTTCCGGTGATTTTCCTCCACTGCCGGTGAGCTCTCTTTTCTCCGTTTTCATCTGAGCACCCAGCAACTGGGTTTGGTTTCTGGGAAGAGTGGCCCGAACATTTCGAGAGAAATTTGAGGCTCCCATTCACCCCCCCTCTGGTCGCCGTTCTCGGTCCTTCAATTCCCTCTTTCTTTCAACCTGGCCGATGAAGATATACCGAGGAATGATGGAATCCTGAAGGCTATCCTTACTCCTCGGGCTATCCCAGTCATCATCTTCGGCCGCGGGAAGAATACTTATCCAACCTATCAATTCTACTATCCATTGGTAGCAGCACGACAATTAGCGTTTGGTCAACTACCGATCAAACTCAGCTATGCCGATGTGGTAAAACCGAGAGAAGTTATCTCCTGCGCTATGGATTGGAACAAGATCGTCAATCTACCCCCTCATGCCGATGTAACCAACATCGATTTATCTTCTTGGTCGCCGACATCCTTCATTACTGAATCATACAAATCCTGGTGGCAAGAGTGGAAAGATCAATTTTTTGCGACCGATTAATCCTACATCGGTAATCGGCAGCAAGGCCCGTTCGTTGGCTTCCCTCATGCATCGAAGGGCAACCCCTAAGGTGACCATCAAGCCTAAGTCAGCACCAGCTAGGGCTGTCACCACTCCATCGGCTGCTGCTGCTGCTGCCGTCCTGGCACAAGCCTTTACGGTAACGAATCTCCACTTTATTCATGCCGATCACAAAATCTTTATCGACAATTTTTATTTAATTCTTTAACTTGCACTCAATGTTCTTTCTTTTGTAGCAGACAAGTCCATTGGCAGCTGTTCCAAGTGTACAGGCCCTTTCAACTCAGTCTGTCGATGCCCCCCAAGTGCAATAGACGAAACGCCAAGGCTCACCAAGTACTGCTCCCCGACAAAAACGCCTAAGGCTATCAACTCCAGTTATGTCACCAGTGGCATCCCCTCAAACTCCTACCGATGCATCGACACAAGAGCTAGCATCGGCATCTATTCTTGATCAAATATTGGCTGAAGTTTCCATCTAAGAAACTGTATCAGTGCCGCAGGAGTTGGCCATCACAACAACAGAAAGGCCATCGACATCGGCATCAGCCACATCACCAACCGTTCCATCCGCAGAAGCAAGCTCATCGGCAATCATTACCGATCTTCAAAACATCGCCACGCCAGCTGCTCTGCCAAGCCCAAGGCAAGAAATTGCTCTAAAGCAGGTAAATCGACCATCTGTCATAAATTCGCAAGGCACAAACTTTCAATTGACAAACTCTAATTCTTTTCTATTCAGGCCCAAGACTCTCCCAACAGCTTATTCTCTTTTGCTATCAACATACTAGATGATGATGAAGAAGAAGAAAGCTCAGTCCAAGCCTCAGAGTTATATCGGCAGAAGCAAAATTAAAACTTTAAGCACTGCTGCCTTTACTGCAACAAAGTACACCCCAACTAGTCCAAGATTTTAGTGTAGTAAGGGTAGCTTTCAAGACAATTCAAGGCCATCTGCCTGCCGATATCGAAGAAATACTCTTCCAAGTGGCATTCCTCGAGAGTTGGCAACTACAATACCAAAAGGCTTCACGCCGCATTGCTGATGGAGCTGCTCAAGCAAAACTTGAAGAAGAAATGCTCGAAGACATAAAGACATCGGCCATATGGAAACCTCTAGCATTGAGCTCGAACAAGAAATTACCCGTCTATCAGCACAAAAAGAAGAACTGCTAGCAGAGCTGAAGAAAGTCAACGAAGCTTTAGATGCAGCGAACCAAAAGAAGGCTCAACTTCCTGATGCCACCAAAGCTTTACAACAAGAAAGAGATGCCGATGCTTGCCACACCCTTATGTTTAAGAGAAAGATTAAACCAATCGAAGGCGTTGCCGATGATGACATTAGGGAGATAGAGGAAGCAGACCAAATTCGCCTTCGTGCGATCTCATCTATTCAATCCTTGTTGTAACTTGTTGTATCGGCAACTGTGAACTTAATGACCGACTTTCTTGTATTTAACGCCTTTTCTACCGATAATAACTTTATCATCGGCAACTATATATGTATTGTTTTATGCATCCATCCAGATACCAGGATAATATTTCTTCAAATATTTACCATTAATTGCTCTGGAAAACGCAACCCCTTCAAGGGTTTCCAAAATATATGCAGTGCCAGGAACAGACTGGTTTATCTGAAAAGGACCCTCCCAATTAGGAGACCATTTTCCAAACTTCAAACTCTTAGTCCCAATCGGTAAAATCAATTTCCACACCAGATCACCATCGACAAACTCTTTCACTTTCACTTTCTTGTTATACCATCTGGCAGCCCTCTTTTTCTTCTCTTCGATGCTGATTAAAGCTCTCAGCCGATGACTTGCTAGATCCTCTAATTCATCCTTCATAAGGACATCATATTCATCGGCTGTCAATTGGTCTTGAGAAAACAATCGCCTAGAACCAATTTTAATTTCCCAAGGTATGACAACATCGTGCCCATAAACTAACTGGTACGGTGAAACTTTAGTTGCACCATGGCATGCCATCCGATACGACCACAAAGCCTCATTCAACACTATATGCTACCTTTTAGGGTTCTCTTCAATCTTGCATTTGATAAGCTTAATGACCCCTTTATTAGTCGCTTCGGCTTGACCATTAGCTTGAGCATAATAAGGAGAAGAGTTTAACACCTTAAACCCCATACCAGCAGCAAATTCATCAAACTCCCCCAATGTGAACATGGTTCCTTGATCAGTTGTAATAGTTTGAGGAATACCAAATCGGTAAACAATATGCTCTTTAACAAAGTCTATCATATTTGCCGATGTCTCCTTCTTCAAAGGAATAGCTTCAACCCACTTCGTGAAATAATCAGTGGCAACAAGTAAAAATTTATGCCCTTTACTTGATGGCAGATAAATTTGGCCGATGAGATCGATAGCCCATCCTCTAAACGGCCAAGGCTTGATGATAGGATTCATTGCCGATGCGGGTGCTCTCTGAACATTACCAAACCTCTGACAATCTTGACACCCTTTGAAGTACCAAAACAATCCTCAAGAATCATCGGCCAAAAATAACCGTTCCGCCTGATCATCCACTTCATTTTGAATGCCGATTGATGCGCTCCACATACTCCTTCATGAATCTCACCCATCAGCCTTTTCGATTCTTCTTTACTAAGGCACTTGAGCAAAACTCCATCAATCGGCAATCGGTTAGCACAATTCGCTTCAGGGTATCAGCCGATTCAAGAAGTAACGACATTGGTAATGGCTGCCGATGACTGGACAAAAGAGATTGCCGATTCCTTGAGGGGTCCGTCTAGAAAGGTTGAAAGGCGTCTAAGGTTTCAGGGTACCAAATACGTGCTCCTTGATGATGACTTGAGCAAAACTCCATCAATCGTCCGATAATATAATTCATCATCAAGGAGCACGTATTTGGTACCCTGAAACCTTAGACGCCTTTCAACCTTTCTAGACGGACCCCTCAAGGAATCGGCAATCTCTTTTGTCCAGTCATCGGCAGCCATTACCAATGTCGTTACTTCTTGAATCGGCTGATACCCTGAAGCGAATTGTGCTAACCGATTAACCTCTTCATTATACAACCTGGGAACATGCTCGAGGCAGTATTCTTTAAACTCTTTCAATAATTGCAAACACTTTCCATGGTGCGCAATTAAAATTTCACTTCGGCATTCATAGGTTCCAATCAATTGATTGATCACTAACATAGAATCACCAAAGATTTCAACGACATCGGCACGCACTTCCCTAAGTAATTCCAACCCTTTTAGCAAAGCTTGATATTCAACCTGATTGTTGGTCGAAGTAGCAGCAATCGGCAAGGATACCTCATACCTCTGTCCTCGGGGTGAAATTAAGACAACGCCGATACCTGCTCCTTCCTTACATGTGGATACATCTGAAAGCAGTTTTGGATATATCTTCTTCAGCCATGAATATCTGATTATACCTAGCGTTACCATCCATAAACCTAATGATTTGATGACCAACAACAGCATCAACTAGTAGATCAACAACAGGCATCGGGTAACCGTCCATCGGCGTAGCTTTATTGAGATTGATGAAATCAATACAAACACAAAGTTTTCCATTTTTCTTATACACACGAACTACATTAGAAATCCATTCGGCATATCAACATTGCCGAAAAAATCCAGCCTCAATTAATTTTGTAGTTTCAGCTTTGATGTCGGGCAACACAGTAGGGTTACATCGGCGTGCTGGTTGCCGATGTGGTTGGAAACCAGATTTAACAGGTAACCGATGTTCAACTATTGATCGGTCTAAACCAGGCATCTCTATATAATCCCAAGCAAAACAATCTTTATATTCCTTTAACAAATCACAGGTAACCGATGTTCAACTATTGCTTACATTGGGAATCTAACTTAGCACTAATAAAAGTTGGCCTAGGCTTGCTGCCATCACCGATATCTATCTCTAGTAAATCATCACCCGATGTAAACCACTGCCCAAGTTTTCCGTCATCGGCAAACCGATCCATTAAAACTCTTCTTCAGAACCGACTGCTTGGATCGATGTAATTCGGTAATCGGCAACTTTGAGGAACTCTGTATCCCAAGCTTCACCTGATATGCATTTGGTTTGCTCATAAGTTTCTGATTCTGCCGATGCAACAATTGATGGGGCTTCACTTCGGACAACTTCAATCTTGTCTCCAACTCATTGCACCAGGCTTTCGTGCATCGTTGAAGGAATACAACAATTAGCATGGATCCAATCCCTCCCAGGAGTAGATTGTAGGTACCTTTGCCACTGATTACGAAAAATGTTGTTGGCAAAGTTTTTCTACCGATGGTTAACTCAACACATACTGCTCCCATAGCTGGTGATACATTGCCCTCAAAATCTTTCAGCTTCATGTCTATCTTGACTAAGTCTTGATCACCTTTCCCAAGCTTCCTGAACATAACGTACGACATTATATTGATTGACGCCCCACCATCTACCAGCATTTTTGACACTGGCTGCCCATCGACTTTGCCTTTGACAAACAAAGCTCTTAAATGCTGCCTTTTCAAAGACAGCCGCCATTGGATCCAACACTAACTGTGCCATTTCAGCAGCTTCTTTCTCATCATAGGCAGACGCCATAAATTCCATCGGCAACATAACAACCATATTGATTTCTACCGATGGATTCCTAACGGCCATGCTTGCCAGTCTATCATGTACGCTGAGCTTGCCTCCCAGTCGATCATGTACTGACCCATTTCCTCTGATCGGCCTACGATAGCTTGATTCCCGATCGTCAAAACAGGGCTTCTTTTCTGACCGATCGGCAGGATAGTATCCGTTGCATTCGGGGCAATTATCGGTAGTGGGTAGCTTGATGCCCTCTTCCTAGCAATGAACGAAGAAGGGGCACTTCCAATGATCTTTATGCTGATGCCACTCTTGGCGCCTTTCTTCTTCCTACTGCCGATGTTGTTCCTCTTGCGAACGCCAATATTCTTGTCGTGGTCGTCTGTGCGTGATCACAACGCCATGTGACGCACGTCTATGAGGCCTCCTGGCGCTGCTGCTTTCATCGGCAGTTCTCTTACCATTCCCGTCATCGGCAAGCTTCTTTCATTTCACATCATGCACAACTATCTGATGCTCGGGATCTACCGATGCATTTTTCTTGGCAGCTTCCGTGGTCAGCACTTTGATCTTCCCACTAGTTTCCACCATATTATTTGGAAATGGGTGCTGGTCGATCTTTATCGGCTTCTGGGTTTTAGAATTCTCAAACTTAACTCGCTCAACCCCGATTTCTGACTGCAACTGTTGTCTAAAGACTTTGCAATAATTGGTATTGTTCGAAGTTACATCATGCCACTTGCAATACCTAATCCTTCTAAGCTCTTCAGCCGATGGAATCACTTGATTAGGTGTCAGCTTAATTCGCCCTTCTTGCAGCAACAGATCAAATATCCTATCGGCTTTGGTAATATCAAAGGTGAACCTTTCAGCCTGTTTTTGGCCGAACGGATAGGATACCGGCTTCTTATCCTTCACCCACTCAGCAACACCGATACTTGGCTCTTCATCCAACTCGGAATCTTCCTCCTATTCAATAAAGGACACTTTCTTATTCCAAGTCTTCCTAGGTTCGAAAGCTTTAATTTCTTGATCAACAACTCTTTGCACGAGATGACTCAAACTTTCAAACTCTTGAGACGTGTATTTGTCCTTGATGTGTGGCAGTAATCCCTTGAAAGCCAAATCTGCCAATTGCCGATCATCAAGCACCAAGATGTAGCACTTGTTCTTCACGTCTCGCAGCCTTTGGACAAAGATTTCTACCAATTCATCATTACGTTGCTTCAACTTGACCAAATCGGTAATTCTCTTCTCATGTACGCCAGCGAAGAAGTATTTGTGAAACTGCTTCTCTTGATCGGCCCAAGTGATCACAAAATTTGGAGGCAGTTAAATGAACCATGTAAATGCTGATCTAGATAATGATGATGAAAATAATCTCACCCTCAATTCATCTCTGTTGGCTGCTTCTCCACATTGGATAATGAAGCGGTTGATATGCTCCATCGTTGACGTATCATCTTAGCAAGAAAACTTTGTGAAATCCGGTACCTTATACCGATTCGGGAGAGGAATCAAATGATACGCCTGAGGGTATGGCGTCCGATAAGAGTATGTATTAACCTTAGGCTTGATGCTGAATTGTTCTTTCATCACTTCGGCAATCTTATCCATCCAGTATGCATCTTGATCCTGCTGATGCATGATGACGGTAAATATGAGCCATTTTGTCACCATCAAAATACCGTCAACATCCTCATATTCAAAGGAAAACAATATTAACATGAACATATTATACCCAATAACTAGTTCCACATGTCCATGGAGTATTTCTTGCAGGACTACAGGAAATGGAGAGAAATGAGCTAGTGGGACCCAACATAGGGGGGTCGGCCAACCACCCTATGGGGCCCACCAACCATCCCAAGCATCCACATGGTAGGAGGGCCCACCTGTCATAGTAAGGGGGTCATTACCCCCCTTGTGCAGGTCGACCGACCTATAAATGGCACCCACCAAGATCTCTAGCCACTCCATGACACGTGGGCCATGATTCTAGAAGGTTGGCAATGGTCCACATGTCATAGGGGGGTCGGCCGACCCCCCCAAGGTGACTTGGCAGCCACTCCTCTCTCCCATGCTGGCCATGATCCAGGAGAAGCACTCCCAAATGATCCTCCACCCTTGGATCAACTTATGCTTTCTCTAAACGGCTCATATTCACTTCACATGGATCCATGGGCCAACAAGAGTACAAACCAACGTCCAGAAGAAGTCCAACTCGTGCATACCCGCTCCAAGGCAGGTGGGCCATCTTCTAGAAGGACTGGGGCGGTCCCACCACCCATAGGGGGGTCGGCCGAACCTCTCCCTAATGCTTAGGGGTCGCCCACCTCCTTTGCATGCCACCATGCAAAGAAGCACATGCTCAACTATTCTCCACCATTGATCCAAAGGCGGTTGGGATCCAAGGGCTCTCATCACCCATCACGCGGATCGATGACGTGGCGGTGGAGTAGCCCCTACTCCACCCCTCCACTATAAATACCCCCTCACTCCCTCTCATTCAAGACACACCAAGGAGGAGCTACTCTCTCTACAAGGCGAAGCCCTGTTCTACTAGTAGGATAGAAAATAGGGAGAGAGTGAGGAAGGTCTGGAGGAGAGTCGGGCCTATCTGGCGTCTTCTCCGAGCTGTACCTCAGCGGATGCGGTCTTCTCTTTTGTAAGTCTGCATTTGAGATTCTTTTATGGTAATTGATCTTTAATTCTGGTAAAGTAATTACTTTAGTTGTTCATTGGTTCACCGCCCTTAAACCGGTACTCTAATCAATTTCACTGGGATCCGGATTAGAGTAGTAAGATATAGTGTAGACGTGGTGTCTAGGCTATACGCTTACCTTTGTCTGCGGCTTGTCCAACAGTTTGTTTGTGGTACCTATTAGGGGTGACAGACCTATCTAGGCTTTGATCCCACCACATTCGGCCAGGTTCTTAAAACGTAGGCCTTCTTGTGGTAGGCGGTTTAGCACCCTTCTCATCCCTTTCCGTTGCTAAGCGGCCTAGTGGCCCGAAGTGAACAACCTTTGTATCTTACCTTACCTTGCTAGTTTTATAACCATAGAAGATCCTCTCTACCCAACCTATCATAAACCCCTTGTGTCATCATAGGACAAACTTAGTTCTTTGTTAAGTGCCATTCATGTTCCCCGTGGATTCGATACCCTAGAATACTCTTGGGTGAAAGCTACCTTGACAGCTGTGCGCTTGCGGTTTATCCTTTGTGCCACAATTTGTGTCAACAATCTTTCTGGCACCGTTGCCGAGGAACGGTAGCTGTTCTTAACATAGAATCGAGTCGCCTGTTTATCTTTTAATTTTATCATTCACATCATGGATCAAACACCCCTCTTTCAATATGGTGCTCCAAAGGGTGCTAGTTTGGAGCCACCAAAATCATCCAAGAGCAATTGTGCTCATGTCTTCATATTCAAGGCATGACACGAGATACCCTGAAATGGAAGCTATTTCCATTCTCTTTTGATGGGAGTAGCTAAACATTGGTATTCTTGACACGTAGAGAGTGTACAAGGAGACTAGGAGACCCTTCTAGCCAAATTCTGCTTAGCTTTCTTCCCTGTCTCTAGAGTCGCTCATCTTCGAACGGAGGTCCTAGCTTTTAAGCAAAAAGATAAGGAGCCTTTAGGTGCATCATAGGTCCATTTTACAGATCTTATCTCTTCAGGCCCCGATCTTGCTATACCCGAACCTGTGCTCTTACGACATTTTTATCTCGGTCTTAGCAAGGATTCTGCACAATTCCTTGATATAGCCTCTAGAGGAGCTTTCTTTCATTTATCCACTAGTGAAGCAAGGTCTATTCTTGACAAAATCCTTGAAAACACCCCATACGCTGGCATTCATGACGAACTCCTTGAGGAAGAAGAGGAAGCACCCCCCAAACAAGAAGAAGAAGTCTTGATAGCTAAATCACTACCAATCCAATCCCAAAGTTTAGCTATCAATCCTGAGCCACAAATACCCCAAAGTCCAATTCCTCCAAAGGATGAAGAAATTCAACCTTTGGATTTCCCTTTTGAAATCGAGCATGATCTTTTCTCTAATTCCGATTTTGGAAACACCTCGAATTTCCCCGTTCAAAAGAAATCTTCTGGATCTTCTCCTCTAAACCTTCATTCTCCAAATCATCTAAAGGAAACAATCCAACAGCTCACATCCATCACGAGAAATGAATGGCTTAAGGAGGCTGAAACTTCATCTGAAGTAATTCGGATTATTTCTCCCTCCACAACCATTCGTTGTTTCATGAAAAGTGTTGCTTTAGATTATCTTTACAATCCCACCGTCATAGTGAGTATTATGTCTGATTCTCTAGCATATATTCTCTTCACGGGAAATGAACCTTTGACTCCAAGTGACAAACTCCTCAAGACTCCGTCTGGAGAAGTCATCAAGAGTAATGGGATTGCACGCATGGTCCCAATCACAATCAACGAAATCGAGATTCTCTTGAACTTTTATATCTTTGAGATCTCGGATTTCGATCTTTTGATCGGGCACCCCTTTGAAAAGCTTTTACAAGAAAGTAAACATTTGGGGAGCCTTGACGTCAACCTCGAGAAAGGAGTGAACCTTTCGTTTCCCTTAACTCAATCTACCAATTCAAAAGTAGAATCAAATCCCGAGTGTTAGTCGATGGAGGAGGTAAAGGTAGCCTTCCTTCAAGACTCTTTCGAACTAGATCTTGAAGATGATGCTAAACATTTCATCCAAGAAGAAGACAACTTGGATGAACCTATAGATTTGAAGGAATCTGAACCACCACCTAAACCTCCCATCGAGCTCAAACCCCTTCCTTCTGGCCTCAAGTATGCTTTCCTAAATGGTGATAGAGAATCTCCCATAATCATAAGTGACAAACTTTCTTCGGTAGAGACTCTTAAACTCCTCACCGTTCTGGAGAAACATCAATCCGTCTTAGGCTACTCTCTTCAAGATCTCATAGGGATTAGCCCTGCTCTTTGCACACATCGCATCCCTACCGATCTTGAATCCATACCTCCTAGGGAGCCTCAAAGGAGGCTTAACAATGCGATGAGAGAGGTTGTGAAGAAAGAGGTCTTGAAACTCTTACATGCGGGCATAATCTACCCTGTTCCTCATAGTGAGTGGGTTAGCCCCGTGCAAGTAGTGCCTAAGAAAGGAGGAATGGCGGTTGTGAAAAATGAGAAAAATGAGTTGATCCCTCAACGAACCGTCACGGGTTGGAGGATGTGCATAGATTACCGAAAACTCAACAAGGCTACGAAGAAAGATCACTTCCCGTTACCCTTCATTGATGAAATGTTAGAACGATTAGCAAAACATTCTTTCTTTTGTTTCCTTGATGGTTATTCGGGTTTTCATCAAATTCCCATCCATCCTGAGGATCAAAGTAAGACCACCTTCACATGCCCTTATGGGACATATGCATATCGTCGTATGTCTTTTGGCCTATGTAATGCTCCTGCTTCTTTCCAAAGGTGCATGATGTCCATCTTCTCTGACATGATTGAACAAATCATGGAGGTTTTCATGGATGATTTCTCTGTCTATGGAAAAACCTTTGATGATTGTCTTGAGAATTTGGACAAGGTCTTACAAAGATGTGAGGAAAAGCACTTAGTCTTGAACTGGGAAAAATGCCATTTCATGGTTCAGGAAGGTATAGTGTTAGGACATAGAGCATCCGAGCATGGGATCGAGGTGGATAAAGCTAAGATAGGAGTCATAGAGAAACTTCCACCTCCCACGAATGTCAAGGGTGTTAGAAGTTTTATTGGGCATGCTGGTTTTTGTAGGAGCTTCATAAAAGATTTCTCTCAGATTGCTCGGCCTTTAACAAGCCTACTTGCTAAAGAAGCACCCTTTGATTTTAATGATGAGTGCTTAAATGCTTTTTATATTCTCAAGAAAGCACTTATCTCTGCTCCAATCATCCAACCCCCTGATTGGACGCTCCCTTTTGAGATAATGTGTGATGGAAGTGATTATGCTGTTGGTGTTGTTCTTGGCCAAACAAAAGATAAAAAGCATCATGCAATTTCATATGCTAGCAAAACTCTGGCAGGAGCTCAAATTAATTATGCAACAACTGAAAAAGAGCTCCTAGCTGTTGTGTTTGCTATTGACAAGTTTAGATCTTACTTAGTTGGAGCAAAGGTTATTATTTATACCAATCATGCTGCCTTAAAATACTTGCTCACTAAGAAAGATGCTAAACCACATTTAATAATATGGATCTTGCTACTCCAAGAATTTAATTTGGAAATAAAAGATAAAAAAGGAGTAGAAAATTCTGTAGCCGATCACTTGTCTAGAATGCATTTCCAAGATGCATAGGACCTGCCAATCAATGACTTCCTAAAGGATGACATGCTCCTCCAGATCACAGACTCCAGCCCATGGTACGCGAGTATTGTGAACTTTATGGTTGCAGGACAAGTACCACCGGAGAAAACAAGAAAAAGCTCATACAAGATAGTCGAGTACATCTCTGGAATGATCCTTACCTATATAGAGTCTGCAATGATGGTCTGTTAAGGAAATGTGTCCCTGAAGTAGAATCATTCAAGATCATCAAGAGGTGTCATGCTGCACCATACGGAGGGCACTATGGAGCATTCAAAACCCATGCAAAGATCTGGCAAAGTTGTTTCTTCTGTCCAACCATGTATGAAGATACAAAGAACTTCATCAAGAGATGTGTGAGGTGCCAGAAGCATGGGAACATCAATGCTCGAGATGCAATGCCACTGACAAACAACCTTCAAGTGGAGCTTTTTGACGTATGGGGTATTGACTTCATGGGACCTTTTCCCAAATCCCGTGGATGTGAGTACATCCTAGTGGCTGTGGATTATGTGTCCATGTGGGTTGAAGCAATGCCATGCAAAGCAGCAGATGCAAAAAGCTCAAGAAAGATGTTTGAAGAAACCATCTTTCTAAGGTTTGGAACTCCAAGGCTAGTGATAAGTGACGGAGGCTCCCACTTCATTGAACGGAGTTTCCGACGCTTCCTAGAAGAGCAAGGCATCCGACACAATGTTGCAACTTCATACCATCCCCAAACAAGTGGACAAGCAGAAACATCCAATAAACAAATCAAGAACATACTGCAGAAGACAGTAGATGAGATGGGAAAAAGATGGAGGGACAAGCTACCTGATGCACTATGGGCATACAGGACAACATTCAAGACACCCATTGGTATGTCACCATACCAAATAGTATATGGGAAGACTTGTCACCTCCCGGTCGAGTTGGAGTTTTGAGCACATAGGGCCATAAAGAATTGGAATATGGATCTACAAGCTGGGGGAAGGCATAGAAAGATGCAAATTTCAGAATTAGAAGAATGGAGGGAGAAAGCATACCACAATGCCAAAATCTACAAGGAAAGAACAAAGAGATGGTATGACAAAAGGATAAAGAAAAAGGAATTCGAGCCAGTAGACAAGGTACTCATGTTCAACTCAAGAGTAAGGTAATTTGGACATGGAAAATTTCGAATAAAATGGGAAGGGCCATTTCAAGTCATCGATACTTCGCCTCATGGAGCTATTACACTTCAAGATGATGAAGGTAAGATCTTCAAGGTAAATGGCCAATGATTAAAAGTATTCCTTGAACCTGATAAAATAAATGAGGAAATAGACATGATTGAATTCAAACCTTACCATGATTTAACTTAAAACTTGTCTAGTCCCTTATTCTTAAGCCTTGTGTCTCTTTTGCTTAGTCATGTTTATCTTTCCAGCATCACTCCATGTCTTTCTCCATTCAAATAATTTTCGACTCACTGGTGTGTCCCACCAGTAGGGTCCTTTGTGTTTTCACATTTGTTCTCTATGAACAAAAAGACAGGTACACCTTCAACGAAGTGTGGGGGGGGGGGTCATCCGACCCCCAACCTTCACAAGTGTGGGCACCAGGATGACCAGAGGCACCAAAGTGGGGTTGGCCGACCCCACTATGGACACCTGGTCCCACCAGTCATCATCCACACGTTCTCAACCTGCATCCTGACTGGTTTGCCAATCTTCCCCTCTTCTTCTTTTAAAGCATTTCTTTTCTTTAGTTTATTTCCCTTTTAATTTTGAATAAAATAGGAAGACCCGCAACTGAAAATAAAATTTTGAAAAGTGATATGATTTATGACATTATGAAAGGATGAAGCATCATGAGTTGACTTCTTGCATATGCTTATGCTAGTGGGAAAAATATCTTGATAGGAAAATCATATTGACTGAGTTGTTGATTAATGTGATATAGTTCTTGGCTCATGATTCATACCCTGTCTATTTAAAGTGCTTGGAGATTAATTTTTTGAAAATGTCATAAAACCATAATGTCACTACTCCTCTATATTGAGAAAATTCCTACCACAACCATATATGCTCTTTCATGATATAAGCTTTCTACATAAGCTACTTACTTTGTGTTGTGTTGAGTTTGGTCAAGTTTTGTGACCCTTGTTGAGAGACTTATCATGCTCCCAAGATCAAGATCACGTACACACCACATATATATGCTGCTTCTACACTAGAAGTACGCAAAAACATGCCTTTCATTTTCCACATAGTTCATGCTCCATGTTCTAATAGAAAATCTTCTCTCTATAGTGTGTTGCTAGCAAATGAGACATAGACTATGCAAAATTACAAAAAATATGAAAAAATATATAGGGGCACATGAAGGTCCCAAGTCTTAGAAAAAAATAATTAATGAGCAAATCAAAGCTCATATGAAAAAAAAAGAAAAAGAAAGATAGCTATGTCTCAAAATAATAAGTTAGAAAGAGAGACCATATCAAATAAAGGAGTATTGATCATTTTCCATGTTTCACACACTTGCACATCTTGATCTAAGAGTATGACACTTCTCTCCTTGGATACAGAATTTGACTTTACAATATATGCAAGGTAAGTTTGCTACATTCTTTATCCCTAACTAAGCTCCACATAAGCCATTTAGAAATAGGAAGATAAAAAGAAGGCAAACTTCAAGCATTCAAGCATGTGCCTTGGTAAGGAATTATACACTTGTGAGTGATCTAGAGTACTATATGAGGAGTAAGTTGACTTATGTGCTTTCTTTTGAAAAATTATCAAAAACTCCAAGTACTAAAATATGATTTGGGAAGATGACTTAGCTTTGAGAACTATTCCACTCTTCAACTTCTAAAGGATATATGTTAGATAATGCCACATATCCCACTTGTATAAGACTTATCTTGAAGGAAACTTTATGCCTGCTATATGCCTTAATGATGTTATAATCATGTTAGCTTTTAACCTTTACTCGAGGACGAGCAAAGAGCTAAGTATGGGGGATCTTGTTGACGGTAAATATGAGTCATTTTGTCACCATCAAAATATCGTCAACATCCTCATATTCAAAGGAAAACAAGATTAACATGAACATATTATACCCAATAACTAGTTGCACATGTCCATGGAGTATTTCCTGCAGGACTACAGGAAATGGAGAGAAATGAGCTAGTGGGACCACCCTATGGGGCCCACCACCCTATAGGGGGGTCGGCCGACCACCCTATGGGGCCCACCAGCCATCCCAAGCATCCACATGGTAGGAGGGCCCACCTGTCATAGTAAGGGGGTCATTACCCCCCTTGTGCAGGTCGGCCGACCTATAAATGGCACCCACCAAGATCTCTAGCCACTCCATGACATGTGGGCCATGATTCTAGAAGGTTGGCAATGGTCCACATGTCATAGGGTTCGGCCGACCCCCAAGGTGACTTGGCGGCCACTCCTCTCTCCCACGCTGGCCATGATCCAGGAGAAGCACTCCCAAATGATCCTCCACCCTTGGATCAACTTGTGCTTTCTCTAAACGTCTCATATTCACTTCACATGGATCCATGGGTCCACAAGAGTACAAACCAACGTCCAGAAGAAGTCCAACTCGTGCATACCCACTCCAAGACAGGTGGGCCATCTACTAGAAGGACTGGGGCGGTCCCACCACCCATAGGGGGGTCGGCCGAACCACCCCCCTAAGGCTTAGGGGGCGCCCACCTCCTTTGCATGCCGCCATGCAAAGAAGCACATGCTCAATTATTCTCCACCCTTGATCCAAAGGCGGTTGGGATCCAAGGGCTCTCATCACCCATCACACAGATCGATGACGTGGCGGTGGAGTAGCCCCTACTCCACCCCTCCACTATAAATACCCCCTCACTCCCTCTCATTCAAGACACACCAAGGAGGAGCTACTCTCTATACAAGGCGAAGCCCTGTTCTACTAGTAGCATAGAAAATATGGAGAGAGTGAGGAGGGTCTAGAGGAGAGCCGGGTCTGTCTGGTGTCTTCTCCGAGCTGTACCTCAGCGGATGCGGTCTTCTCTTTTGTAAGTCTGCATTTGAGATTCATTTATGGTAATTGATCTTTAGTTCTGGTAAAGTAATTACTTTAGTTGTTCAATGGTTCACCGCCCTTAAACCGGTACTGTAATCAATTTCACCGGGATCTGGATTAGAGTAGCAAGATATATTGTAGATGTGGTGTCTAGGCTATACGCTTACCTGTGTCTGTGGCTTGTCCAACGGTTTGTTTGTGGTACCTAGTAGGGGTGACAGACCTATCTAGGCTTTGATCCCACCACGTTCGGCCAAGTTCTTAAAACTTAGGCCTTCTTGTGCTAGGCGGTTTAGCACTCTTCTCATCCCTTTCCATTGCTAAGAGGCCTAGTGGCCCGAAGTGAACAACCTTTGTATCTTACCTTGCCTTGCCAGTTTCATAACCATAGAAGATCCTCTCTATCCAACCTATCATAAACCCCTTGTGTTAAGTGCACTTCACGTTCCTTGTGGATTCGATACCCTGGAATACTCTCGGGTGAAAGCTACCTTGATAGCCGTGCGCTTGCGGTTTATCCTTTGTGCCACAATTTGTGTCAACAATGCACTGGTTGGATGTTGATTGGCTAGACTAGTTGATATGCCCCCTCTTGCCATTGTGGAAAATAAGTTGGACCGATTGGCGCATGCGCAGCACCACCTCGCTGAATATTATGCATCGGCTGGTTTTCCAATGGATAACTTTGAGCGCCCACTGGGGTGTACTACGGCATTGTAAGACTTCCCGTCTTATATGCCGATGCATCATTATAAAGACCTGATGTTAAGTGGCATTGTTGAGCTCCTGTTACCTGACGTCCAGGTTGTACCATTTGTTGTTGAATTGCTTGACCAGTCCATCCAGGATTACATGTCATCGACATTTGACTCGCCGATAGTTGATAGCTAACCAGCGCCTGCTGCTCCTGTACTCTGGAGTAATCAACAAATTGGCCTCCTTGGTGCAATGAAACCCCAGTTTGAAGATTCATCACCGCCATAGGATGATTTACAGTTGCCATGACTTGTTGCATCGGCAAAGAACTTGCCGATGGTGGCCCATAAGGCACTTTGGGTATCACCATCTGAAGATTTCCTGACGGCAATTGTATGTTTGGAGAAGACATGGCATAATGTGTCATCGGTATCATCGGCTGTGCAGATACTGCCAATTCCACGGGGACTTTCCACGCTGCACTGCTATCTTGGTTCAACTTAGAGTCAGCAGATGGTTCTGGAGGCATACCGTATCCCCACCAGCTGGCGGGAGTTGGTTGACTCTTGACTACAGGTCCTGACATTGCCGATGCCATCGGATCTGTGTTCAACCGAGTGACGCTTATAGGGCTCGATCTTGGTGGTGTAGCTTCATCGGCGGACAGATTCACAGGTTGGGAAGACGCCACTGGAACCACCGATGGAGTTACAGTAGATGTCGATCCAGGTTGATGATATGCTGGACCAACATACTGGGGTGACTATCCTTCTTTGAAAGATTGCATAACAACATTGTATACAGTATTGGATAGCACATTGGAGTGGCTAAGTAATGCATGATTTAGTGCAGTATTAACCATCTCTTGAAATTTACCAGGATTGTCGTCGAAAGTGACCTGCTGTGGCAACGGTGGGTCTTGCTTCTTGACAGCTTCGTCGCTCCTGCTTAGGTTGAAGGACTTCAAATATAACTGCTTGTACTCCTCCATAGCCTGCTCCATAGCCTGCTTCTGATCATCTTTCAGATTTGCTTTAGAGACTTCAATGACATTCTTTGGATTGACATCAGTATTATCCATTGTCCCACCGGTTGTGCCAAAAGAGGTGTTGACACAAAAAGCGTCGGATCTGTGAACACCTCGGGCTTATACCCATATTCGATATCCAAGGTGTGCCAGTTGATTTGACCAGTTAATCGATAAGGACGATAACTAGAACAAAATTGAACGAGACGACAGCGATACGCCCGGACGTCAAGGCTCAGATTTCTCAAAACGCGGAACTCGCGAGGTTGACGGAGGTCGTGTAGATGCAGCCCATCGAGACTTCGTAAGAACTCGTAGATGAACTAGAACTAATGCGATAAAAGTAGATTTGCTGGAAAAAGTAGATGAAATAATAGATGTATTTGATTCATTGTATATTTTTCTCACACCACCCCTAGGTACATATTTATACTCCAGCAAGAGGAGTTGTAAACAGATACGACTCATACCTAAACAAAACTTCTATTTTAAATGAAATGAAACGACCCGTGCAAGAGTCGGACTCAAACAATAATAATAACACTGGCATAAAATCACCAGTTTCCTTATCTGTCTCTCTTACGATGAAACTTTCCATCGGCAGATTCCTTCCAATCTACAACCTTCCTCTATTGCCATCGGCAACTTTCCGCTGACATCTGCGACGTCATCCCGCATCCATCGGCAATATCTTCTATCGGCAACACTTTCTCCATCAGCGAGCAGTCTTCACTCCCCTTGTCATTTCTTTAATCAAAATCACCATCGGTAATTTCCTCTACTCCCATCGGTAATTTGACCGGCCGTATCTTGATGTCGATGTGGAACAGCGATTATCTCCTTGCTGATTAGCGCACTTGGTTTATATTGACCCGTACCTAAAAACGGTGTCAACAGCACTGACCACGCAGGGTCACTCCTCCGGTGGCGGGAACACCTCGTCGTCAAGCTTGGCGGCCAGGATCGCCGCTAGCTCCTCCGCGTTGGCCTCGATCGGGTCGAGCAGGTCCTCCAGGGCGTCCAGGGGTTAGCCTTTGCTGACGAGCGTAGGAGTCACTGTGTCATAGAGGCAGGCGGCGATGGCCAACGTGCGGTGGACCCCGACGCGCAGGGCCTCCTGGATCCGCGACTGGCCCTGCTCCCAGAGCAGGCCGACGCGGCTCCTGGCCATTGCCGGACCACCCTCGACGGCAACCACGCCGAAGAGATCGCACACCCCATGCACGGCCTCCTGCAACGCCTGTGCCTCCTACGCGCCGGCCTGCAACGCTGAAACAACAAAAAGGGGATCTCAACCTCTAAACAAATGACACGCAATGCCAAGGCAAACGGGCAGATGGAGGAAACATACCTGCATTCTCTCTGTCCAGACCGTTGACTGTCGCGTGGAGCTGTGAGGCGACCGTCGTCAACTCACCGACCCAGGCGGACAACTCCAAAATCCTCTGGTCGGCGTCAGCACTGCGCTCGCGCACCCGGTTGGACAAGTCCTCGAAGCAGGCCACGATGTCATCTCGCTCCCGGCGGTTGATGTCACGCTGGCGCCGCATGGAGTTGCGCTCCACCTCCATAGAGTCCAGCGCCGCGCTTCCGCCTCGGCGTTGCGCTCGATCGTCAGGCGCTCAACTTCAGCCTGACACACCGCGCGCATCGTCCTCCAGCATCTTGCGGATATCCTCAGCATCGATACGGGCTACGTCCCGCTCTCACTCGACCCGCTCGATGTCGGTCGCGTTCCGGCGCACTAGCGCTAGAGCGTCTTCCTCCCTCGTCTCCGAGGCCCTCATCTGCTCCTCCAGGTCGACCACTCGGCTGCGAGCAGTCAAGAGGGTCTCGGCCACGTCTGTATCCACGGCTTCTACCCTAGACCTAGGGTCCCACCGCCCAACTTCACGGCGGAGGAACTCGGACTTCTCGGCGCTCGTCGCCATCAGGATCTGCGAGGAAAGGGACGTCAGCAGGCTAACCGAAACAAAAGAAATAACGCTTACATGCCGAAGGTCTCTCACATTGCAGTGATGAGAGAGATCGTCGTTGAGCAACGTGACCAATCTCTGGAGCTCCTCCACCGCACGCGTCACACGACGCCCATGCTAACGGCGAGAGCTCGCAACGCGTTGTTAGTGCTGGAGTTCGCGCTGGTCGTCCAGCACGAACACTGCCTCCCCCGGGTTTTCTCGGTTGACCCAGGCGATCGGGTCAGCATCCCCGAAGGAGCGACGGTCAATGCCAAGCCGACGTAGGGCTCCAGGAGCGGCCCCTCCCCCGGCACCAGCCGTCTCGCCCGGCGAAGTCATGCTGGACCGGGGAAAAACGGCCTTCGATGAGCGCTCGACCGCCAACTCCTCCTCTGTGAACGACCTGGGCATTATCACGTTGCGGGCAACCCGCCGCGAGGAGGGGGGCCGCCCAGGCGTCCCTCTTCTTCCGCACCGGTAGCCACCGCTACATCTCCCAGTGTTGCGTCCGGCTGGACCCCCTCGATGTCCATGGCCACGGGGATACCCAGGCCACCCTCTTCCCCAGAGTCCTTGACGACCACCACCTCCGAGGGAGGGGACGGCACGGCGGCCGCAGGGCCGGCATCAGCAGGCGTCTGCGATGTGGCACCAATTGCGGCAGCATCACTCGGAGTCGGCCATCCCCGGCCCCAGCGGCGCCCGTCGAACCTGTGGCCAAGGCTGCGACGCCACGCCCGGACCAACCAGAGGTGTCTCCCGGCGCAGCTTCTTCTAGCCCGCGTGTTCGGAGCTCCCTGCGGTCCTGCGACGTCCATCCCGTGTTCACGCCAATAACAATCATAGCTCATTGATAAAATGGAAAAGGACACCACGTGACGTAGGCTTACCGCGGGGAGAAGACGCGGCCACGCTTTCGTATAGACTCCATTACGCAACGGCTCGAGGACCCCGAGCCGCCGCTACCGTTCACCGACCCCGCCTTCCGCGGGCGGGACAGGAAGAGGAGTGGTCGGGGAACCGCCGACAGCACCACCCCCGAAACTACCAGGGGCCAAGTGTGCGCCGAGCACTCTCACTGGCGGCACCTCCACCGTCGGCGCCGTCCCAGCCATCCGACGCAGCGGCACCGCCCTTCGAAGCGCGGGGACCACCTCGGACATAGGACGCCTATCTTCGTTGTCATCATCATCGTCGTACCCCCCGATGTCCTCCCAGTCCACGTCTACCGGCTGTGGCGGGAACCAGCCCATGTCTGCCGAACTTTGCCCCGACGGAGCGGGAAGAGGCGCAGCCACATGGCTAGCCATCGAGTTGGGCCCCTGCAAAAGAAGAAGGTGCGGCACGACAGTTGGCACCACTGAGTAAAGGAAGCATGGGAAAAAGACACTACAATACGGCCTCGACTTACCAGATCGATGAAGTTGAAGTCAGGGCGCATCGACGGACAACGGTAGACGCCATATTCGTTCAAAGCGTCTCCAAGCAACCCCTGGGCGACATCGACCACGTCCTCCAGCCCCAGGTCCAGCTCCGCCATGGCGGATCCCTCGCGTGATGCCCCGGGCACCATGTCGTTCAGCGGACGCACCCGCGCCATAAGCGGGAGCACCCAGCGCTGCAGGAATTGCGCGATGACCCCAGAAAGGTTCAGCTCCTGGTCGCGGAGCCACCCCAAGCTCCGAAGATAGGGCGCTATCCCCAAGAGCTCTTCCGGGGACAGGTCGTCATTCTAGTGGGGGGGGCTCTTCGGCAAAACGTCGCCCCGTATATTCCGGGAGTGGCGCCTCGGGGTGGTTCCTAATGTAGAACCACTGCGAGTGCCACCCTCAGTTGGACGAGCTCATTTGCCCCGGCATGTAGAGATGGGAGTTGGCGGAGCGGAGGCTGATGGCACATCCTTCGCTCGACGCCACCCATCTCACTCCTCTAGAATAGAGGAGGAATGCCGTCGCCTTGAAGAACCTCCACAAGTTGTAGTCCGGCTCCATCGCCAACATCCCCTCCGACATGGCCGCTAAGGCCGCAAGATGGAGGACGGAGCTAGGATTGAGATTGTGGAGCTCAATCCCATAATGGTGAAGAATCCCCCGGAAGAAGCGAGATAGCGGCGTCCCAAACCCGCGCTCGTTGAACGACAGGAAGGAGACCACGTACCCGCTCGGTGGGTTCGGCCTGTCGACGCCGGTGGGGACGATCCACTCGGCGTCATTGTCGACGGAGAGCTCCGGGCGCAGCATCCCCGCATCCACCAGCGCGAGCGCTCGCTTGTACTCAGCCTCACATCGGGGTCAGCTCTTCTCCAGATGTACTCCGGCCATCGGAAATTCTCCCGGGAAGTGGCGCATGGTGCATTGCAAGATGTGGCTAAGACGGACACACTACGACGCAAACCCTAGCTTCGGAGGATTCGACGCGAGCGACAGAGGCGAACCCTAGCTTCGGAGGATTTGGCGCGAGCGAAAGAGGAGAACAGTGCAGGCTCACGGGGGATGACGTGGTGCACGGATATTTATAAGGGGATGGAAGGCGGAATGGCGCCTCCACGGCTCCCCACGCGCACGACCCCATGACCCGAGTCACATTAAATGCGGCCGTTCGGTCATGTTCACTCCGCTGTACGCTGGAATACCGGGAGCCGCGCACGTCGGCAGGTAACTGACACCACCCGACTTTTCTCTCGCTCCGAATCCCGCATCCCGTATCTTTCATCATTACAGGATCCACCCCGGGCCCACCGCGCCACGCGCACGCACAAGATCTTTCCCGTATGCGTCCCCAGCACGACGCAACGAAACCACCAGCTCATCCGAGCTCGGCTAGCAAACACAAGGGTCGGAGGGGCGTACACGTAGCGCAACCAGCGGCAACGGCCAATGGGTCCAGGTAAGCTAAAGGGATAGGGGCTATAGATGCCCTGACGGCCCATTATGGTCCAGAGATACGAAGGCTGACCCAGCAGGGTTCGAAATGGCCGTCTCAGGACAACGGAGCGAGGGGCGATGTAACACCCTAAAATTTACTTTATGGAAAATAGAATTAAATTAATTTTATTATGTTTTTTGTGCTCATAAAATCATAGGAAAATCAAACTTTTTATGAAGTTAAAAATTACCTTTTGATGGAAACCTGTTTGAGCATACATGCCCTTGCATTTGTTGTTTGCATTGTTTGGCTTTTCAAATGAGGAATTCAAAATGTTTTTCAAAAGTGGAATTTCCAAATTTGTTTCAAAGGCTTTCAAAATGGTTTCAAATGTGAGTTGAAATGGTGTTTGGAATTTCAAAATAAAAAGGAAAAAAGGCAAACTCTCCCCTCCCTCTGATCTGGCCCGAGAAGCCCACCTCTCTTTCCTCTCCCCTCCCTCGGCCTGCCGCTCTCAAGCCCAACCGGCCGCAGGCCCACTCTCCTCTCCCCTTTTCCTCGGCCCACTGCTGCCCGGCCTGCCCAGGCGTGGACGACCCGTCAGTCTCTCCCCCCTTCTTTCCTTCTTCTTCCTCCCCCTTTCCCTGTTCTTCCGCGTCGACGCCCCTCGGCCGAACTCGAATCGGAGCAGGGGGATCACCCTTTCCATAGTCGGCGCAGTCCCGTGACGCAAGCGGACCACCGCCACCCGCCGCCTTCCCTTCCTTCTCCCCCTCTTCTTACCTTTTCTGACGCGGATGGCTTAGATTAGAACCCGTGAAGGGGTACGCCCCGGTCCACCGTGAACCTGAAGACCGAGCTTCTGTGCGCGGTCCACAGCCACGTGATGCACCTGCCCTGTCCCGCTTCGCCACGTGGCGCCACGCCACCGCACCCGTCAGCCCCGTAGTCCCCTTGGCGTATTCCTGCGTTTACGTCTTCCCTTTCTGAAAACGTAAAACCTTCTCGGCTTTTCCAAAATACGTTTTTCTTCTATTTACAGATCTGCCCCTCCTATTCAAATGCTCGTAATTTCCCCGTTTCAACTCCGTTTTGACCCAAACGAGTTGCGTTAGTTCCGTAATTTCATGATATATCTAATGGTACAGTTTTCATCCATGTTAATTACTTTTGAAAATCAAAGTTAATTAATTTGTTAATGCTTTAACCTGCCCTTTTCAAAATCCTGTTTAAATCATATTTTCTCCGTTTTAAATCCGTTTCGATCCGTTCAAGTTGCGTTGGCTTCATATCGGCGTAACCTTTTCACTAGTGACCTTTAATACCATGTTAATAGCTCTGTATTTTCATGATGTAAAACCCTAACTTGATTAACCACTTTGCAACGTATTTTACACATAAAATGTCAATGCTTTCTCTTTCGTTTTCGAAATTCAAATAGAATTTTGACCTAATCTAAGCAAGGTTTTTCTTTGAAATAATTTGTACACTCTTTTATATAAATTGATAAAGCTTATAGTTGTCTTTTATAAAAGCAAATCTTCCGTTAGTTGTATCTCGATCATCGTAGCTCCGTTTAGTGTGATCTTCGCGACTGTGTGATCGTAGAGTTGCGTAGATCTCTTTTTAAAACCTTTTCATTGATTGGTGTATTGTTCTAATTTTAGTCATGTTTGTATGCTTTGTATGATCAGAATGCTTGTGCGGTGATTTGTTAATTGTCGTCCAATCGGTGAGTTTTTGCGTTGGTGATCAAGAAGAAGTCGTCTGAAGTTGAGAAGCAGTTGAGCAAAGGATCTAAGATTTTAAGGCAAGTATTACATGGGATTATCCTTGTTGTCCTATTCATGATAATCACTCATTAATCATATGCATGTGTTTCCTTGTTACCTTGTAAGGTTACCCTAGTTTTGTACCTTATACCTTGTTACCCTGGGAATTTATGCTTTTGGGTAGATCAAGCTAGTGCTCTTTGAGAACAACTATGATCATGTAAACTTGATTAATGAATATGTGAATCGACAATAAAAGATGACTTTTTAGCAACATGGACCATAGGTGGAACATCAGGAACTCACACCTGTGTTCTCACTCATAGGGATGTTTCGGTAAGAGATTACCCCGAGAAAACAGTAGTACCATAAGCTAATGGGCTCTGGCTTGACTCAGTATTAGGCTTTTGCTAGTTTGTGGCAACTTACCTGAGAGGGCGCAAGAAGTGCTCTGAGATGTTTGGAAGCGCTGCGGTGACTTCTGGGATCTCGTTGAGGGAACTTGTAGCGGGTTGTTACCTTCTAGTGGAACTTGTGAAAGGTCTCGTAGTGAACCCTGCCGACCTACCTTGGAAGTGGGTTAAGAGGGTCGCGTCCTCTGGCGAAGGGGCAATTCACGACTTATGGGTAAAGATGTACGCCTCTGCGCAGAGCTAAAAACTATCATGATAGCCGTGCTCACGGTTACGAGTGGCTTGGGCTCCTTGCTATGTGATGTTCTTATGTCATGGCTCATCAGTTGTTATCGGTGATTTATTATTGTTACCATTCATATAAACATTATATTCATGTTTACTCTTGATCATATGGTTATTGGGCTATTGATAACATTGATGCTATCCTATGCTAAAATTGTGACAACATAAAAGCTGATGCAGTTAAACCAAAGTCATACCTTCTTGAGCCTCATGAACCCCATGTATACTTGTTGAGTACGAAAGTACTTACGCTTGTTCTTTTCTTTTTAATATTTGGATAAAAATCCCGGATGGGTACCAGTTTGCAAGAATTGGAAGAGTTAGGCTTGTGATCAACCAGTCAGTTGGTCCCTGTGGAGTGGAGTCTTCACCTGAAGTTCGGAGTGTCTTACCGTTGTTTGCTCTCTCAAGGTTATTTCTTTAACCATAAATGTTATATACTTAAGTATTGTCTTTTGATATTACCTTGTTCTGTGACTATATGTGGGATTTGACTTCCTGGGCTCACATATAGGGTATATCTGGTTTTGTTCTTAAAACCGGGTGTGACAGGCGAATAGGGAATGGACACGCTAGCGGTCATTAGCCTGGCAATCGGATGCTAAGGGCATTCCCAGATTTCATATTTGAGTCCGTCTTTACGGATGATTGGTTCATGGTATTCCTACCGAAGGAAGGCAGCAGACCCCCGGGACCCATCGAACGGACCCGGCTACTAGATGAAACCGATTTGGGGTGAGCCACGACATGGGCCACAAGCCGGAACCCCAGCGAACGGGAACCGAGCACCGCACTCAGATTTGCCCGCTATTACCTCGACGAGCATCCATGGTTCGTCCGCCTCGAGGATTGCATGGTCCGGCTCATGCTCCCCCTTCTCGCGGAGAGAAGCGCGGGGAACGCACGAAAAGATGGCACAGACCCGCGACGTTTATTTACGTCGAGTAGAGACTCGGGGGCTGGCGCCGCACCCCTCCTACCGATTCAAGCAACTGGATAACGAAGAGGGAAAAAGACGCACCATGCCTCGCTCGTCAGAGGTTCGCACAGGTAAACACAAACATCTTTTTTCATTTCAAATACACGAATATTGATCCTTGCAGGGGTTACATGCTCTCTAAGAGCCACAGGGGATAAGCCCAATCATTAGACACCCAAAAACACGAAAACGTTTACAAGGTGGACTGAAGGGAAATCCCAGGCCAAATGGCCAAAAGCTAAGGGTGCCTGAATGGCACCCATGCTAAATATCTCGCCGCTCGCCCGACCAACCTATGTATCCAGGTCAGGCAACCTAGCCGCGGGGCTCGTGAGGCGTCTGCCTGAAGTACAAGGTCGTCTCGGACGGCGATGCCACAACCCACGTGGCACCTAGATCAGGCGTGCTGCAGCTGTGGGAGAACAGCAGCCGCCTCGTCTGCAGGGAACCCCGGGACGTGCCCCTCCTCCGGAGTCGGTTGGGCACTTTGCAGCTAAGTTGCCTTAGCTGCTCAGCGACCGAGGATGCCGTCGGCAAGCGGCTCCAAGCCCACCGTACATTGACAGCTCCGAGCCCGCACATATCGCCGACGACGGCGTCGCCATCAACCAGCAGTCAAGGATGGGCCAACTCCCGGGGTCATGCAAAAGCTGCAATGACTTTTCAGGTGGACACATCCTTGACTGCCCTCTGGGGGAAGGTAGCATGCTATCGCCCCTCGAAGGCGGAGGGTAGGATCCAACCAATGGACTCCACACCTTCCGCCCCCCGGGGACGATTCATGCATGGGGTGGTGACATCCCTCTCCCACCTGGTGGTCAAAATAAGAGGAAGCCATGCCCACCTCGCAGAGCTTCCTCTGAATCCTGCCACTAAGCAAAAGGGGACACATGCACCCCCAACGCAGAACTTCCTCTGAATCCGGTGTTGCTCTCAAAGGGCCGTTCGCCAGGGCGGCTCAAGGGACTCTCCGACGAGAGCTCGGAGGAAGAATCTAGGGCAAGGCATGCTATGAGAATTTGAATCTTCCCACAGGCAGCCACCCCTACTTATAGCCCGCCAGAGCATTCACGCGGCAGCCGACCCGTGAGGCTACAACACTGCCTCCCAAACCACACCGCACTGCACCACAACACCCACTTCAAGAGGGTGCAGCGGGGCTATAAATGGCCAAGCAGACGGTAGGCTCAGGGCGCGCCGTTCAGAGTCTTGATGACAGAGCGAGCAATGCTCTGCCACCACTCCTCGAACGGGAAAGACACGGCACGCCCACTTTTGGGCTACAGGGAGGCGCAGTCAGACCCCGAAACCGACAAACACGTCTTCGACCGGTCAATCGACCGTACAGGCCGAAAGACAGCATGGTGCAGTGCCGACTTGTCATCTCAAGGCGCGTTAGCCCGAGTCCAACAGTGCAACCCGCAGCAGGGCTAGCGTGCAACCAGAGCTCTAGCTTTGACGTACGGGACAGACCACTCCCTCTCCGCCTCATGAGGGGAGCGAAGGGTCAAACACTGTACAAGTCTCCCGGGTAAGCCCTTAGGAGGAAATATCTCCGGGGGCTACATCCGGCGGGTGCGCACGCCCGAGCCGAGGTGGCATCATCCATGTCGTCATCAATCCTCGGGGGCTCTTCCGCCTCGTCCGAGCCAAGGTGGCATCATCCGTGACGTCATCAAACCTCGGGGGTCTTCCGCCCTTTCCGAGCTAGGGAGAAGTCATCCGTGACGTCCCCCACCCTCGGAGATCTCACTGCCATCAACAGCATGGGATGCCCTACTCCATATAGTCAAAAGGTCCACAGTACCCTCCGTCCTCAGGGATGGGGTTCAAGGCATGAGTTGCCATGCCGACCCCTGTTCCTCTTGCAGTACAAGGTCCTGTGCTGCCTAACCGATGACTTATGCGCACTACAACCCGCGCCATACCTCCGACGGATAGTCCAACAGGGATTAGGGCGTCAACAGCCCTATATGACAGAACGCGTGGGGTGCCTGGCCCTGTGCGACTAGCCCCCGCCCAAGCCCAGGTAAGGGAACAACGGAGTTCCCGGACACAAGGCGCATGTCTACAACGCAACAAGGACGAACAAGACCTGGACATGTGTCTACTGGTGCAAGCTTCCTCAGGAAGGAAGACAACATGAAGACTAAGCTCCCCCTCGACAGCAGCCCAAGCCAGGCCCACGTTCACTCCCCCTCTCTCTACTGTACTCCTCCATCTCTCCCTACGTATAAAGGGGGAGAATGGACCTCCAATTTCTCTCTCTCGACACCCCAACATTCATTCACACACACTCAAACTCGCATACACGCGAGCACACACCAAAACCAAGAACCTCATATGCACGAGACCTGGGAAGGCGTTTCCCTCTCTCACCAAAAGCTTGTAGCTCCCCTCTACGAGCTCTCCATGCTCGTTAATACAACTCCGCAACATACTGGACGTAGGGCGTTCATGCCTGAACCAGTATAAACTCTGTGTTCTCCGAGCGTAACCATCCGAACTCCGACACGCTTAGAAATTTACTCGTTGGCCGTCTAGACCCCGCCATTTTAGACACCGAAAACAACAGACTCTGGTGTGATCCTTTGATGCCTCAAGCATGAAATTGCATGAGAGCATGGGATTCCAGTGAGGTCCCACCTTCTGCAATCACAAGTCTTCATACTGATGTCCACTAAGAAACTATAGTCCCTATCTTGTACCTGGAATATGCCCTTTCCAGTTGGCATTGCATAACATGTATTTGCCCATTCTGTGTTCCTACTAATCTTCTTCTTTATCTTAGGACAGATGAATCCCTGCCACTCTTGTCCCACCTCCATTTGTTTTTTGTAGAATCTAGACATTAGTTGCCCCTTGATTTGCTCTAGCATACTAAGAATTGGCATCTCTCTTGCCTCCAAGATGTAACTGTTGAACACTTCACAGCTGTTGTTCAGCAACAGGTGAAGGACCGAGAACGGCGACCAGAGGGGGGGTGAATGGGAGCCTCAAATTTCTCTTGAAATATTCGGGCCACTCTTCCCAAAAGCCAAACCCAGTTGATGGATTCAGACGAAATTGGAGAAATGAGAGCTCACCTGCAGTAGAGAGAAACTCGCTGGAAACCCCAAAACGCAGGTTCTCAACCCCTAGGGAAAAGAGGGAAGAACCTAAGCAAAACGGGCGAAAACAGCCACCGTCAGACCACTCTATCAGGACCTCCGGATCATAGACCAGTGGTCCGGAGCCTTGGTCTGACGCTCTTCCTCGGATTCTCGAAAGAACACAGTAAGCACCTGACCTCCGGACGACCTGCTCCGGACTAGTCCGATGGTACCTCCGGACCATGCAGGGTGGTCCGATGTTCGCTCTTGCTTCTGCGTGAAACTACGCAGTAAGCTCCCTGCCTCCGGACTCAACCGTCGGACCAAGCAAACTAGTCCGATGCGTGGGGCTACTCAGCTAACTCCCTTAGCAGAACCACCGGACCACTTGTCAAAGGTCCGGAGCTCAAAACTTGAGTAGTCCGGAGCTAGGTTCGACGCCCTTCGCTGTTTGACACGGCTGAGGTCAAGACCACCGGACAACTTGCTATGGTTCGAAGCTAGGGGAAAGTCGTCCGCAGCCTAGTCCGACGCTTGTGAGCAGAGCTGCTGAAACCCGCAAAAACAGTTTTGTCTCCAACCAAATCCTTCTAAATCACGACCAAATGTTCACCGATAGCAACCAAACTTTGTATGCACGATCCTAGTGCTTTGGAGGAGCTATCCCGAAGAAATCATTGCTCAATTTGGTGTGAGTAAACAAGAAGAAGAGATTTGGGGGAAAAGAGAGAAAACGAAGAACTTCGCAAAGAAAACGTCCGATCTACGCACTCGTGACGTATGAGGGAAATTCCTTCGGTGCAAAGATGCTCCTCACAAATATGAACAACTTGGTTCAAACGGATTTGCAAGAGCTACTCCCTACAAAGAGAAATCATCTCGGGAAAAAGAGGGAGCAAAAACAAAACGCGAAGAACACAAGAAAAACGGGGACACGATCAAGAAAGCGAAGCCACCATGGCTTACGGAGGTTACTGCCTCCGATTCCTCGCAACAAACTCAAGTTCTTACAGAGGTTGGTGAAATCAACCTAGGGATCTCATGAACTAGAGAGAGGGTAGAGAGAGACAGAGTTGGGGCAAATGATTAGGGTTCAAGAGATGGGATGAGGGATACCCCTTCACCCCCTACTTATCGGGCTTTGGCTATTTCCCAAAGATCCCCTAGATACATTGAGTGAACTACCTAGCCTAAGCATTGCAGTCCAAGCTCCGACATTTTGAATGGATGGCACTGCTTCCTGCCGGGAGTTGCCGTCGCCTCGACGCAACCTCCAGGATTCTGCCACATGCCATCCCCGCTTCCTCGGAAGCTCCGCCTAGGTTTTGAGACCCAAACCCAGGAAACCCGCCACCGGTAGCTTTTAGCTCAACTACCGAACCCCAAGT
Organism: Microstegium vimineum; assembly: GCA_022036555.1. Classification (NCBI taxonomy): domain Eukaryota; kingdom Viridiplantae; phylum Streptophyta; class Magnoliopsida; order Poales; family Poaceae; genus Microstegium; species Microstegium vimineum. Next base: position 18,835,240 of record CM039125.1, on the reverse strand, counting down.
TTTGAGGCCCAAACTTGGAAACCATCCTCGGATGGTTTTGAGGCCCAAACCACCAAACCGTGTTGACTCGGTCGACTCGGTCTACGTCCATGTCTTCTCGCACTCGCCGGTGCCAAGTACTAGCCACCACAGCTAGTCCGCCGACACCCATGGTCCCTCAGTCTGAGCCCCGCTTCCGCCCTTCACCGCTCTCAGTCCATCGGCACGGCAAGCCTCTACTCGACCTTTTCCATGCCATAGACCACTGTCACTAGGCATAGCACCTGCACACCACAAGCCAATAGACAGGCACACACTTGCTTTCGCAAGGATTAGAAGTAAGGCACTCAAACTGAAACGCTCAAGTGTTGGGCAATCACTCATCACAAAACTGAACTACATGGGTACTTATCCACCATGTGTTCGCAATCTCCCCCTTGATGAGTGCATTGTCAACACAAGTGCATTTCAGATTTGAGACAAGGTAAAGCTCTCCAAATGACCAAGAAGCTAAGAAAGCCAAAATGGGGTCACTTGAGAGAAGCAAAACGAGTCCAAAACTTGGTTCCCAAATACATGGGCAACGGCTCGACACAACCAAGCAAAACAAAACTAGCCCTCAAGAAGAGGCAGAAAATGGGCTCAACAGCGGTAGCAAATCCAAGAAACCAGTCACAGCTCTCAAAGCTCAGAACACTAATTGAAACACTAAGGGAGCTTAGAAGATACACCTTAAAACACCTCAATGCACAAGAAGCCATCGAAACCTGTCGAAGCCAACAAGGCAAGCTAGACACTCCAGAAGAGGATAAGGCTCAACACATCTAGCAGAAGCTCCCCCTGGGAACATGCACACTCAAGATACCAAGAAAGGGTAAAAAGAGCCAAGTACGCAAAAGAGATACCAATTGAAGGATCAAAGCTCAAAAGGCCACAATTTCCAGTTTCTCCCCCTTGACTAATGCAAGTATGAAAATGCACCATTTTCTCCCCCTTGGTTCAATATGAATGAAATGGACATTTCTCCCCCTTGGTGACACACGCAGCTCAACAAAGCTCTAAACTCAAGATCCGGCCACAAATGCCATGAAATGAAAAATGAGTGCAAAAGCTTCATACATAGAGCTAAGACAATGAATAGATGCTCTAAGTGAAGTGATCTTGTGAGAATAGGAAAAGATCTACGTGCCCAACAAAGACTCAAGTTGACCCTGAGATCACTTTAGAAGCTATTTTAGAGAGCATTACATGTGAGAGCAAGGAATGGGTATCACCTCCTAGAGACAACTAGACATTGCAAACAACATAGGATCTATCTCAAAGCAATCTCATGTATAGCAAGTAAAAACTATCCCTAGCAAAGTTCATACAACAAGCCAATTACCCAACTGAATGAATTTTTCAATTTTTAGAGTTTTGCAGCCAAATTTCAGTTTTAGGCACATTTCATGTTGTATGCGAGTGGTTGAAAGCAAGGTGATGCCACTGCTTACCAACCAGGCAAAGTCAAAGGACTTAACACACCGGTTTTGGTCATACACGACGCTGCTCAAGTTCCACCCATGTGGGAAGCAGTCTCGAACACACGGTGAAGTGCTCACAATGCAGACCCAACTCGATCTTTCCAGTTCACAAATCAGAGAGCAATTTCATTTTAGATCAATTTTAAGCATGGTGCTCAATGGAAGTGAATGAAACAATGAAGAGCCATAGTTACAAGCTATATACAAGGCAACCAAGAAGGATCTTCAAAACGCTACACATGCTAGTGCCATTTCAGAGGTGACATGGGGAATTTAAATTCAGTTTTAAAGCTTTTTTAACTTAGCTCTATTGCAAATCTAGAGATCAAAATGAGTCTAAGTTAGGCAACACCATAGACACATAAAACACCTCAAATAGAGCATAGATTCATAGTATTGGCTATAGGTATGAAGCTTAAAATGAACTATGTCACAAATGCAAATGAGATGCACAATGCATTGACACCAATTAACACTAAGAAGACACTAAAGAAAAGAAAGGAAAGACAAATAAGAACCAAAAAGAACTAGATACACAAAAGGTTTCCCTCAACTAAAAGGGAAACACACACCCAACTCGCCCCGAAGGTGAGAAAACGTAGGTTGATCCAAAGGCTTTGTGAGAATATCCGCAAGCTGGTTGTGGGTCTCGACATGCCGGAGGTCAATGTCACCCTTCTCATAATGGTCTCACAAGAAGTGAAAGCGAACATCGATGTGCTTGGTCTTAGAGTGAAGCACGGGATTTTTAGCCACACTAATTGCACTCGTGCTATCGCAAAGTAGAGGCACCTTAGTAAGCACAAGACCGAAATCCTTCAAAGTGGCAATCATCCAAATCAACGGCAAGCAACAGCTAGCCGCGGCAACGTACTTAGCTTCGCATGTCGACTGTGCCACGCTAGACTGTTTGCGAGAAGACCAAGACACAAGAGAAGACCCGAGAAACTGGCAAGTCCTAGAAGTTGACTTCCGATCAAGACGGCAACCGGCAAAGTCGGCATCAGAATAACCGCAAAGCACAAGAGAGGAGGAGGTGGAAAACCAAAGTCCAAATTCGGAAGTGAAGCGCAAATACCTCATGATACGTTTCACCGCCTGCTTTTGTGAAGTCCATGGGGACGCCTGAAAGCGCGCACACAAGCAGACGACGAACTGACTGTCCGGTCGGGTCGCCGTCAGGTACAAAAGCGACCCAATCATGCTTCGGTACTCCGTCTGGTCAACCGCCTCTCCTTCCTCATCCGCATCCAAGGCAGTCGTAGTTGACATGGGCGTCGAAAGAGGCTTTGCCTCACCCATGTCAAACTTCTTCAAGATATCCTTCGTGTACTTGCCTTGGTGCACAAACGTTCCTTCCCGGGTTTGCTTGATTTGCAACCCGAGAAAGAAAGTCAACTCTCCCATCATGCTCATCTCAAATTCCCTACTCATAAGATCTGCAAACTTGGCAACAAGAGCATGAGAAGAGCCACCAAATATGATATCATCCACGTATATTTGGACAAGGAGAGTGTCTTTGCCTTGCTTGAGGAGAAACAACGTTTTATCTACCGATCCCATTTTAAAACCCTTAGCAAGCAAGAAGGTTCGCAATCTATCATACCATGCTATAGGGTTTGTTTCAAACAATACAATGTTTTGTGAAGTTTAAGAACATGGTTTGGAAACTTGGGATTTTCGAAACCGGGAGGTTGTTTAACATAAACTTCCTTCTGTATGTAGCAGTTTAAGAAGGCACTTTTAACGTCCATTTGAAAAAGTTTAAAACCCTTGGAAGCCACAAAAGCTAGAAGGATTCTAATGGCTTCTAAATGAGCTACGGGAGCAAAGGTTTCCTCATAGTCTATTCCCTCCTTTTGAAAAAAGGCTTGAGCTACCAACTTAGCCAATCTTCACTTTGTTTATTTTTGAAAACCCATTTTGTACCTATGGGGTGGCAACTAGGTGGTGGAGGAACTAAGACCCAAACGCCATTTCGCTCAAAATTCTCTAACTCCTCATGCATGGCATTGACCCAATCCGGATCCATCAAAGTGTGTCCAACATCTCAGGGCTCAAAAGAAGCGACAAAAGCCGAATGAGCAAAGTGAGAGAGATAGGACCTAGACCGCATGACTCGACGGTCGATGTCGCCGATGATGTTCTCTGGCGGATGCTGCCGCTGGATGTGGCGGGGATCCTACCTGGACGAAGTGGCCTCCCACTTGATAGCAGCTGGAGCTCCCTCAGGTGCAACAGGCACTGATTGAGGAAGCTGCTCGAACGGCCCCCATGTAGAGGAAGTAGTCGGATCGGGACCATGAGCTGAAGTGGGCGTCGCAGGGTCGACGGGGGTAGCCGGTGGAGTCGGCTCGGGATCACCCCAATCGACATCGTCCTGCTCCTCTTCCACAAAGATGCTAGTGTTCACCTTATCATCACCTGCAAGCTCAAAAGCAGTGGAAACACAGGGCATAGGTTCATCGAATGTAATCTCACAAGTCTCCATCACTCGGTTAGTTTTAAGTTTAAGTGCACGATAGGCATGGGAGTGAGTAGAATAACCAAGAAAGATACCGTCAGAAGACCATGATTCAAATTTGTCCAACTTACCGCCCTTTCTGAGGATGAAGCACCTGCACCCAAACACCCGTAGGTGACTTACCTTGGATGGTCTCTCTTGACGGTAATTTCACCATGTTTTTATACCATCAAAACCGTCAACAAAATACCTTTTCCAGGAGCTAGCAAGCAAAGACATAATTATTTTATCAAATAAACAGTTCCACATGTCCATGGAGTATTTCTTGCAGGTCTACAGGAAATTGAGAGAAATGAGCCAGTGGTACCCACCATAGGGGGTCGGTCGACCACCCTATGGGGCCCACCAGCCATCCCAAGCACTCCACATGATAGGAGGGCCCACCTGTCATAGTAAGGGGGTCACTACCCCTCTAATGTAGGTCGGTCGACCTATAAATGGCACCCACCAAGATCTCTAGCCACTCCATGACATGTGGGTCATACTTCTAGAAGGTTGGGAGTGGTCCACATGTCATAGGGGGGTCGGCCGACCCCCCCCAAGGTGACTTGGCGGCCATTTCTCTCTCCCACGCTGGTCATGATCCAAGAGAAGCACTCCCAAGTGATCCTCCATCGTTGAATCAACTTAAATGGCTCATATTCACTTCACATGGATCCATGGGCCCACAAGAGTACAAACCGATGTCCAGAAGTGGTCCAACCTGTGCACACCCACTCCAAGCCATGTGGGCCACCTTCTAGAAGGCCAGGGGAGGTCCCACCACCCATAGGGGGTCGGTCGACCCCCCTTAAGGCCTAGGGGCGCCCACCTCCTTTGCATGCCGCCATGCAAAGAAACACATGCTCAATTATTCTCCACCCTTGATCTAAAGGCGGTTGGGATCCAAGGGCTCTCATCACCCATCACACGGATCGATGACGTGGCGGTGGAGTAGCCCCTACTCCACCTCTCCACTATAAAGACCCCCTCACTCCCTCTCATTCAAGACACACCAAGGAGGAGCTACTCTCTCTACACATAGGCGAAGCCCTACTCTAGTAGTAGCATAGAAAATAGGGAGAGAGTGAGGAGAGTCTGGAGAAGAGCAGGGCCTGTCTGGCGTCTTCTCTGAGCTGTACCTGGAGAGGAGCCGGGCCTATCTGGTGTCTTCTCCTAGCTGTACCTCTACAGATGTGGTCTTCTCTTTTGTAAGTCTGCATTTGAGATTCTTTTATGGCAATTGATCTTCAGTTCTGGTAAAGTAATTACTTTAGTTGTTCATTGGTTCACCGCCCTTAACCTGGTACTCTAATATATTTCACCGGGATCCGAATTAGAGTAGTAAGATATAGTGTAGACGTGGTGTCTAGGCTATACGCTTACCTGTGTCTGCGGCTTGTCCAACGGTTTGTTTGTGTCTGCGGCTTGTCCAACGGTTTGTTTGTGGTACCTAGTAGGGGTGACAGTCCTATCTAGGCTTTGATCCCACCACGTTCGGTCAAGTTCTTAAAACGTAGGTCTTCTTATGCTAGGCGGTTTAGCACCCTTCTCATCCCTTTCTGTTGCTAAGCGGCCTAGTGGCCCGAAGTGAACAACCTTTGTATCTTAACTTACCTTGCTAGTTTCATAACCATAGAAGATCCTCTCTACCCAACCTATCATAAACCCCTTGTGTCATCATAGGACGAACTTAGTTCTTTGTTAAGTACACTTCACGTTCCCTGTGGATTCGATACCCCTGGAATATTCTTGGGTGAAAGCTACCTTGACAGTCGTGTGCTTGCGGTTTATCCTTTGTGCCACAATTTGTGTCAACAGTCTCAGTTTATCCTTTGTGCCACAATTTGTATCAATAGTCTCCCAAATCACACCTCATAAGAGATCTTCTTCTTGAAAGCTCGGAGAAAAATGCGATTGGAAACATAGCAAGCAGAACTGAGTACTTCGGCCCAATACCGCCTAGGAGTCCTATGCTCATCGAGCATCGTCCTAGCCATCTCAACAATAGTCTGATTCTTGCGCTAAACAACATCGTTCTGCTGAGGAGTGTGAGGTGAGGAAAACTGGTGATCGAGACCCAAAGAAGGACAAAGAGTTGCAAAGTGAGCATTCTTGAATTCTGTGCCATTGTCACTGCGGATAGCTCTCATGGCATTCTTAGGTAGCTCATTTTGCAATCTCAAAATCAGATCTTAAACAAGTGAAAAAGTCTCATCCTTACTCTCCAAAAAGAAAACCCAAGAGTACCTCGAGTAGTCATCAACGACTACAACCGCATACCACTTCCCTCCTTCCGACCTGACCCGAGCTGGACCAACTGTGTCCATGTGTAAGAGCTCGCCGGGTCGAGTGATCATGATCTTAGTCACAGGAGGATGGGAAGCGGCAACCATCTTGCCATGCCTGCAAGGATGGCAAACCAAATCCTTCTCGAACTTTAGCTTTGGCAATCCTTGGATAAGGTCCATTGAGCTAAGACTTGCAAGCAAGTCAAAACTCAAATGTCCCCAATCTCCTATGCCACTTCCAAAGCTCGGAAGAAGAATTGGCAAGAAGACATCGAGAAGGTCCGGAAGAGATAGTAAAATCCACACAAAAAACCTTCCCAAAGGGTAAAATCCGGCAAACAAGCTCACCACGAGAGTCCAAAATCCGAGAGAGATTAGGCTTGAAACTCACTTCAAAACCGTCATCAAGGAGTTGCGAAACCAAAAGAAGGTTAAAATGCAAATTCGCAACCAAAGCAACATCTTTGAGGACAAAAGAAGAGTTCACTCGGATCGACCCTCGGGAGACAACCTTACATTTACTCTTGTCCCCGAATGTAATGTACTCGGTGTGGTGCACGGGGTCGAGGCTAGAGAACCACTTGGCACTTCCGGTCATATGGCTTGAGCATCCAGAATCCACAAGCCAAGTCTCATTCATTCCTCCTTCCTACATCAATAAAAAGACATAGGGTGAGCAAACGATGCAACACTGGGGTTAGTAAATTGTGAGGGATACCAGTGTTGTCCCATTTGCCCAAAGAATGGGTTAGGAAAAAAACCAAACATCTCCTGTCCCATGGGAGGATAGCGATCACAACGATGGGGAAAACGTGGTCCGCTGGCGAAGGGAGGAGTGAAGTCACCGCCACGAGTCCCGTAGTCGTATGGGTCACGACCGGTATCACACCGGGCACGACCACCACGTGGTCTCGCCTTCTAAGGCCTAGCACCTTGAGGCATTGTACCTCTAGGCCTAGAAGTGCGCCTCTGAACTTCCGGTTCACACACCCAACCTCGTGGGTGGTAGATATCCCAGTTGTTCAACTCAACTTGCCTCCGATCATCTCTCTTCCTCCTAAAGCAAAACTCATCCAAGTGCCCATCCCACTCACAATACTCACAATGGTACCTCACAACACTCTTGGTAGGCTCTCTCTTGTTGGGTTGGTTGGCTCTAGCTTTCTTAGGAAGGGGATCACTAGAGATGTCTGGCAGTGTGTCAAGTGGATTGCGAAGATGGTTCGGTTTGGCAATCCACACTTGCTTCTGTGGATTGGTTTTGGGTGGCTCTTCAAACACACCATCTCTCACATGTAGCTTGGTAGGGTCGGTAGGCTTAGGTGCGGAAAACTTGGTAAACTTGGGAGGTGTGGTGGGTTTCTCAATCATGGTCAAACCACTGCACTCACCGATTTTACCGAACATGCTATCGTCCTTCCCACCTATAGCAAAGCCTACTCCCATGCTGCCAGCCCGCTTGCATTGGCTAAGCAACATTCCCTACTGCGGCTCTCGGCAAGACACCCAGCTCAAGATGGACCGAAGGTATGTGTTTTCTTCCTCGGTACGCATCTTGTCATGTCTGCACGATGTGATCTCAAGCTCCAAAGCCTCAAAGCGATCTAACTCTCTAGTGTTATCTGAGCTAACCTTCTCTAACACAGTGATCCTAGCATCCTTCTGTGCTAGCTCAGAACGCAAGCCTAAGCAAGACTTACACGCACCAAGTAAGATAGGCCTAGCCTTTAGATCACTAACATCCTCAAGTAGAGTGTCATACTTGTCCTGGAGAGTGACAAGATCAGACATGTGAATGGCGCAAGCATCACACTCTACCTCCTCGGTAACCACCACTGACGCCTTATCAAAATCTAGCTCATGAACCGCGCTAAGGTACTTCGCCTTAAAGTCGTTCCTCTCACAAGCAGCACGCTTGAGCAACGCATCCTGACTCATCAAGGTGTCGTTCAGAGACTCAAGCTCGAGAGAGAGGGTCTCGACGGTGGGTGACACCTCGGGTGTGTCGGAGTCGTAGTCGTAGTCGGGGCCATCCTTGCGCTTGCCAACCTTGCCTTCTTCAATAGCCATGGTGCAAAAGCCACCGTGCTTGGCATCGGCGTAGAAGCATAGGTCGTTGAACTTGTCCTCAACCTTTCCATTCGACTCATCATCGCTTGAGGAAGCACCTCCGTCGGAGGAGGCATCGATGTCGCTGAGGGAGGCAAGGAAGGCTCGGTGCTTGGCCTTCACCTTGTTGATCACCTTCTTGGAAGTCCTTTGGTGGTAGCCGCCCTTGGGCTTGTGCTTGTCTTCAAAGTGGTGTTCGCGCTTGTCCTTGCGCTTGGTGAAGTCGCCCGCAGATTTCTTGGGGCAGTTTGCGATGAAGTGATCCTCATCACCGCAACAGTAGCACCCCTTGGCCGAGCCACCACATCGTCGGTTCAAATGGTTGTTGTGAAACCGTGAGAACCTAGTGATGACTAGGGCCAGCTCGTCATCTCCAAGAGCCTCCACTTGCTCCTCTGTCACAAAAATCAAAGACAAAGCGAACAAAGAGTGTGAAGGGTCAGAGGAGGAGGAAGACGTACAGCCGGGGCCAGAAACCAACGCCATAGATGGTTTCGACGGGTTCTCATTCTTGGCCCGGGTCTGGTAGTCAATCTCCGAGGACTTGAACTTGTTGAACAGCTCATCCATGGTCAAGGCATCATAGCCCGATGACTCCTGAATGACAGCCACCTTCATCTCCCATACCTTCCGATCAAGAGCATGCAAAAGCTTGATAGCCATCTCATGATCATCATAAGGCAAGTTGGCTCGATTAGCACACATCTTGTTGACGATAGATTGGAAGCGAGCGAACATCCCGTCAACAGATTCACCGGCCAACTGAGCAAAGTTCTTGTACTCTCTACGGTACGTGTCGAAGAGTCTGGACTTGATCTGAGGGTTTCCCTCATGATATCTCAAGAGTGTTTGCCAGATCTCCCGTGCCGTAGTGAGACTCGAAACCCGCTCAAACTCCGGAAGAGACAAACAAGAGAAGAGAATGCTACAGGATCTTGCGTTTGACGCATGCTTCGAGACTTGGAGATCGGTGAGCGGACATGCGCACCTTCCAATAGACAAAGTTGGTTCCATCGAAGTAAGGAGGTTTACCAGCACCTCGCTCCATGTCGCCTTCGCGGATCAAGAACCGTGTAAGGTGGATTGATCCTTAACCGGCTCTGATACCAATAACAGGTCACACTTTGGAAAAGTGCTAAAATAAGCTCTGACCCATGTGTTGAAAGGCATCTTCTCTAACCATTGATAGGCCTTGTGATCCATGGTCTTCATCTTCTCCATGTTTCTATTAAACTGAGGTATTGAACTTGACCTTGCACAACACCAAAGCTGGTTCTTGAGATTTTCACCTTTGAAATGGTGTTGAAACTTTGAATATAGGTGTCTGACACAGAACCTATGTTTTGAGTCTGGGAAGATCTGTTGAACTGCTGGAATAAGACCCTGCAAACATAAGTAGAACCAATCAGACACAGAAAGGATGTTGTTTTCATCTAGCAGATAAGTACAACAAAAGGATATAGTGTTGTTGTCACCTTTTGCTTATCTGTCATGATGGTCCAAGGATATGTATTATCTATGCCAAGGTCCTTTTTCCGTGTCTCCAAAAACCACTTCCAAGTCACTAGTGATTCCACTTCCACTATTCCAATTGCAATTGGGAAGATACATTCATTTGGATCAATGCCCACTACTGTCAGTATTTGTCTACCATACTTAGTCTTAATGTGGCATCCATCCAAGCATATAATAGGCCTACATGCAATCAAGAAACCTCTTTTACATGCATCCAATGACACGTACAATGTGCTGAATACATTGCTATTTTGGTTCAGAAATGGTGTTGCCTGGGTTACTTCTTCTAATTTCTTGACCATAGTCCCAAAGTAGATTGTATTTCTCCACCTCATCTCCCATCACTTTATTCATAGCTAATCTTTTAGCTCTAGCCAGTTTGGACCTTGATGGAGTTATGTTCAAGTCCTTCTGTACTGTCATAGCGAAATTTGTGAGGGTCATCTTCTGATCAGCCCTAAATGTTTCCTGATACTTGTTAGCAAGCCATCTTGATGTGCACCTCTTCAAAACCCACTTCTTTTGGCATGCGTGTTGTCCATTGTATTGCTTGATAACCATACCAGGGGATCTGCTATCCACTGAAGCATACAACTTCCATGGACAACCTTCTGCATAATGTGCCTCAATCCTCCTCTTCTCATTCAATTCCTTGGCAATTTAATTTCAGCCCTGTGCTTTAAACTATACTCTGTTATTGCTTTCCTTAGAATCTCAGCTGTTGCAAACAACTGACCCACCTTAAATATTGGGTTATGCATATCCAGCTCTCTAAAACTCTTGAACCTTAGTCTTTCTCCACCTTCATCATCTGATTCAGGCAACTGCAGCTCATCATCTTCTTCTTCCGTTGACATGTCATTTTCAACATTTAACACAACACTCAGAGCTTTATTTCCCTTATCTTTATTCTTCCCTCCTTCTTCATCATCTACATACTGAAAAAGGTCATCACATCTGCAGCAAGTTCATAGTCAGAATCAACAAAATTAGGGTCATCTTCTCTATCATCACAATCACTATCATCCTCTTTGTCATCACCAAAGCTCATATCATTTTTATCATCAACTCTCTCATCATCAACAAATTCTGGAACCCACCCACTTGCTGCATTGTTCATTTGCATAGACTTCATGGGCGCGTTTGTGACCCCAGTCCACGAGCCCGGCTCTGCCCGCGGGGTGCAACATGCCATGTTTGCACCCCTTGGCCCATGACCAGCCTGGCTGCCTAGGGTTCACGGAGAGCTCCGAGCCTGGCCCCCTGCGTACGAGCGAAATGTTTGTTCCTCTGGAGCGCGGCTCTCCGCGGCGCACGCGGACGATTTGGGGCGGCGGCGTGGTGGCTCGCGCGGGAAGGTTCCCACGCCCGCTGTCCTCTGCGTGGGAAGCGGAATCTTCCTCCTATAAAGCTTGCGTCTCCACCGTCATCTCCCCTTCCCCTCTTTGTGCTTCCTCTTTCTCCTCGTGCTTGAGACACCGACGGTAAAGGTAAAGGTTACGGTGCTTCGGCGGCTACCACCACCGGCGGCCCCGCTCCGGCTACTGCTGGGACTCCGCGGTGTTGTTCTTCTTCCTCTTCGTCTACATCCTCTACTTCCCGATTTGCTAGGACCCCGCCTGATCTGTGACGTGAACTTGCAGATCTGCAACCTCTACTTCCCGATCCACATCCTCTACTTCTAGATCCGCCTCCTCTCCATTTGTGCGGTGTTGAGCCCTAGGTGAAATGGTTCCCCATCTCCATTTTTTGATGTTGTTCTTATGGTTCCATTCTTGATCTGTTATGGTTTAGGGTTCGTTTAAGTGATTTCGATCTGTTAGGGTTTCGTTCATGGTGTGTTATGGTTAGTTCACTGTTGGGTTTTGATTTGTTAGGGTTTCGAAGTACCTTATTCTCATCAGTATTACTGCTTAGTAGCAGCACGGTTACTGCATCTTGCTTATTTGTTGTGGATTTATCAGCTCTAAGAATTATTTCCTGTTAGTACACCTTGCTGTTATTTGTTTTGAGCACTGCTCTGAGTATTTTTTGTGTTCACTGGTCGATGATGTAGTCCAAACTCTGCATTGGGAGGCATCACATACAAGATGCAGCCGTGCTTGTGTGCCTTTTTCTCATTTGACTAGCATGTTGATGCCTAGCAGAGTACAATGAACTGATTTCTTGTAAATTTTTGTTATGCATGTAGATAGATCCCTCTATGAGCCATGATATGCTTTGTAGGCAAGCCGTTGCCTTGACTGTTGTTATGGTATCCTTTTGTTTCCACTAGGCTCAAAAGGAAAATCCCTGAACCTGAAACACATCAACCTGACCCTCTAGCATTTGCATCTATTAGAGATGCAAATGAAAAGCATAGACACAGGACTCTCACAATGATTTACAACTCCACTTATTCTGAGTGTATTTCTATGATTAGGATGAAGAGAGCTCCTTTTTTTGAGTTAGTAAAAACTTTTAGAGAGAGGAGTCTTGTAAGTGATAGGGAGGGAGTGTCCGTAGAGGAGCAGGTAGCCATGTTTTTGCATGTTGTAGGTCACAACCAAAGGTTTAGAGTTGTCCACCAGTCCTTTAGGAGGTCCATCCAAACTATACACAAACACTTTCATTAGGTTTTGTATGCTGTTGGTGAGCTTAGAAATGAAATGATCAAGCCACCTAGCACTGTCACCGACCCAAAGATCCTTGGAAGCCATAGATGGAGTCCATACTTAAAGGTAAATATATACCTTGGGTTCATATGTTCAGTTTAACCTGCTCCAATCACTCACACATGGTTTTTAGGACTGTATTGGCTTCATAGATGGCACACATTTCCTTGCAAGGGTACCTAGATGAATGCAACAAGCCTTCAGGGGTAGGAAAAAGGACCCCACTTAAAATGTAATGGTAGCTGTCAATTGCTTATTTGTTGTGGATTTATCACACTGGTTCTCCACCTGAGCCTCTTAACCTGCCCCCTGTCCATCTGGACCAAGATACCAATAACATGGCTTCAAAGAGGGATGCTATCTGCACTGCTATGTGGGAAGGGAGGGGTACTAATCGAATTTGATTTCAGTTTGTTTACTCCGCTTAGGAACTCATGTTTGTTTCTTGATGATGTAATAATTTGATGGACAAGACTGAGACCAATTTGTAAACACTGCTATGGAACTCTTGTTTGTTTCAATTTCCATTTGCTCCTATTATGTTGTTACTACTTTGCTTACTTTGCTTACTCTCCTATTATGTTGTGACTACTTTGCTTACTCTGCTATTATGTTGTTACATATTCTTGTGCACCAGTACTAGGATGGATGCTTCTGATGTGATGGATGCCATAATTAGTGGGGCTAGTGTTGCACCTATTGTAGTTGGTGCTAGTACGGCTAGCTGCTGCTGTTACTGCTCCTGTGGCAGCAGTTGCTGGTGCTGGTGCTGCTCCAGATGCTGCACTACCTGATAATGTGGGTGTTCCAGTGGCTGTGGGTGGTGCTAGGGCAATGAGGTGGACAAACAACACCTCTGGCTTCATTCTTAGAAGGATGGTTGCACTTGTTAGTGATGAAATCAGGCCTGACAAGATGTTCAAGGATAAAGATGTGAACTATGTGGCCAAAGCCCTCAAGGAATACTGTGGGGAGGTAGTTAGCCCAACTCAAGTGTACAATCACTTGAGGAAATGGAGGCAGAAGTGGGGAAGGGTTACCAAGCTGAAAGAGCTTAGTGGTGCTTTGTGGGATGACTTAGCCTATGCTATCATGCTTGAGCATGACCATTATCTTGGTCACTACAAGGTAGCAGTTTGCTTCTTTTACTCTTTCCTGTTCTATTTCCCCTTGATCCTTTCACTGTCCTTAACCTGTCTGAAACTACACACTTAACCTGGCAGGACCATCCTAAAGATGCAGAGTTCCTTAACTGTCCAATTAGGTTCTACACTGAGATGGAGGCCATCTTTGGCAATGTCATGGCTACTGGGAAGTTTGCAGTAGGGTCTGGTGAAGCCCTAGGGCAGAATCAGGCTGATAGTCCACCTGCCAAAGTTGATGGACCCACTGTGACCCATACCACTACGGAGAAATTGCCTACTGAGGTTGGAGAGGGTAGCAAGGCCACATAATTGCCCTCTTCAGTAGCTGGTGGGGAGAGGAAGAGAGGAAACTTCTCTGAGGATGAGATTCTGATGTTGACCAACATGTCTGATGCTGTGAACAATGTGGCTAATGCTCTTAGAGAGACTGGACCAGCTCATGTTGATGGTAACCTTTACCTAGCTGTTCTTGAAATGCCTGGGTTCTCCGAGGATGAACTAATTGTTGCCTACACCTACCTCCTGGACAACAAGGCCCAAGGCAGGGGCTTTGTTAATATGAGTGATGCCCATAGGACCATTTGGCTTAGCAACTTCCTAGCCAAAAACAACATGTAGGTGAACTACATGTTGGTCCTAGGACAGGAGGGGGTTGACTGTCAAGATGTATAGTTCCTCCACCCCCCTCACCCACTCTCTCTTCTTTTGTGCAGTCTGAGTGACCTTTTGACAATAGAAGCTTTTGTGCAGTCTGAATGACCTCTTGACACCTGACCTTTATGGTGTAGTTTGCCTAGGAAGGGGGTGGATAACAATTTGAGCCCTTGGCTGTTGGGCTGAACTATTTATTGTAAGAACTTATTTGTGCCCTTTGTTGGGTAAGTACAAGTGAGGTTCCTATTTATTGTTCTTGTTCTTTGACTTTGTTATTTGTTATTCTTTATCTCGGTTTTGAGTTATTTGGCAACACTTTGGGAATACACAACTGGCCTATGATGCAAATACATACAAATGAGGTGGCTGTTTTTTTTTACCTGGTTCTTATAGAATGCTATTTGTTGTTTGTTGGCTGGGAGCTCAGTTGGCTGGTTCTCATGACCTTCATCTAATCTCCTGGAATCATCCACTGTTAAGCAACTTTTTGGTGACCCCAAAATTGATGGCAACGGTGGGTGCTCTATGAGATTACATGGGTGTCATGTATCTTTTCTTGCTGTTTCATTTCATTTCTTTGATGTTATATTTTGGCAGCCACCAATGACTAGTACAGGTTCTCAGAGAGCAAAAAACTTTAATGCTGAGGCCAATATTTACTTTCTTTGTGGCCTATGATGTCAGATTAACTATTATGATCAGCTTCATACTGAACATAATAGTCGACTGAGGCATTTGAGTGGGTGAGGCAACTGTTTGCATCTTTTTGCCTATGATGACAGATATTATTATGTATTGGTAGCTTCCTGTTATGTGTTATTTTTTCATGACATTCATCTAATTTGTTGGATTTATCCACTGTTAAGCAACTGTTGGGTTACACCCAACTGGATGGCAACAGTGGATGTTTGAGCAGATTACATGGGTGCCATGTATCTGCTTCATATATCAGTTGCAGGCAGCAATGACTATCTTCTACTGCTATTATCTGAGGCCCTTATGTCCTACTCCAAATTGTTTTGGCTTTTTGCTTTGTTGTCTGAAACTGATAATTGGTTTCACTGTGTTTTTCAAAATACAGCATGGCTTGGTACGTTGTCTACCACGGCAGGGTGCCTGGACTTTACAGTTCCTGGGCAATGTGCAATGCCCAGGTAAGTGGTTATCCAAATAACCATCACAAGATTTTTGCAACAAGGGAGGAAGTTGAAGCATCTTATTTGGAGTTCAGTGGGGGTGATGTCGTGCCTCTTTTGGATAATGCTCCTCCTCTTTTGGTCGATGATCAGCCAGTGCAGGTTAAGACAACATTTGTCTTAGCTGTTGCATGTGTTCTAGTTTTTGTTATACTTATGTTGTTTCTTATTTATATCCTCAGGTGAGTGATCCATCTTTTATGGCCGATGATGACACAAACCATGAATCAACGAACTGGGTACATGTGCTTTTGCATTAGCTGGTTACATCTCTTCCTTTCTATAATGTTTCTATGAACTTCATCATTTGTTGTTCTATGCCTCTTTGAATTGAATGTTGTAGACATCAGTGATATGCAGTAATGTATTCGAATTTGTTTGAGGCCAATTAATGTAATAAGCACTAATTGTATGTTTTAATTACCAACTTGTGTTGCAAACTGTGAATCTTTTTGCATTCATCCATGTGTGTTCTCGACTTTGCCTATGGGCCAGGCCAAACACATCCGCTGCCAAACACGACCTGGTTGTGGCAGTTAGCCTTTGGTCGGGCTGCCTACTATGTGACAAACACAGACTCGGCTGGGCCGGGTTCGTTTCATACAACAATCAAGAACATGGTGCTTTGCAGCACTTGGGCCAGGCTTGGCCAGGCCTGGCCGAATCCGGCAGGCCAGGCTGCCTACGTACAGGGTCGCAAACGCGCCCCATAGGACTGAAATCCTTGGGAATTGAGTTCACTGGGTTTGCAATAATTTCATCCAATTCTGAATTAGAAATGATGTTCTCATGGTCCAAATACAGAACAAAATTCTTAAGCTTGTGAACTAATGATGACATTACCATTGTGTCAGTGTCAGCACAAATTAATCTCAACCCATTTGAAAGTTCCTTCCCAGGTAGAAGCCAATACACCTTCATGAGTGGATTCTTGGGGTAGTGTAACTTAAAAACAAGTTCATCTATGCAGAGAGGAGACCATTTAGCAACTTCTACATGGTCAAACCAACTGACTCTTTCATCCACATTGCTCTGTTTGACCCTTTTCCATCAATGTAGCCCCCGTGATGCATTTCATCCGAGAATTCTTTATCATCAGTTCCTACATTATCAAAATTGTATATCATCTATTGGCTAGTTCAAGAAAACCCCTAAATCCACACTAGAAAGTCAATACATGAAACCCTAGCTCATAAAATCTAGATTTTTTCTGCAACGAGCAAGTGAGTTGATGAAACAAACAACCTCCAAAACCAACCAATTTCAAAGTTCTTGATATAGAGGAACTCACCATACTGCGGTGCACGTGCCCCTCTTGCTTGCACAGTGACTACCAACGCGCAGACCAGCAGCGATCTGCGCGGCAGTCAGCGCTCGGTACCGCCCCCCCGCGCAATCTTCACTGCGTCCACCAGCTACGTCGTCGTTGGTACCACCTGCCGCCTACATCGTGCCACCCGCGACCTTTCCGCCGTCTCCCTTGGTTCCAGGAACGATGCCTTCGAAGAGAAGGGAGAGGAAGGGGTGAAGAGTGAGGGAATGGAATGGATAGGGGGATCTTAGCAAAAAAACGATTGGCAAAGGGGCCTTACGTGCTCCTCACATGACCTATGAACCACGGTGGCTGATGACATGTACTGCCACGTCGGATCTGTTCTCCGAATGAAGGGGTATGGACCCAAATGACACTACTTAAAAAGTTCATATACCCAAATCTACAATTTCAGAGTTGGTGGACCTATAAATGACATAACACAAAAAGTTGATGGACCTAGAGTGCATTTATCTCAATAAACTAATATACCAAAGCAGTTTTTCACACCTTTTTGTTTACCAAATCACAGAATAGTGCTTCAAGTCTGTACTATCATTTAAGCACTACATCTGACTGCATTGTAACTTGCTGAATCGATTAAATAATTAATGAAAACACCACGGACGAAAGCTAACTCCTATATACAGTACCGGCTGCTTTTCAGTGCCACAGGCTATGCCACTGCAGCATCTCGGCGGGGATGTCTCCAGCGCTCATCGGCTCCTCCCATGGTCGGGTGTGCGATGCGAGGAGAGAGATCATACCGATGGGACAGGAGCAGCGCGGCCTTGCGTGTGCGATGGTCCGCGTGCTGCTACGCCTCCGCCGGCTCCATTCATACTAGTGCCCGAGCAAGCACATACAGAGCGAGCAGATAGGGTCATAGGAAGAAAGAAGCCGAGCGACGGCTGAGGTTACCCATCGGGTAGGGTTTCAGCTGGGCCTTCACACAAGCAGAATCGGATACATGGGCTTTGGGACTCTGTTGGGCCAAAAAAAAAACAAACGGACCCAATTTGTTTAGGCCGTATCCTTTTACCGGGCCTGGCCGACGAGTTTCGGCCGAAATTCTGAACTGTGCATCCGCCGCTGGCGCTATGCGCTTGCTGCAGGCGTCCTGCGCGTGCCTCTCGCACGGTCCGGCTGGCTTCGCCGGCGCTGCTGTGTGCCGACGAGAGCGGCCCGGCCGATGACCTTGCCACCTAGTAAACATGTTTGGTACAACTCGCAACAGCTTTATGAAGTTATTGTTAGCTATTATTTTTGTCAAACATTTCTTTTCAAAACTGTTTTTCCTCTCTTACACTAGAGAGTTGATCGTGAAGTTATTTTCTAAAAAAACTTTACTAGTAAAATAGAGCTGTATCAAACATACCCTTACTCCTAGATTCGAGGGAACAGGAGATGGTGAGAAAGCTAGGGGAAAAGATAAGGTGAGGGTAACAATCTGGTCTTTTCATGTGGGCATCTTTTCTTTTTTGCCATTTAATCCGGTTGGACCTAACGGTGCGCTTTGTTTAAAATCGTTGGAGCAAATCACGGAGTTTAAAATTAAGGGTAAAATTACTATAGCGTTTGGAATTGGCGCAAAAACACCAAATTCCATATTTGTTTCTAGTGCAAAAACATGGCTTTTCATAAAAGTGACATGAGCTAGCTATTGCCTGATATATGTTTTTAGAAAACTGCATGCTCTTTGCAGTTTTGAGCATGTTTCTGTGAACTTTATTTTTAGTTTTCTCTTATGGCCATATTTCTGTGAGCTGTGAGCATGTTTATGTCGATCTTAATTTGCATTGAACTATAAACATGTCACTTTCTATTTTCTGACCGTATTCGAGACCGAATGTGTCTAGAGGGGTTTACGATCCGTTTAGAGAGGGTTTAGATCAGCCCGTATCCGTGTCCAGATATTCAACATTCATTACCGTATCCGTATTTTAATAATCAAATTGCATATTTATGATGTCAATATCGAATCCTATCATTTCTCGCAGAGTTGACACCATTTGTATTCGAATTCGGATAGAAATATGAAAACAAATATAATATCGGAGATATCCATCCGTTTTCATCCATACTTTTTAGAATATTGGAATATGCTTATAGCTTGACAGTGTGAACGTGTATGGATGTGTGATATTTTATTAGTGAAAAATTGAGATCATCTTATGTATCTATCTATATCTTTAAAGGTGCCCATTATGTTATGAAAATAGAGAGCTTTTCTTAACATGTTATTTGATCAGATTGATGGTTTTAAAAATATGATTGATCTATTTTCTGTCAAACAACAATATGATGGCATACAAAAATAATATTCATGATTGATTTTAACTAGTAGTGCTCACTATAAAACAACACCAGATTAGTGTTAGATGTCAGTCACTAAAAATAATTTATCCATGGAAGATCAATCGCTATATTGCATTGAGATAAAGAAGCTACAATTTTATATTACATTTTGTTAAAAATGTGTTTGATACATTGTTGCACTTAAGATGTCGATGTCTCACACTGAGAAAAGTAAGCCAAGTCATTCATTATTCCACAAAATGGTTCCAAACTAAACTGAGTAGATAAATATAACTAACAGAAAAACCAGTAACATACACCCTCGGTCCAAAAAAAGTAATCTTATTAGACTAGAGGAGAAGTTATAGAAAACATATATTGTCCATTAATTTCTCTTATAATATAAAGTTGGTGGCTAAAAAAATCAACAACATCTTAGGCATATTTAACTCACTGATGTACTGTGTAACTATTCTACTATGTAACCTGACATGCTTTTGATTGGTTGTTTATTCCTTATTGTTTGTAGTAACTGATTATGTAACTGTTGTAGGAGAAAATCCTAATAATGTTTTGCTTAAATTTCTAAAATATGGGTGTCTACACTTGGATGGTGTCAAACTTATATATTGTAATGTTATTCTAAACGCTAAACGATAAACAATCACATACCAGCTGTTTAGCCAATATTGAAGGACCGGAAACGGCGACCAGAGGGGGGGGGGGTTGAATGGGAGCCAAATAAAAATTCCTTTCGGAAGATATTGATCCTTGTCCCAAGCACGACCGAAAGCACGAACTAGGCTCACGACCCACAAGTGGGTGGATGTTCTAGGAGATGTCCTAGGAACACAGCGGAGCTAGCCACGAACCCGGAGAAACAAACCGCAACAAGAACGGAAGAAAAACAACAATACCAGAGCCTCTCGACCAGTTAGGACAGAGCCACCGGACTATGGGGAGTAGTCCGGAGCTAAGGTCCGACACCTAGTCCACCCGAGACAAAACCATGTAGGGAGCACCCGACCTCTGGATGACCTGCTTCGGACTGGTCCGACGCCACCACCGGACCAAGGAAGGTGGTCCGGTGCTCACTCCTGCTTCAGTGCCAACAACCACAGTAAGCTACCGACCTCCGGACCAGATCGTCGGACTGCACCGTCGGACTAAGGCGAGTGGTCCGACGCATGGCAGATCCCCACAGTAGAACCACCAGACCACTCGTCAAAGGTCCGGAGCTCAATAGCTGGGTGATCCGGAGGGTGGTCCGACGCCCCTTGCTGCTTGACACGAGGAAAGTCAAGACCACCGAACCACTTGCTATGGTCCGGAGCTTAGGGTAAAGTGGTCCGACGCTCACTGGCAAAAAACTGATCCTCACGAAAACGAATTTCTCTCCGCCAAATCTTCCCAAAACTCAACCAAACAATCACCAACTGCAACCAAACTTTGTAGGCATGATCCTAGTGTAGTTGGGGAGCTATCCCGAAGAAATCATCGCTCAATTTGGAGAGGATAAACTGGAACACTCGGATTTGGGGGAGAAGAGAGCAAAACGAATAACGCCACAAAGAAATCGCCTGATCTACGCACTCGTGAGGTTTGAGGAGAATTCCTTCAGTGCAAAGAAGCTCCTCACGAATACGAAAAACTTGGTTCAAACGGATTTTGCAAACCTACTCTCTACAAAGAGAAATCATCTCGGGAAAAGAGAGAGAAAAAGCAAAACGGGAGGAACACAAGCAAAACGGGTACACAATCACAAAATCGAAGTCGCCATGGCTTACGAAGGTTACGGCCTCCGATTCCTCGCAACAAATATAAGTTCTTACAAAGGTTGGTGGAAACAACCTAGGGATCTCATGAACTAGAGAGAGAGAGGGGGCAAGAAATTAGGGTTCAAGAGATGGGATGAGGGATACCCCTTCACCCCCTACTTATCGGGCTTTGGCTATTTCCCAAAGACCCCCTTAGATACATTGAGTGAACTACCTAGCCTAACCATTGCAGTCCACGCTCCGGAAAATATCTCCCACATTTTGAATGGACGGCCCTGCTTCCTACCGGGAGTTGTCGTCGCCTCGACGCAACCTCCAGGATTCTGCCACGTGACATCCCCGCTTCCTCGGAAGCTCCGCCTAGGTTTTGAGGCCCAAATCCAGGAAACCCGCCACCGGTAGCTTTGGGCTTAACTACCAAATCCCAAGTTTTGCGGCCCAAACTCGGAAACCGACATGAATAGTTTTGAGGCTCAAACCACCAAACCACTCGACGCGTGCCAGCTTGTCCTCGCCTGGTGGACTCCGAGTCCCATGAGCCTCCGCTCGACCCGCACGTCCACCTTCTTGACTTGGTCGACTCGGTGTACCTCCATGTCTTCTCGCACTCGCCGGTGCCAAGTACTAGCCACCACAGCTAGTCCGCCGGCGCCCATGGTCCCTCAGTCCGAGCCTTGCTTCCGCCCTTCACCGCTCTCAATCCTTCGGCACGGCAAGCCTCTACTCGACCTTCTCCACGCCATTGACAACTGTCACTAGGCATAGCACCTGCACACCACAAGCCGATAGGCATGCACACATTTGCTTTCACAAAGGGTTAGGGTAAGCCACTCAAACTGAAACACTCAAGTGTTGGTCAATCACTCATCATCAAAGCTGAACATACATGGGTACTTATCCACCATGTGTTCGCAATCTCCCCCTTGATGAGTGCATTGTCAACACAAGTGCATTTCAGATTTGAGCCACAAGGTAAAGCTCTCCAAATGACCAAAAAGCTAAGAAAGCCAAAATAGGGTCACTTGAGAGAAGCAAAACGAGTCCAAAACTTGGTTCCCAAAGACATGGGCAACGGCTCGACGCAACCAAGCAAAACAAAGCTAGCCCTCAAGAAGAGGTACAAAAACGGGCTCAACACCACTAGCAAGTCCAAAATACCAATCACAGTTCTCAAAGCTCAGAATGCCAATTGAAACAACAAGGGAACTCCAAAGATACCAATTAAAACACTTAAAGCTCAAGAAGCACTCGAAACCTGTCGGAGCCAACAAAACAAGATAGACCCTCCAGAACAGGCAAAGGCTCAACACATCTAGCAAAAGCTCCCCCTGGGCAAAAGCACACTCGAGATACCGAAAGATCTCCTTAGGGAAAAAGTAGCACACAAACTCCCCCTTGACCAAAGAAGCTCTAAACCAATGAAACCAATGAGATGCACCCTTTCTCCCCCTTGGAAGTAGATGGCTGAAAATGGAATGAAATGCACATCTCTCCCCCTTGTTGACACATGTAGCTCATGAAACATCAACAACTCAAGATCCGACTACAAATGCCATGAAATGCAAAATGAGTGCAAAAGCTTCATACTTAGAGCTAAGACAATGAATAGATGCTCTAAGTGATGTGATCCTATGAGAATAGGAAAATCTCTACGTAAATAAGATAGGATCTATCTCAAAGCAATCTCATGTATATCTAGTAAAACTATCCCTTAGCAAAGTTCATACAACAAGCCAATGACCCAACTGAATGAATTTTCCAAATTTCAGAGTTTTGCAGCCAATTTTCAGTTTTAGGCACATTTAAGTTGTATGCGAGTGGTTGTAAGCAAAGTGATGCCACTGCTTACCAACCGGGCGAAGTCAAAGGACTTGACACACCGGTTTTGGTCATACACGACACCGCTCAAGTATCGACCCATATGGGAAGCAGTCTCAAACACACGGTGAAGTGCTCACAATGCACACCCAACTCGATCTTCCCAATTCACACAACAGAGAGCAATTTCATTTTAGATATTAATCATGGTGCTCAAAGGTAGTGAATGAAACAATGAAGATCCATAGTTACAAGCTATATACAAGGCAGCCAAGAAGGATCTTCAAAACCCTACACATGCTAGTGCCATTTCAGAGGTGACATGGGGAATTAAATTCAATTTTAAAGCTTTGCTAACTTAGCTCTATTGCATATCTACAGATCAAAAAGATTCTAAGTTAGGCAACACCATAGACACATAAAGCATCTCAAACAGAGCATAGATTCATTATATCGGCTATAAGTATGAAGCTTGAAATGAACTATGTCACAAATGCAAATGAGATGCAAAATGCAATGACACCAACTAACACTAACAAGACACCAATTGAGAAGAAGGACAAAGAAAATACAAAATGAACCAAAAAGAACTATGAAACACAAAACTTTCCTCCTCTAAAAAGGAAAGCAAACACCCAACTCGCCCCGAAGGCGAGAAAACGCAACTTGATCCAAAGGCTTTGTGAGAATATCCGCAAGCTGGTTGTGGGTCTCGACATGCTGGAGGTCAATGTCGCCCTTCTCATAATGATCTCGCAAGAAATGAAAGCGGACCTCAATGTGCTTGGTCTTTGAATGAAGCACAGGATTTTTGGCCACACTAATTGCACTCGTGCTATCGCAAAATAGAGGCACCTTAGTAAGCTCAAGACTGAAATCTTTCAAAGTGGAAATCATCCAAATCAACTGTGAGCAACAGCTAGCCGCGACAACGTACTCAGCTTCGCACGTCGACTGTGCTACGCTAGACTGCTTGCGAGAAGACCAAGAAACCAAAGAAGACCCGAGAAACTAGCAAGTCCCAGAAGTGGACTTCCGATCAAGTTGGCAACCGGCAAAGTCGGCGTCAGAATAACCACAAAGCACAAGAGAGGAAGAGGTGGAGAACCAAAGACCAAATTCGGGAGTGAATCGCAGGTACCACATGATGTGTTTCACCGCCTGCTTGTGCGAAGTCCGTGAGGACGCCTGAAAGCGTGCACACAAGCAAACGGCGAACTGAATGTCCGGTCGAGTCGCCATCAGGTACAAGAGCGACCCGATCATGCTTCGGTACTCCGTCCGGTCCACCGCCTCTCCTTCCTCATCTGCATCCAAGGCAGTCGTAGTCGTCATGGGAGTCGAAAGTGGCTTTGCCTCACCCATGTCAAACTTCTTCAAGATGTCCTTCGTGTACTTGCCTTGGTGCACAAACGTCCCTTCCCGGGTTTGCTTGATTTGCAATCCGAGAAAGAAAGTCAACTCTCCCATCATGCTCATCTCAAATTCCCTGCTCATAAGATCTGCAAACTCGGCAACAACAGCATGAGAAGAACCACCAAAGATGATATTATCCACGTATATTTGGACAAGGAGAGTGTCTTTGCCTTGCTTTAGGAGAAAAACGTCTTATCTACCGCTCCCATTTTAAAGCCCTTAGCAAGCAAAAAGGTTTTTAGCCTATCATACCATGCTCTAGGTGCTTGTTTCAAGCCATACAAAGCTTTGTGAAGTTCAAAAACATGGTTTGGAAACTTGGGATTTTCGAAACCGGGAGGTTGTTTAACCTAAACTTTCTCCTCTATGTAGCCGTTTAAGAAAGCACTTTTAACGGCCATTTGAAAAAGTTTAAAACCCTTAGAAGCTGCAAAAGGTAGAAGGATTCTAATGGCTTCTAAATGAGCTATGGGAGCAAAGGTTTCCTCATAGTCTATTCCCTCCTTTTGACAAAAGCCTTGAGCTACCAACCTAGCCTTGTTGCGCACTACCACCCCATCCTCACTTTGTTTATTTTTGAAAACCCATTTAGTACCTATGGGGTGGCAACTAGGAGGTGGAGGAATTAAGACCCAAACGCGGTTTCGCTCAAAGTTTTCTAACTCCTCATGCATGGCATTAACCCAATCCGGATCCATCAAAGCGTGTCCAACATCTCGGGGCTCAAAATAAGTGACAAAAGCCGAATGAGCAAAGTGAGAGATATAGGACCTGGACCACATGACTCGACAGTCAATGTCGCCGATGATGTTCTCCAGCGGGCGTTGCCGCTGGATGTTGCGGGGAGCCTGCCTAGACGAAGTGGCCTCCCCCTCGACAGCAGTTGGAGCTCCCTCAGGTGCAACGGGCACCGACTGAGGAAGCTGCTCGAACAGCCCCCATATAGAGGAAGTAGTCAGATCGGGACCGTGAGCCGAAGTGGACGTCGCAGGGTCGACGGGGGCAACCAGTGGAGTTGGTTCGGGATCACCCCAATCGGCATCATCCTGCTCCTCCTCCACAAAGATGCTAGTGTTCACCTCATCATCACCTGCAAGCTCAAAAGCAGTGGAAACACAGGTCATAGTCTCATCGAAGGTAATCTCACCAGTCTCCATCACTGGTTAGTCTCAAGGTGAAGTGCACGATAAGCATGAGAGTGAGTAGAATAACCAAGAAAGATACCGTCAGAAGTCCATGATTCAAATTTGTCCGACTTACCACCCTTTTTGAGGATGAAGCACCTACACCCAAACATCCGTAGGTGACTTAACTTGGGTGGTCTCCCAAAATGCAACTCATAAGAAGTCTTCTTGAAAGCACGGAGGAAAATGTGATTGGAGACATAGCAAGCAGAACTGTGTGCTTTGGCCTAATACCGCTTAGGAGTCCTAAGCTCATCGAGCATCGTCCTAGCCATCTCAACAAGGGTCCGATTCTTGCGCTCAACAACACTGTTCTGCTGGGGAGTGTGAGGTGAGGAAAACTAGTGATCGAGACCCAAGGAAGAACAAAGAGTTGCAAAGTGAGCATTCTTGAATTCTGTGCCATTGTCACTATGGATAGCTCTCATGGCATTCTTAAGTATCTCATTTTGCAATCTCAAAATCAGATCTCGAACAAGTGGAAAAGCCTCATTCTTACTCTCCAAAAAGAACACCCAAGAGTATCTCGAGTAGTCATCAACGACTACAACCACATACCACTTCCCTCCTTCCGACCTAACCCGAGCTGGACCAATTGTGTCCATGTGTAAGAGCTCGCCGGGTCGAGTGGTCATGACCTCAGTCACAGGAGGATGGGAAGCAGCAACCATCTTCCCATGCCTGCAAGGATGGCAAACCAAATCCTTCTCAAACTTCAGCTTTGGCAATCCTTGGATAAGGTACATTGAGCTAAGCCTTGCAAGCAAGTCAAAACTCAAATGTCCCAATCTCCTATGCCACTTCCAAAGCTCGGAGGAAGAACCAGCAAGAAGACAACGAAAAGGTCTGGAAGTGTTGACACAAAAAGCGTCAGGATCTGCGAACACCTTGGACTATTACCCAAAGCTCGGTATTCCGGAGGCGTGCCAGTCGATTTGACTAGTTAATCGACAAGGATGATAACTAGAACAAAACTGAACGAGACAACGGCGATGCGCCCAGATGTTAAAGCTCAGATTGATCAAAGATAACTAGAACAAGATCCAATCCAGACAACGGCGATGCGCCCGGATGCTGAGATTGGGGCTTGATCAGGATAACTAGAGCAGAGCTGAACGAGGCAACAGCGATGCGCCCAGATGCCAAGGCTCAGAGGTACTCCCACGCGGAACTTGCAAGGATTTGACGGAGATCAAGGTGATGCAGCCCGTCGAAGCTTGAAGAACTTGTTGATAACTACAGCTAATGCAGTAAAAGGTAAATTGCGATAAAAAGTAGAATAAGAATAAAATTGGTTTGTTTGATATTGGATTGATATATTTTTCCGTAGCCCTTGGGCACATATTTATACTCCCGCATGGAGAGTTATACAAAGACACGACACGTATCCTTCCTAAAACAAACTCCTAACTTTAAGGAAACTGACTCACGCAGGAGTCAGATCTAAAACAATAATATTTATTTTCCTAAACAAACACACCTATTTTAAAGGAAAATAAACGACTCATGCAAGAGCCGGACTCAAACTACCATAATAATAATAATAATACTGGTAAAACACCAATTTCCTTATACTTCTCTTCGATGGAAACTTTCCATCGGCAGATCCCTGCGACTTCCTTTTTTGGCCACCTGTAGTCTTCTGCTGCCACCAAACGCTAAGTCACGCCCATCGGCATCGGCAATACTTTCCCGATCGGCAATCTTGCACTGATGATTTGTCTTCAATCTATCAGCAATCGGCAACAACTCCACCGAGACTCGGCATCAGCTTCTCATCGGCATTCAGCAACGTCATGCTCATCGGCAATCGGCAGTGCCCCCTTATCGGCAATCGGCAGTGTCCCCTTATCGGCAATCGACATTTAACTTGAGCTACTCGGCTTCACCAATGAACCTTCATCGGTAAGGACCCAGCCTCCATCGGTAATACACTTGGCATTCTCGCAGCACTCTCATCGGCAATACTGGCTCACAATTTCCCGATGCTGATAGAAAACAGCTATTGACCAGTCAAGCCTTAGCTCATTTGACACATGCTGAAAAACGGTGTCAACACATGCCCCCCAGTTTCGGAGCGTATAGTACTTTACATGCCGAAATTCTCTCCACTGTAGCCGTTGCTGTAGCCGTTACCTTCGAGATAGATGCACAGTTTCCTCGACCTCCGCGTGTGGAACCACAATTTAATAGTAAAATCCCTCGATTGTAGCACAAACAGTTGCAGACCACCTTGATCACCGCGCGTATCTACCGCGGGCCTCTCCATAGTCCTGCACAATGTGAAACGGAACCCCAAAATGCCCCTGAACAGGCTTATAAAAGTTACCGGGGTCCACACTACTTTTTACCCGAGTCCATTTTCACTTTTACACTTCCTGCCTTCGTCTTCAACCTCCGGCGCCTCCGAAGAACACGAACTCGAGCAACAGTACCCTTCCGCAATCCAAGGATGAACTGTAAGCATCCTTCACCTCCAATGGCGATCCAAGTTGACATTCCCAAGGTGAGAACTATTCTCTTCCTAATCCAACCCCCTGCTAGTTCTTTTCTCGCATGAATCTGGATTTATCTCCGTTCCTTTTCTGATTCTTCCCTTTTCTTCGAACCCTAGGAACTGTACAACAAGGTAGTCATCCCACTTGCTGGTTCCACCTTTAGCTGCTTAGGGCCCATGGGCAATCCGGATCCCACCTTCATAATCAATGCAGAAACCAACCGGGTACCCTTCAGATCTGAGTGCTTCGGCTTAGGATTATGGAAAGTTGCTTTGCGGTCATGGCCCAAACCCACCAAGGGGTGGAAGAACTGGTACCTCAGGGTTGCTAGGGCGCAGCAAGTTTATTGGCAAGAGCGCAATTTGGATCAATGCATCCGGCTTTCCATTGCCGATATGGAAAGAAATGAGAACATGCTGATAGCTGCCTCCTACTTCTGGTCTAACACGATGAACGCTTTCCTTTTCTGACACGGACCAACTACCCCGACCCTTGCCGATGTCCATATGTTGACCGGCTTGGACGTCTCTTCTGCCGATACCTTCACCTTATTCAACAGGAAAGCCGAGTACAAAGTGAATACTCGGAACATCGGCGGTTGGACAAGCTATATTCACGAGTGCTAGAAAACAGGATCAGTAAACCAGAGAGAGCACGCCACTTTTCTGAATATGTGGTTAGAAAAGTTCATCTTCTGTGGCAGAGCAGTTGGACCCACTACCATGCATCTTCCAGCAGCCGAGCTACTTGCCGATGGGACGAGACTTCCCCTAGGCAGATATCTTCTAGGATCGGTATATCGCCTTCTCCATCAAGTATCCCAGAAGTTACTGCTAGGTGAGCACATCGACAACCTTGGGGGTCCCTGATGGTTTATCAATATGTGGCTGAACGCACAGATGCAGAAAGCGCTTCAGTTCAACTTGTTCGCCCAACGATTCCCGAGAGACATACCGGAAGATCATCAGTATGGAGATGATGAATCGGCAACTCGCCCTCCGCTCAACTTTGGAGAGGCCATTATAGTGTTGCCCGGGACCGATGCCGATCCAGAACAACTCGGCATGTTTTTCAGAAGTTCTATAACGGAATTCCTGCCACAGAACGGCTCTGGTGGCCATATGTCGATGAAGACAACCAGTTCCCACTGCTATTTAACCTTACTGATGGGAACGTGCCTGAGAACCAGATAATTATGAAGGCCAGCATCACTCCCTGAACTATTCCAGCGAACATTTCGGATCGGGAAAGAACGCCCCTCCATCATTTGAGTTCTACTACCCATCGGTAGCGGCAAGGAAACTGGCGTTCGGTCAACTGCCGATCAAGCTTTGTTACTCCAAGGTAGTGAAGCCTAGGCAAACATTCTCCAGTGCTCTAGACTGGAACAAGGTTGTCAACCTTCCTCCCGATGTTGATGTATCAGACCTTGATTTGTCCTCCTGGTCACTAACCTCCTTTATTACAAATGAGTACAAGTCTTGGTGGCAAGAATGGAGGTGTCAGCTATTTGCCAAGTCGTCGCACTACTATCGGCACATGATTGACGCCGATCATATCGTCCCCGATGACGCAGTAAGTTTTTTATTCCGATGCATTCCTTATTTTTCCTTCATCGTCGGTATTTAACCCTCTTGCGCTTGACAGGTTGACGACCCAATACCTCCGATGAGCAGGAGCGGCAAACCCTTCAATCTTCGAATGATGAGTCCCGTATCACTCATCGGAAACAAAGCTCCCACGTTAGTTGCCTTCATTCCTCGACAGGTACCTACACCGAAACCTGCAAAAGCCAAGGCTACATCGGCCGCTGCTGCTGCCCTGACGCGGGTGTTTGCAGTAAACTCATCTTCACTCACGCCGATTACATATTGTTTCATCGACAATATTTTATTTTATATAGCCTGCACTTAATATTTTCAGGCAATGAGGTCATCGGCAACTGCTCCAAGCAGACAAGCACCTCCAAGTTCGGCTGCCGATGCCCCCCAGTCCTCGTCGAAATGGGCTGGATCTCCTGCTGCCACGCCAAGGAAGAAAAGGCGTTTGAGACTGGCTAGTCCATCTTCGCCATCGGCTTCAACTGCGCCACCAGCCACCACTGCACCATCGGCAGGACCATCGACGGCCCCAATTCCTGATAATCCTCTGGACGACACCCCTGACCAGGAGACAACTCCACCTGCTGCAGCGACGGAGGCGGCATCGGCATCGGCGCCGGCCGAAATCCCCGATGAGAGCATGGCGTCGCCACCACAGGAACCAACAGCATCGGTATCGGCACCAGTGCCCACACCAGATGAAAGTCCTAACTAGGGGACGACTCCACTTGCCGCAGCAGCAGTTGTGACATCGGCATCGGCACCTTCACCAGCCGAGATCCCCGATGAAAGAGCGGTATCGCCCCCAAGAGAACCAGCCACTACATCGGAAGCAATGCCGACAACAACACCACCAGCACCAACAGCTTCAGCAACAACAGCTCATTCATCGGCAACCGCTGCCGATTTCCAAGATGAGGCTGGACCCTCCAACATGCTGAATCCCAGGCAAGAAATCCGCTTCAAGATGGTAAGTCAGTCACCTAAAAAAGAATTCATAGTATAGCTTCACGATCGGCATATTTTAATTTCTTCACTTTTAGGCCCAGGATTCCCCAGACAGCTTATTCTCCTTTGGCATCAACCCTCAGGACGAGGAGGAGCACCAGGAAGGCCCCATTCGAGCCGATAGCTTATTCTCCTTTGCCATCGACATTCCCGATGACGATGAGGAGGAAGAAAGCTCTGTCCCAGCTCTATCGACAGAGATCAAGTCCAAACTTGAAGAATTGCTTTCCTTGCTGCTACAAGACACGTCCCAACTCATTCAGGATTCATCGGCAACAAGAATCGTCTTCAAGGACATCCAAGGCCATCTCCCTGCCGATATGGCAGAAATCCTTCTCCAGGCAACCTTCCTCGACATCAAACAATTCCAGTACCAGAAGCTTTCCCATCGTATTGCCAATAGGGTCGCTCAATCCAAAAGCGAGGAAGAGAAGCTCAAGTTCAAAACCATTGCCGATGAAAAGCATAAGGGCATCGACCAAGCAGAAGTCTCCATCAACGGCCTCAATCAAGAAATCTCCCAGCTATCGGCAAAGAAGGAGGAGCTACTGGTGGAGTTACAGAAGGTTGATGAGGCCTTGACCGCAGCCAACCAGCAGAAAACCCAACTGTCCGATTCCATCAGGGTCCTGCGGCAAGAAAGGGATCAGAATGCCCGACACGCCATCATGTGGAAGAAGAAAATCAAGTCGGTCGAGGGTTCTGCCGATGCCGACGCTAAGGAGATGGATGAAATAGAGAAAATTCGCCTGCGTGCGATATTAGCCATCCACTCCCTGCTGTAATTTGTTTGTGGTATCGGCAAGAATGTAACTCTAATACTTGATTTTGAGTCTTGTTATATAATGTTTATACACTATTACCGATGTATTATAACTTTCCTTTCATCAGCATTCAAACGAGCACGCTATACGTCAACTCCTTCGAGAGTTTCTGGAAATGTACGCATTGCTGGGAGCAGACTATCTTATCCGATAGGGTCCTGATTAAGAAACCATTTTCCAAGTCTAGAACACAGTCCCAATTGGTAAAATCAACCTCCATGCCAGAGTACCATCGGCAAATTTTTCACCTAGTCACCGGCAACCATTACCGACACTATGACTTATCAGATCGGCTAAAATCTTCCTCAAGTAATCCCAACTGTTTAACATAGCCTGGTATTCAGCCTGATCGTCGGTTGAGGTAGCAATAATCGGCAACAAAATTTCATACTCCCATCGGAACGAAATTCAAACAATGCTGATGAACCCACCAAAGAGAGCACAAGGGGCAACCTCTAAAATACTTGCACCAGATATTTAATCATCGCACACAAGTACGGCAGAATTATTCTTGCAATCATTTTCCTCTGGCGACCAACAAATTCGCCGGCAGTACCGTTTTACATACACAAGCTGTTTACTCAACCGGCCGGTGCCTCCAAGTATAACAATTGGAATCGCCAGAGTTTGCTGAGTGCGGTCCCCAAGCCAAAATGTCCAAGATCGACTCCGGTTAGACCATCGGCAATATATTGCCGTCTGCCGATGGATCTCCATCCTTGCGCTTTGGCCTCCACTTCTTTTCCTTCATAGGAATTTCAATATTACATAAGTCATTACGGCGCTCGCGCTGAATTCTTCTCTTCTGGGTCTTGGTCAGACCCTTAGGGCACCACTAAGGGAGTTTATTTTTCCAGACAGGATGACGCTGCCTTTCATAACTCACATCGGCACTGCTTCCGATGTTTGAATCTCTGGAGAGCACTTCCTCATCGGGCACTCTCGCGTTGGCCATCTCCTCAGGCCTCTCTTGTTTGACACGCCTGCCAAGTCCGTTATGGGCCTTAAGCTTGCCCCCCAGTCGGTCATGCACCGACCTCTTCTCTCTGAGCGGCTTGGCGCACCTAGATACCCGATCATCAGAAGAAGGTTTCTTACCTAACCGATCGGCAACGCAGTACCCGTTGCATTCAGGACAGTTATCAGCAGTGGGTAGCCCTAATGCCCTCTTCCCAACAGTGAACGAAGAAGGGACACCTCCAGTGGTTTTTCTGCCGAAGCCCTTCCTGCCGATGTCGCTCCTTTTGCGATTGCCGACACTCTTTCCTCGGCTGTTTGTGAGTGATTACTACGCCAGGAGCCCTATGAGTACTGCTACCTTCATCGGCAACTCTCTTACCTTTCTTGTCATCGGCAAACTTTCCTACATCACATTTAGTCACTTGATGATCAGGATCTACCGATGCACCTTTCCTGACAGCATCCGATGTTAACACCTTAGTCTTTCCACTAGTTTCTACCATGTTATTTGGAAACGGGCGCTGATCAATTTCCATCAGTTTCTGGACTTTAGAATTTTCAAATTTGCTTCGTCCAGAGTCAATTTCTGACTGCAACTGCTGCCTGAATATTTTGCAGTCATTGGTACTATGAGAAGTTGCATTGTGCCACTTGCAGTACCTAGTCTTCTTGAGTTCCTCGGCCGATGGAATTACCTGGTTAAGGGCTAGCTTAATTCGCCCTTCCTGAAGCAATAGGTCAAATATCCCATCGGCCTTCGTGACATCGAAGGTGAACTTTCCAGTCTTTTTCTGGCCGGGCACACTAGGTACCGACTCCTCATTTTTCACCCAATCAACAGTGCCGATGTTCACCTCATCTGACTCGGAGCCCCCTTGTCCAACGAAGAGCACTTTTGCGCTCCAAGTCCTCTTGGCCTCGAACAATTTAACATCCAGATCGGCCTCTGTAATATCAAAGGTGAACTTCTCCAGTTCAGGGACGCTGGTGCTCGGCTCGTCCGAATTTGAAACTTCCACTTTCTCGGTCGAAAACACCTTTGTGTGTGGATCTTGCCGATGCACAGACTCGTCAACTGGTTGAGCAGATGGGTGCGCCTCTTCATCTCTTCGTGGTGAACAAGCCGGAGCAGTCAACATGTCTGCAGCATAGATCTGTTGAATATCATGCATCGACTGATCGACCGATGAGCAACTCTGAACATCCACCAGCTGAGTAGGTTGAAGTACTTCTTTAGGTCTTGACGTCAAAGTGCTTGAGATGATTGGTGTGTGCACAGTACCAGTTATTAGAACACTATGCATCGGCTACATTGTCGATGGGCAATTTTGCACATTTACGGGCTTGCGTGGTGGCATTATATTCATCGCTTGCTGTACCAATGTCTCATCGTACACTTTTACTTACGAGTATTGCGGTGTAGTACTTATCAGTTGATGTACCAATACTTCATCCTGAAGATTTGCTGGATGTTGCGGAACTCCTGCCACTTGTTGTTCAGGCTGCACATATTGCTGCTGAATCGGCAACTGACCGATCCAACCTACATTAGGTGTCATCGGCACATGACTTACCGATGGTTGATAACTAGCTGATTCTTGCAGCCCTTGTACACTCGGATGATAGCCTCGACTTGCGGGTACCATAGGCTGAGCAGCTATTGCCGATGCAGACTGATTGATACTCGGCATGCTTTGTTGCGTCGGCCAAGAATTTGCCGATATAGGCTGATTAACTATTGGCACATCTTGTTGCCTCGGCCAAGCATTTGCTGATAGCTGATAACCGGCCGATGCTTGTTCTTGTTGTACCCTTGGATGATCACTTAGACCCACGGGTACCACAACTTGAGCAGTCATTGCCGATACAGATTGATCGACAATCGGCATACCTTGTTGCATCGGCCAAGAAGTTGCCGATGGCTGATAGTCAGCTGATGCCTGTTGTCTTTGTAGCGCCGGATAATTAACAGCATAGCTGCCTTGATTAGCAAGTGCTCCAGTTTGAAGAACCATCGCCGCCATGGATTGACTTGCAACTGCTGGGCCTTGTTGCATCGGCAAGTGACTTGCCAATCCAACATAATATGGTGCCTGTCCCTTGAAAGCTTGCTTGACAGCATTGCACACGGTATCGGACAACACGTTGGATTGGCTAATTAATAACTCATTAGATGCATAATTAACCGTACTTTGTACTTTACCAGGATCGGCGTAGAAAGTAGTCTGTCGTGGCGACGGCGGATCTTGCTTCTGTACTGCTTCGCCGATCCCGTTTAGGTTGAAGGATCTAAGATATAAGCGCTTGTACTCCTTCATCGCCTGCTCCATAGACTGCTTCTGATGGTCTGTTAGATCTGCTGTGGAGACTTCAATGACACTCCTTGGATTAACCATGATGGATATAAAGATTTGTATAATCGGGTCCCACTGGGCGTGCCAAAAGAGGTGTTGACACAAAAAGCGTCAGGATCTGCGAACACCTCGGGCTATTACCCAAAGCTCGGTATTCCGGAGGTGTGCCAGTCGATTTGACTAGTTAATCGACAAGGACGATAACTAGAACAAAACTGAACGAGACAACGGCGATGCGCCCAGATGTCAAAGCTCAGATTGATCAAAGATAACTAGAACAAGATCCAATCCAGACAACGGCGATGCGCCCGGATGCTGAGATTGGGGCTTGATCAGGATAACTAGAGCAGAGCTGAACGAGGCAACAACGATGCGCCCGAATGCCAAGGCTCAGAGGTACTCCCACGCGGAACTTGCAAGGATTTGACGGAGATCAAGGTGATGCAGCCCGTCGAAGCTTGAAGAACTCGTTGATAACTACAGCTAATGCAGTAAAAGGTAAATTGCGATAAAAAGTAGAATAAGAATAAAATTGGTTTGTTTGATATTGGATTGATATATTTTTCCATAGCCCTTGGGCACATATTTATACTCCCGCATGGAGAGTTATACAAAGACACGACACGTATCCTTCCTAAAACAAACTCCTAACTTTAAGGAAACTGACTCACGCAGGAGTCGGATCTAAAACAATAATATTTATTTTCCTAAACAAACACACCTATTTTAAAGGAAAATAAACGACTCATGCAAGAGCCGGACTCAAACTACCATAATAATAATAATAATACTGGTAAAACACCAATTTCCTTATACTTCTCTTCGATGGAAACTTTCCATCGGCAGATCCCTGCGACTTCCTTTTTTGGCCACCTGTAGTCTTCTGCTGCCACCAAACGCTAAGTCACGCCCATCGGCATCGGCAATACTTTCCCGATCGGCAATCGGCAACATCCCCTCATCGGCAATCTTGCACTGATGATTTGTCTTCAATCTATCAGCAATCGGCAACCACTCCACCGACACTCGGCATCAGCTTCTCATCGGCATTCAGCAACGTCATGCTCATCGGCAATCGGCAGTGCCCCCTTATCGGCAATCGGCAGTGTCCCCTTATCGGCAATCGGCATTTAACTTGAGCTACTCGGCTTCACCAATCAACCTTCGTTGGCAAGGACCCAGCCTCCATCGGTAATACACTTGGCATTCTCGCATCATTCTCATCGGCAATACTGGCTCACAATTTCTCGATGCCGATAGAAAACAACTGTTGACCAGTCAAGCCTTAGCTCATTTGACACGTGCTGAAAAACGGTGTCAACAGGAAGAGATAGTAAAATCCGCACAAAAAACCTCCCAAAAGGAAAAATCCGGCAAACAAGCTCAACACGAGTGTCCAAAATCCGAGAGAGATTAGGCTTGAAACTCACTTCAAAACTGTCATCAAGGAGTTGCGAAACCGAAAGAAGGTTAAAATGCAAATTCGCAACCAAAGCAACATCCTTGAGGACAAAAGAAGAGTTCACTTGGATCGACCCTCGGGAGACAACCTTACCTTTACTCTTATCCTCGAATGTCATATACTCGGTGTGGTGCATGGGGTCGAGGCTAGAGAACCACTTGGCACTTCCAGCCATATGGCGTGAGCATCCGGAATCCACAAGCCAAGTCTCCTCTAGTCCTCCTTTCTACATCAATAAAAAGACATAGGGTGAACAAACGGTGCAACACTAGGGTTAGTAAACTGTGAAGGATACCAGTGTTGTCCCATTTGCCCAAAGAATGGGTTAGGAGAAAAACCAAACATCTCCTGTCCCATGGGAGGATAGCGATCACCACGATGGGGAAAACGTGGTCCGCTAGCGAAGGGAGGAGTGAAGCCACCACCATGAGGCCCGTAGTCGTATGGGTCACGACCGGTACCACGCCGGGCACGACCACCATGTGGTCTCGCCTCCTGAGGCCTAGCACCTTGAGGCATTGTACCTCTAAGCCTAGAAGTGCGCCTCTGAACTTCCGGTTCACGCACCCCAACTCATGGGTGGAACATGTCCCAGTTGTTCAACTTAACCTGCCTCCGATCATCTCTCTTCCTCCTATAGCAAAACTCAGCCAAATGCCCATCCCGCTCACAATACTCACAATGGTACCTCACCAAACTCTTGGTAGGCACTCTCTTGTTGGGTTGGGTGGCTCTTGCTTTCTTAGGAAGGGGATCACTAGAAATGTCGGGCATTGTGTCAAGTGGGTTGCGAAGGTGGTTCAGTTTGGCAATCCACACTTGCTTGTGTGGAGTGGTTTTGGGTGGCTCTTCAAACACACCGTCTCTCACAGGAAACTTAGAGGGGTTGGTAGGCTTAGGTGGAGTGATCTTGGTAAGCTTGGGAGTTGTGGTGGGTTTCTCATTCTCGCTCAAACCACTGCACTCACCGATCTTGCCGAACATGCTATCGTCCTTCCCACCAATAGCAAAGCCTACTCCCGGCTAAGCATGCTACCAGCCCTTTTGCATTGGCTAAGCATCATCCCCAACTGCGGCTCTCAGGAAGACACCCAGCTCAAGATGGACCGAAGGTATGTGTTTTCTTCCTCGGTACGCATCTTGTCGTGTCTGCACGACGCGATCTCAAGTTCCAAAGCCTCAAAGCGATCCGACCCTCTAGTGTTATCTGAGATGACCTTCTCTAGCACAACAATCCTAGCATCTCTCTGTGCCAGCTCAGAACGCAAGCCTAAGCAAGACTTGCACGGACCAAGTAAGCTAAGCCTACCCTTCAGCTCACTGACCTCCTCAAGTAGAGTGCCATACTTGTCCTGGAGAGTGACAAGATCAGACATGTGAATGGCGCAAGAATCACACTCTACCTCCTCGGTAACCACCACTGATGCCTTAGCAAAATCTAGCTCATGAAGCGCGCTAAGGTACTTCGCCTTAAAGTTGTTCCTCTCACAAGCGGCACGCTTGAGCAACACATCTTGACTCATCAAGGTGTCATTCAGAAACTCAATCTCGAGAGAGAGAGAGGGACTCGACGGTGGGTGGTACCTCGGGTGTGTCAGAGTCGTAGTCGTAGTCGGGGCCATCCTTGCGCTTGCCGACCTTGCCTTCTTCAATCTCCATGGTGCAAAAGCCACCGTGCTTGGCGTCGCCATAGAAGCATAGGCCGTTGAGCTTGTCCTCAACCTTTCCCTTCGACTCATCATCACTTGAAGAAGCACCTCCGTCGGAGGAGGCATCGATGTCGTTGAGGGAGGCGAGGAAGGCTCCGTGCTTGGCCTTCACCTTGTCGATCACCTTCTTGGAGGACCTTCGGTGGTAGCCACCCATGGACTTGTGCTTGTCCTCGAAGTGGTGCTCGTTCTTGTCCTTGTGCTTGCTGAAGTCACCCGCAGCTTTCTTGGGACAGTTTGCGATGAAGTGATCCTCATCACCGCAACGGTAGCATCCCTTGGCTGAGCCACCACGCCGACGGTCAAACAGTTGTTGTGAAATTGTGAGAACTTGGTGATGACCAAAGCCAGCTCATCATCTCCGAGAGCCTCCACTTGATCCTCTGTTACAGAAATCAAAGACAAAGCGAACAAAGAGTGTGAAGGGTCAGAGGAGGAAGAAGACGTACCGCCGGGGCCAGAAACCAACGCCATAGATGGTTTCGACGGGTTTTCAAGCTTGGCCCAGGTCTGGTAGTCAATCTCCGAGGACTTGAGCTTGCTGAACAGCTCGTCCACAGTCAGGGCATCATAGCCTGGTGACTCCTGAATGGCAGCCACCTTCATCTCCCACACCTTCCGATCAAGAGCATGCAAAAGCTTGATAGCCATCTCATGATCATCATAAGGCAAGTTGGCTCGATTAGCACGCATCTTGTTGACGATAGATTGGAAGTGAGTGAACATCCCGTCAACAGATTCGCCGGCCAACTGAGCAAAGTTCTCGTACTCTCTACGGTACGTGTCAAAGAGTATGGACTTGATTTGAGGGTTGCCCTCATGATATCTCAAGAGTGTTTGCCAGATCTCCTGTGCCGTAGTGAGACTCGAAACCCGCTCAAACTCCGGAAGAGACAAACAAGAGAAGAGAATGCTACAGGATCTTGCGTTTGACGCATGCTTCGAGACTTGGAGATCGGTGAGCGGACATGCGCACCTTCCAATAGGCAAAGTTGGTTCCATCGAAGTAAGGAGGTTTATAGCACCTCGCTCCATGTCGCCTTCATAGATCAAGAAACGTGTAAGGTGGATTGATCCTTAACCGGCTCTGATACCAATGGAAGGACCGGAAACGACGACCAGAGGGGGGGTGAATGGGAGCCAAATAAAAATTCCTTTCGGAAGATATTGACCCTTGTCCCAAGCACGACCAAAAGCACTAACTAGGCTCACGACCCACAAGTGGGTGGATGTTCTAGGAGATGTCCTAGGAACACAACGGAGCTAGCCACGAACCCGGAGAAATAAACCGCAACAAGAACGGAAGAAAAATAGCAATACCATAGCCTCCAGACCAGTTAGGACAGAGCCACCGGACTATGTGGAGTTGTCTGGAGCTAAGGTCCGACGCCTAGTCTAGCCGAGACAAAACCATGCAGGGAGCACCTGACCTCCGGACGACCTACTCCAGAATGGTCCGACGCCACCACCGGACCAAGGAAGGTGGTCCGGTGCTCACTCCTGCTTCAGCGCCAACCAACAAGATAAGCTACCGACCTCCGAACTAGATTGTCGGACTGCACCGTCGGACTAAGGCGAGTGGTCCGACGCGTGGTAGATCGCCACAGCAGAACCATCAGACCACTTGTCAAAGGTCCGGAGCTCAAGAGCTGTGTGGTCCGGAGGGTGGTGCGACGCCCTTTGCAGCTTGACACGAGGAAAGTCAAGACCACCGGACCACTTGCTATGGTCCGAAGCTTCGGGTACAGTGGTCCGACGCTCACTGGCAGAAAACTGATCCTCGCGAAAACGAATTTTTCTCCTCAAAATCTTCCGAAAACTCAACCAAATGATCACCAACTGCAACCAGACTTTGTAGGCATGATCCTAGTGCAGTTGGGGAGCTATCCCAAAGAAATCATCGCTCAATTTGGAGAGGATAAACGGGAACACTCGGATTTGAGGGAGAAGAGAGCAAAACGAAGAATGCCACAAAGAAATCGCCCGATCTACGCACTCGTGAGGTTTGAGGAGAATTCCTTCGGTGCAAAGAAGCTCCTCACGAATACGAACAACTTGGTTCAAACGGATTTTGCAAATTACTCTCTACAAAGAGAAATCATCTCGGGAAAAAGAGAGAGCAAAAGCAAAACGAGAGGAACACAAGGAAAATGGGTACACAATCATGAAATCGAAGCCACCATGTCTTACGGAGGTTACGACCTCCGATTCCTCGCGACAAATCTAGGTTCTTACAAAGGTGGGTGGAAACAACCTAGGGATCTCATGAACTAGAGAGAGAGGGGGGGCAAGTGATTAGGGTTCAAGGGATGGGATGAGGGATACCCCTTCACCCCCTACTTATTGGGCTTTGGCTATTTCCCAAAGAACCCCCTAGATACATTAAGTGAACTACCTAGCCTAAGCATTGCAGTCCAAGCACCGGAAAATATCTCCCACATTTTGAATGGACAGCCCCGCTTCCTGCTGGGAGTTGTCATCGCCTTGACACAACCTCCAGGATTCCGCCACGTGCCATCCCAGCTTCCTCGAAAGCTCCGCCTAGGTTTTGAGGCCCAAACCCAGGAAACCCGCCACCGGTAGATTTGGGCTCAACTACTGAACCCCGAGTTTTGTGGCCCAAACTCGAAAACCGACGCGGATGGTTTTGTGGCCCAAACCACCAAACCCCTCGACGCGAGCCACCTTGTCTTCGCCCGGTCGGACTCCGAGTCCCTTGAGCCTCCGCTCGACTCGCGCGTCCACCGTCTTGACTCGGCCGACTCGGTCTACCTCCATGTCTTCTCGCACTCCTCGGTGCCAAGTACTAGCCACCACAGCTAGTCCGCCGGTGCCCATGGTCCCTCAGTCCGAGTCCCGCTTCCGTCCTTCACCGCTCTCAGTCCATCGGCACGGCAAACCTCTACTCGACCTTCTCCACGCCATTGACCACTGTCACTAGGCATAGCACCTGCACACCACAAGACGATAGACAGGCACACATTTGCTTTCGCAAAGGCTTAGAACCAAGCCACTCAAATTGAACCGCTCAAGTGTTGGGCAATCACTTATCACAAAACTGAACTACATGGGTACTTATCCACCATGTGTTCGCAAGTATTAAATGTAAAGTAAAAATATATATAATTACAAAGTTTATCAGTAATTTCCAAGATGAATCTTTCGAACCTAGCTACTCCATGATTGAACAATAATTACCAAATAAAAACAATAGTGCTACAGTTTTCCAAATAATTTTGGACCTAAATAGGCCCTAGCTCCAAAAAAATGGACACACAAATTGCAACAACCCTCTTCTTGATCATAAACAATAGTATAGCTTCAAACTATGGATTTGTACACATTAATAAATTTGAATTTAGTTGGCTATACCCATAGCAATCATTTATACTAACCTTCTCAAAGGTGAATTTACCATAATTTTGATGACTTGCTCAAGATCCAATTCAAATGTGCTCTATAAAATGGAGAAATTAAACTACTACAATAAGAATCAATCTCCAAACACAAAAGCAATGTAACCTACAAATCCAAAGGAGTATGCTTGTTACTAACCATGAACTAGAAGATCATGAGCATCCAAGAGTATTCTTGAACAAATCCAGTGAAGAGCTGTCGCAACAATGGAGGTGATGAATAGAGCAGCCACAAGAATGAAGCTCATTGTTTTGTTTCCGTTGGGACAGAGGAGGGAGGAGTTCGAGATATTTATACTGTAGACATTTCACTGTCGGTTCGAGTTACAAATTGACAGTGAAGCTCATCATCACTATCGGTTTGAGGCTAGAACCGGTAGTGAAACGACAGAGATATTTTCCGGAGCTTGGACTGCAATGCTTAGGCTAGGTAGTTCACTCAATGTATCTAGGGGGGCTTTGGAAAATAGCTAAAGCCCGATAAGTAGAGGGTGAAGGGGTATCCCTCATCCCATCTCTTGAACTCTAATCATTTGCCCCTACTCTCTCTCTCTCTACCCTCTCTCTGGTTCATGAGATCCCTAGGTTGTTTCCACCAACCTTTGTAAGAAATTGAGTTTGTCGCAAGGAATCGGAGGCTGTAACCTCCGTAGGCCATGGTGGCTTCGATTTCGTGATTGTGTTCTCGTTTTGCTTGTGTTCTTCGCGTTTTGCTTTTGCTCTCTCTTTTTCCAGAGATGATTTCTCTTTGTAGGGAGTAGCTTTGTGAAATCCGTTTGAACCAAGTTGTTCATATTCGTGGGGAGCTTCTTTGCACCGAAGGAATTCTCCTCAAACCTCACGAGTGCGTAGATCGGGCGATTTCATTGTGGTGTTCTTTGTTTTGCTCTCTTCTCCCCCAAATCCGACTATTCCCCTTTATCCTCTCCAAATTGAGCGATGATTTCTTCGGGATAGCTCCCCAACTGCACTAGGATCATGCCTACAATGTTTGGTTGCAGTTGGTGATCATTTGGTTGAGTGTTGGGAAGATTTGGCGGAGAGAAGTTCGTTTTCGCGAGGAACAGTTTTCTTCTGTGAGCGTCGGACCACTTTGCCCCTACGCTCCGGACCATAGCAAGTGGTCTGATGGTCTTGACCTTCCTCCTGTCAAGAAGCAAGGGGCGTCGGACCACCCTCCGGACCTCTCGGTCTTTGAGCTCCGGACCTTTGACGAGTGGTCCGGTGGCTCTGTTGAGGGGGTCTGCCACGCGTCGGACCACTCGCCTTAGTCCGACGGTGCAGCCCAACGTTCTGGTCCGGAGGTCGGTTGCTTACTGGATAGTTTGGCGAGTGAGCACCGGACCACCTTCCTTGGTCCGGAGGTGGCATCGGACTAGTCCGGAGACTCTGGTCCGGAGCTAGGGTGCTCACTGTTTTGGCGTGTCTCGGCGGGTGAAAGCGTCGGTCGGGCCTGAGCTCCGGACTACTCGTTATAGTCCAGTGGCTCTGTTCCATCTAGCCCGGAGCCTCTGTTTGGTTGTAGTTCTTGCCTGTTTTGCCTAGGTTCTTGCCTCTTTTCCATAGGAGTTGAGTACTTGGTTTTTGGGGTTTCCGGTGAGTTTTCCTCCACTGCCGGTGAGCTCTCATTTCTCCAATTTTGTCTGAGCACCCAGCAACTGGGTTTGGTTTTTGGGAAGAGTGGCCCGAATATTTTTAGAGAAATTTGAGGCTCCTATTCACCCCCCTCTGGTCGCCGTTCTCGGTCCTTCAATTGGTATCAGAGCCAGTTAAAAATCAATCCACCTTACACGGTTCTTGATCCGCGAAGGCGACATGGAGCAAGGTGCTGGCAAACCTCCGTTTTTCGATGGAACA
The DNA here is from genome assembly GCA_022036555.1 of Microstegium vimineum. Classification (NCBI taxonomy): domain Eukaryota; kingdom Viridiplantae; phylum Streptophyta; class Magnoliopsida; order Poales; family Poaceae; genus Microstegium; species Microstegium vimineum. Next base: position 18,792,176 of record CM039125.1, on the reverse strand, counting down.
AACTTCGCCTATTGGAAGGTGCGCATGTCCGCTTACCTCCAAGGGCTTGATACAAAGTATTGGGAGATTTGTGAGAGTGCTGACTACGTGGTTCTTGGCGCTTGGATTAATGAGCTGCAAATCACGCAACATGCGTCAAATGCAAGAGCCCATAGCATCCTCTTCTTGAGTTTGTCTCTTCCTGAGTTTGAGAGAGTTTCGAGTCTCACTACGGCACGGGACATCTGGCAAACACTTGTGCGATGTGTACGGTTATGAGATTGCTATGCTAGCCAGAAAACAAAATTTTTCTACCCCATAAACCAGGAACTAGTGCTAGTTATAGATCACGGGGTTACCACTAGACGTGCAGGTGCAGTGGAAGTGACTTGATGTAGTCGTGCGCGTCGCAGCAGTGCCGTGCAGTTGCGAGGTCGTCCGTCTCAACGTCTCCTTCTCGCGGTTCGTCCTTGTGCTCTAGATGCAGCACCTCCAAGGAATCCCACATGTGTAGGGAAGAAGTGTCACGCCTCTGGACTGCTAGGTACGTGAGGAGTACTAGGCGCGACCGTGGGGAGGGTAACAGCGGCTGCCAAAGGACGTGAGTTAGACTCGCCCCGCGTCTCCCCTAGCAAGGCGTGTCAACTCCTATGCATACGCTATGATCATATCAGACGAACCACCACAATACAATATACTTATTATTCCTTTTCCTCACGATATTTGGTACAACTCGTGGGTTAACACTTAACCCAAGCACGGCTATGCATTTCATGATCTAATCATTTGAGTAGTCCAGTGATATCTCTCTCATATGAAGTGTGGCAAATTCTATCTTGATTGACTATGTCTCACAACATGTTTCCCGACAAACCCGAAAGCCACCTTTATAACTACCCAGTTACGGAGTAGCGTTTGGTAGTCTCTAAGTAGGTCGTTTCACATCTTGAGTACATACAACAATCTCAGGTCTAAGGACATAACGTACATGATGTGTATAGAGACAGTCTCATGTCGGGTCTGTCCAGCACCATGTCCTACATGTGCCCACATTATTAGTTTGACATCTCATGTCCATGACTTGTGAAACATAGTCATCAACTAATAATGTGCTGATCTAATATTCATGCATATTCTAGCACGAACTCCGATCAGGGATAACTTTAGAATAACCATACAAGTAAAAGAGTTTCACAAACAATTCACATAATTGTTTATCGATACAAGTTGTCTTTAATGGATATTCATTGAACTCATAACATGTCATGGATACAAGGAAATACAATCATCTCTATGATTGCCTCTAGGGCATATTCCCAATAGTCTCCCAGTTGCACTAGAGCTAATCTCAAAGATATCTAATACCCATAGCTTTCACGTGTGCCTCATGCTTAGGCTGTGGAAGAGCCTTTGTCAAAGGATCTACAACATTCAAATCCGTATGTATTTTGCACATCTTGATCTCATCTCAACCGACGAACTCTCGAATGAGATGAAACTTCCATAGTACATGTTTGTTCTTTTGGTAATTCCTAGGCTCCTTAGCCTGCGCTATCGCCCCATTGTTGTCACAATGTAGATTCAATGGGCGAGACGCATTTGGAACCACACCAAGCTCGATGAGAAACCTCCTCATCCAAACACCTTCCTTTGCAGTGGCAGAAGCTGCAATGTACTCGACTTCTGTTGTAGAATCAGTCACCGTCTCCTGCTTGGAACTTTTCCAACTTATAGCACCACCATTTATTGTGAACACAAAACCTGATTGAGATTGTGAATCATCCACATCAGTTTGGAAGCTGGCATCGGTGTAACCATTTACAACGAGCTCCTCCTCACCTCCATAGATTAGGAACACATCTTTAGTCCTTCTCAAGTACTTAAGGATGTTTTTAACAAGCGTCCAGTGACTCTCACCTGGATTAGCTTGGTACCTGCTCGCAACACTTAGAGCATATGAGACATCTGGGCGAGTACATATCATGGTGTACATAATGGAACCTTACTCATGCGCTTTTGCTCATCAGCTGTCGAAGGACACTGCTTCTCGCTAAAACGCATACCATGTGACATAGGCAAGAACCCTCTCTTGGATTGTTCCATGTTGAACCGTTTCAACACCTTGTCAATGTATGTATCTTGTCTTAATCCTATAAGCCTCTTTGATCTATCTCTATAGATCTTAATGCCCAAAATGTATGTTTCTTCTCCTAAATCCTTCATAGAAAAACTATTATTCAGTGAAGTCTTTATGGATTGTAACATAGGAATGTCATTCCCAATCAATAGTATGTCATCCACATACAAGATTAGAAATACAACAGCGCTCCCACTTTCCCTCTTGTAAACACAAGGTTCTTCTTCATTCCGACGAAAGCCAAACCCGTTGATCACTTCATCAAAACGAATATTCCAACTTCGAGATGCTTGCTTTAATCCATAAATGGATTTCTTTAGCTTCCATATTTTTCCAGCATTTTTAGGATCAGCAAGCGATCAGCAAGCCTTCGGGTTTTATCATATACACGTCCTCTTCCAAATTTCCATTTAGAAAGGCTGTTTTAACATCCATCTACCAAATATCATAATCGAAATAAGCAGCAATTGCTAGAATGATCCGGATAGACTTAAGCATCGCTACCGGCGAGAATGTCTCGTCGTAGTCAACTCCTTGAACTTGCCGAAAACCCTTTGCAACAAGTCAAGCTTTATAGACGTGAACGTTTCCATCCATATCCTTTTTCTTTTTATAGACCCATTTGCACTCAATAGGTTTAACCCCATCAGGCGGGTCAAGCAAGTTCCAAATTTGATTGTCTCCCATGGAATCTATCTCGGATCTCATGGCACTTTGCCATTCCTCAGAATCTGGGTCCATCATTGCTTCCGCGTAAGTCGTAGGTTCGTCATCGTCTAACAATAACACTTCCCCACGAGCCTCACGGATTCTTATCGACCTTTGTGGTTGTGGTGGTGTTTCTCTTGCCATAGGTATCTCAACTTGTTCTGCTACATTAGCATCACTCATAGAGTTATCCCCTATTGGCTCATCTTGAACTTCTTCAAGATACACCTTTTGTCCACTCTTCTCTTTATTGAGAAACTCTTTCTCTAAGAAGACATCGTTCCGAGCAACAAACACTTTGCCCTCTGATCTGTTGTAGAAGTAATATCCTAAAGTTTCCTTTGGATATCCCACGAAAAAGCATTTGTCCGACTTGGGTGTTAGTTTATCCGACATAGGTCGTTTGACATAAACTTCACAACCCCAAATCTTTAGAAAAGACAAACTGGGACTCTTACCAGTCCATATCTCATATGGTGTCTTAACTACGGACTTAGACGGTACCCTATTCAATGTGAAAGCGGTTGTTTCTAGAGCATATCCCCAAAAAGAGAGTGGTAGGTCTGACTGGCTCATCATAGACCGAACCATGTCCAACAAAGTCCGATTACGTCGCTCGGACACGCCGTTTCTCTGAGGCGTTCCAGGTGGCGTAAGATGTGGAACAATTCCACAACTCTTTAGATGATTGCTAAACTCATGTCTCAAATATTCGCCTCCACGATCAGATCGCAAGGCTTTAATTTTCTTGTCATGTTGATTCTCTACTTGATTCTAAAATTCTTTGAACTTTTCAAATGTCTTAGACTTATGTTTCATTAAGTAGACATATCCATATCTACTAAAATCATTAGTGGAGGTTATGAAGTATTCAAATCCGCCTCTAGCTGTCGTACTCATTGGTCCACATACATCAGTATGTACAAGTTCCAACAAGTCTGCCGCCCTCTCAGGAAAACCTGTGAAAGGTGACTTGGTCATCTTTCCCATCAAGCAAGCCTCACATGTCTTGTATGATTCAAAATCAAACGAAGTTAGAAGCCCATCAGAATGGAGCCTCTTGATGTGATTCTCACTTATATGACCTAAACGACAATGCCACATATAGGTAGGACTTAACTCATTAAGCCGAGACCTTTTAGCATTAATATTACAGATAGGTGCATCCTCAAGATTTAAAATAAACAACCCATTCACAATGGATGCAAAAGCCACAAACATGTCATTCTTTGAGATCACACAACCATTGTATTTACTCGCAAATGAATAACCATCCTTCATCAAACATGAAGGTGATACAATGTTTCAACTTAAACTAGGAACAAAATAACAATTATTTAATTCCAAAATAAATCCTGACGGGAGGTAAAGTTGCATCATCCCAACGCTCAATGCAGCAACTCTTGCATTATTGCCCACACGGAAATCAACTTCTCCTCTTTTCATGCTTCTACTTCTTATCATTCTCTGCATCGTATTGCAAATATGAGCAACCAATCCAGTATCAAATACCCAAGAATTGATATAAGAATCAGCGAGAAAAATGTCTGTAATATAAACAACAAGTGTACAAGTAGTGGGAGTACCTTTACTGCCGCCATCCTTCAAGGATTTCAAGTACAACTTGTAGTTCTTTTTCCAGTGACCCGTCCCCTTACAATGAAACCATTTAGCTTCAGTGGGTCCAGTAGCCTTGGGCGCAGGAGGAGGGTTTGGCTTAGAGATCTCATCTTTAGCCTTCGCCTTCTTCCTTTTCCAAGCCCTCTTCTTAAAGTTAGGCTTGTTTTGGACCGCCATCACATCGCTACTGCCAGCACCTTTCTTGATATCAGCTTCTGCTATTTTAAGCATGCCGCACAATTCATTCAAGCCCTTCTCCGCCCCATGCATATGGTAGTTCGAAATGAAGTTCCCATAGCTAGGCGGAAGAGACGCAAGTATGAAATCAGTGGCCAACTCTGGGCCTATTGGGAAGCCTAGCTTCTCCAATCTCTGAGTGTGACCAACCATCTTGATCACATGTGGGCCAACTGCTGCGCCTTCTGCTAGCTTGGTTTCGACAAAAGCCTTGGAAACATTGAACCTTTCAGTCCTGGTTTGAGTCTGAAACATATCATTAAGCGCCACGATCATATTGTATGCTACATAATTATTGTCAAATTGCATCTGGAGATCTGGCTCCATGCAAGCGAGCATAAGGCAACCCACTTCAAGATCAGCATCACATGCTTTCTTGTAAGCGGTTTTCTCTGCAGCAGGTGCATTATCAACAGGCTCATCTAGTAATGGGGTGTCTAGAACATCTTCCTTTTTCTCAGCCCTGAGAACAATTCTCAGGTTGCGGATCCAATCTGCATAGTTTGTTCCATTCAACTTATCTTTCTCAAAAATTGAACGTAAAGTAAATGGTTGATTGCTGGGAGCCATCTACAACAAAAAGTAATGCAAAATACTAAGACAAAAGTATCCAAGACGGAGTAAAAACATATTAAACCTTTTAATAGAATCTACTCCCACTAAAATCAATATCCCTCTATTGAAACTTAGTGATTCAAGACCCGCAACTAACAAGTCAACTAGTGAGCTTTAGCATCACCGTTAGGCGACATGGTAGATCGGTAAGCAACTTCTTGCTAATCATATCACATATGACTCATGTTGTTGGGTGACATATCTATGCTTGTTTTTCCAACAACTAATGCTCCAAGGTCCCTAACCATTAGGATAACCTTCTTCAAGTAACCAAACCTTCTGCATGTAAGTGTCTGACACGAACCTGTCTAGTCAAGGAAAATCAGTGCCACCCTAATTTCATAGACCTACCACCGATCATACAAGACACGTGATAGCGCAAGGTTTGGGCAAGCATTACGACTTAAACATTGCTGAGGGATCGTTCTACTTCACTACCGCATATGTAGACAAAAACATTATCGCACGTGAAAGTAGAACATTGTAAGAACGACATAAACATAGATTTGACTTGGTATAGCCCATTATTCCTTTGGAGATCTCCATCTCCATCAATCTGTCCATCATGGTGATCGCCATCTCCATGATAGAAGTATGCCATCCTCCGTGATGAGTCCACCAAGACTATCTATCACTATCGTAACATAGTTAAATAAAATTACAGTCGTAGGATCATCACAGATTGGCACGCAGGCTATTACATATGAATTGAAAATATATGTGGCTCCAGCCATATTGTCTTAATCATGATGCGCAAGCCATGAATTAATTACATACAAGCATCACATACACATAAGGGCTATACCAATCACGAATACCTGCAAAACAGAGTTAACCGATTCCGACGTCTAAACTTAAAACGCCGAAAACTCAATTTTCTGGGCCGAATTTCGCAAATCTAATTTTCGGCGAAACCGCCAAAGTTATGGTCATTTTACCAAACAACACTTTTCTTCAAAATTCCCCTTCGATGGCAGATCTAATCGTATGCGCCTGGAACTTGACCTAGATTCGATTCGACCAATCTTATTGATCTCCAACTCACCATAATTGGGTTTATATGTATCACTTAACTCGGATGGCGGAATTCCGACCGGTACGAGTAGATCGTTACAATACCAACATGGCAAGATCACGAACCATGATCAGAGATTAATCTTAAACCACGCATATCACCATATGCTCGTACCTGAATCTATAACGAGGCATCTAACCGCTTTGATACCACTGTAGGGTTATGAGATTGCTACGCTAGCCAGAAAACAAAATTTTTCTACCCCATAAACCAGGAACTAGTGCTAGTTATAAATCACGGGGTTACCACTAGACGCGCAGGTATAGCGGAAGCGACTTGATGTAGTCATGCGTGTCGTAGCAGTGCCGTGCAGTTTGGAGGTCGTCCATCTCAACGTCTCCTTCTCGCGGCTCGTCCTTGTGTTCAAGATGCAGCACCTCCGAGGAATCCCACACGTGCAGGGAAGAAGCGTCACGCCTCTGGACTGCTAGTCCGCGAGGAGTACTAGGCGCGAGCGTGGGGAGGGCGACGGCGGCTGCCAAAGGACATGAGTTAGACTCGCCCCGCGTCTCCCCTTGCTTATATAGGTGTCCTAATGAGCTCCCACGTTGGAGGCCCATTAGCAACACTAAACCTAGTCTAATTCGGGTCCAACCCGAATTAGGCTTCCATCCCCTTAAGCGTGCGACCCTATGGGCTCACGCACACATAGACATGACCCAAGTACTCTTACTCGCCAATAGTTGATAGCGGCCTCTAGCAAGGCATGTCAACTCCTATGCATACGCTATGATCATATTAGATGAACCACCACAATACAATATACTTGTTATTCCTTTGCCTCACGATATTTGGTACAACTCGTGGGTTAACACTTAACCCAAGCACGGCCATGCATTTCATGATCTAATCATTTGAGTAGTCCAGTGATATCTCTCTCATATGAAGTGTGGCAAATTCTATCTTGATTGACTATGTCTCACAACATGTTTCCCGACAAACCCGAAAGCCACCTTTATAACTACCCAGTTACGGAGTAGCGTTTGGTAGTCTCTAAGTAGGTCGTTTCACATCTTGAGTACATACAACAATCTAAGGTCTAAGGACATAACGTACATGATGTGTATAGAGACAGTCTCATGTCGGGTCTGTCCAGCACCAAGTCCTACATGTGCCCACATTATTAGTTTGACATCTCATGTCCATGACTTGTGAAACATAGTCATCAACTAATAATGTGCTGATCTAATATTCATGCATATTCTAGCACGAACTCCGATCAGGGATAACTTTAGAATAACCATACAAGTAAAAGAGTTTCACAAACAATTCACATAATTGTTTATCGATACAAGTTGTCTTTAATGGATATTCATTGAACTCATAACATGTCATGGATACAAGGAAATACAATCATCTCTATGATTACCTCTAGGGCATATTCCCAACACGATATCATGAGGGTAACACTCAGATCAAGTCCATACTCTTTGACACGTACCGTAGAGAGTACGAGAACTTTACTCAGTTGGCTGGCGAATCTTTTGACGGGATGTTCACTCGCTTCCAATCTATCGTCAACAAGATGCGTGCTAATTGAGCCAACTTGCCTTATGATGATCACGAGATGTCTATCAAGCTTTTGCATGCTCTTGATCGGAAGGTGTGGGAGATGAAGGCGGCTGCCATTCAGGAGTCACCGGGCTATGATGCCCTGACCGTGGACGAGCTGTTCAGCAAGCTCAAGTCCTCAGAGATTAACTACCAGACCCGGGCCAAGCTTGAAAACCCCTCGAAACCATCTATGACGTTGGTTTCTGGCCCCGGCGGTATGTCTTCTTCCTCCTCTGACCCTTCACACTCTTTGTTCGCTTTGTATTTGATTTCTGTGACACAGGATCAAGTGGAGGCTCTTGGAGATGATGAGCTGGCTTTGGTCATCACCAAGTTCTCACGGTTTCACAACAACCGTTTGAACCGTCGGCGTGGCGGCTCAGCCAAGGGGTGCTACCGTTGCGGTGATGAGGATCACTTCATCGCAAACTACCCGAAGAAAGCTGCGGGTGACTTCACCAAGCGCAAGGACAAGCGCGAGCACCACTTCAAGGACAAGCACAAGCCCAAGGGTGGCTACCACCGAAGGTCCTCCAAGAAGGTGATCGACAAGGTGAAGTACAAGCACTGAGCCTTCCTCGCCTCCCTCAGCGGCATCGATGTCTCCTCTGACGGAGGTGCTTCTTCATGCGATGATGAGTCCAAGGGAAAGGTTGAGGACAAGCTCAACTACCTATGCTTCTACGCCGACGCCAAGCATGGTGGCTTTTGCACCATGGCGATTGAAGAAGACAAGGTCGGGAAGCGCAAGGATGGCCCTGACTACGACTACGACTTCGACACACCCAAGGTACCACCCACCATCGCATCCCTCTCTCTCGAGATTGAGTCTTTGAACGACACCTTGATGAGTCAGGATGCTTTGCTCAAGCGTGCCGCGTGCAAGAGGAACGATTTCAAGGCGAAGTATCTTAGCACGCTGCATGAGCTAGAGTTTGCTAAGGCGTCAGTGGTGGTTACCGAGGAGGTAGAGTGTGATGCTTGTGCCATCCACATGTCTAGTCTTGTCACTCTCTAGGACAAGTGTGGCACTCTACTTGAGGAGGTTAGTGAGCTGAAGGCTAGGCCTAGTTTACTTGGTGCGTGCAAGTCTTGCTTAGGCTTGCGTTCTGAGCTAGCACAGAGAGATGCTAGGATTGCTGTGCTAGAGAAGGTCAACTCAGATAGCACTAGAGAGTCGGATCGCTTTGAGGCTTTGGAGCTTGAGATCGTGTCGTGTAGACATGAAAACACATACCTTCGATCCATCTTGAGCTGGGTATCTTGCTGAGAGCCGCAGTTGGGGATGATGCTCAGCCAATGCAAAAGGGCTGACAGCACGGGAGTAGGCTTTGCTATAGGTGGGAAGGACGATAGCATGTTCGGTAAGATCGGTGAGTGCAGTGGTTTGAGCGAGAATGAGAAACCCACCACAACTCCCAAGATTACCAAGATCACTCCACCTAAGCCTACCAACCCCTCTGAGTTTCCTGTGAGAGATAGTGTGTTTGAAGAGCCACCCAAAACCACTCTATAGAAGCAAGTGTGGATTGCAAAACCGAACCATCTTCGCAACCCACTTGACACAATGCCAGACATCTCTAGTGATCCCCTTCCTAAGAAAGCTAGAGCCACTCAACCCAACAAGAGAGTGCGTACCAAGAGTGTGGTGAGGTACCATTGTGAGTATTGTGAGCGGGATGGGCACTTGGCTGAGTTTTGCTTTAGGAGGAAGAGAGATGATCGGAGGCAGGTTGAGTTGAACAACCGGGACATGTACCAACCCATGAGTTGGGGTGCATGAACCGGAACTTAAGAGGCGCACTACTAGGCCTAGAGGTACAATGCCTCAAGGTACTAGGCCTCAGGAGGCGAAACCATGTGGTGGTCGTGCCCGGCGAGGTACCGGTCGTGACCCATACGACTACGGGCCTCGTGGCGGTGGGTTTACTCCACCCTTCTCTAGCGGACCACGTTTTCCCTATCGTGGTGATCGCTATTCCCCCATGGGATAGGAGATGTTTGGTTTTTCTCCTAACCCATTCTTTGGGCAAGTGGGACAACACTGGTATCCTTCACAGTTTACTAACCCTAGTGTTGGTCCGTTTGCTCACCCTATGTATTTTTATTGATGTAGGAAGGAGGACTGGAGGAGACTTGGCTTGTGGATTCCGGATGCTCACGCCATATGACCGAAAGTGCCAAGTGGTTCTCCAGCCTCGACCCCGTGCACCACACTGAGTATATCACATTCAGGGATAAGAGTAAAGGTAAGGTTGTCTCCCGAGGGTCGATTTGAGTGAACTCTTCTTTTGTCCTCAAGGATGTTGCTTTGGTTGCGAATTTGCATTTTAACCTTCTTTTGGTTTCACAACTCCTTGATGACGGTTTTGAAGTGAGTTTCAAGCCTAATCTCTCTTGGATTTTGGACTCTCGTGGTGAGCTTGTTTGCCGGATTTTACCCTTCGGGAAGGTTTTTCGTGCGAATTTTTCTATCTCTTCCGGACCTTCTCGTTGTCTTCTTGTCGGTTCTTCTTCCGAGCTTTGGAAGTCGCATAGGAGATTGGGACATTTGAGTTTTGACTTGCTTGCAAGGCTTAGCTCAATGGACCTTATCCAAGGATTGCAAAAGCTAAAGTTTGAGAAGGATTTGGTTTGCCATCCTTGTAGGCATGGCAAGATGGTTGCCGCTTCCCATCCTCCTGTGACTGAGGTCATGACCACTCGACCCGGCGAGCTCTTACATATGGACACAGTTGGTCCAACTCGGGTCAGGTCGGAAGGAGGGAAGTGGTATGTGGTTGTAGTCGTTGATGATTACTCGAGATACTCTTGGGTGTTCTTTTTGGAGAGTAAGGATGAGGCTTTTCCACTTGTTCGAGATCTGATTTTGAGATTGCAAAATGAGCTACCTAAGAATGCCATGAGAGCTATCCGCAGTGACAATGGCACAGAATTAAAGAATGCTCAATTTGCAACTCTTTGCTCTTCTTTGGGTCTCGATCACCAGTTTTCCTCACTTCAGACCCCCCAGCAGAACGGTGTTGTTGAGCGCAAGAATTGGACCCTTGTTGGGATGGCCAAGACGATGCTCGATGAGCATAGGACTCCTAGGCGGTATTGGGCCGAAGCACTCAGTTCTACCTACTATGTTTCCAATCGCATTTTCCTCCGAGCATTCAAGAAGAATACTTCTTATGAGTTGCGATTTGGGAGACCACCCAAGGTAAGTCACCTATGGGTGTTTGGGTGCAGGTGCTTCATCCTCAAAAAGGGCAGTAAGTTGGATAAATTTGAAACACGGTCTTCTGACGGTATCTTTCTTGGTTATTCTACTCACTCTCATGCTTATCGTGCACTTAACCTTGAGACTAACCGAGTGATGGAGACTTGTGAGATTACCTTCGATGAGACTATGCCCTGTGTTTCCACTACTTTTGAGCTTGTAGGTGATGATGAGGTGAACACTAGCATATTTGTGGAGGAGGAGCAGGATGATGCCGATTGGGGTGATCCCGAGCCAACTCCACTGGCTGCCCCCGTCGACCCTGCGACGTCCACTTTGGCTCACGGTCCCGATCCGACTACTTCCTCTACATAGGGGCCGTTGGAGCAGCTTCCTCAGTCGGTGCCCGTTGCACCTGAGGGAGCTCCAGCTGCTATCGAGGGGGAGACCACTTCGTCCAGGCAGGCTCCCTGCCACATCCAGCGGCAGCACCCGCCGGAGAACATCATCGGTGACATCGGCCGTCGAGTCACGCGGTCTAGGTCCTATCTCTCTCACTTTGCTCATTCGGCTTTTGTCGCGTCTTTTGAGCCCCGATATGTTGGACACGCTTTGATGGATCCGGATTGGGTTAATGCCATGCATGAGGAGTTAGAAAACTTTGAGCGAAACCGCGTTTGGGTCTTAATTCCTCCACCACCTAGTTGTCACCCCATAGGTACCAAATGGGTTTTCAAAAATAAACAAAGTGAGGATGGGGTGGTAGTGCGCAACAAGGCTAGGTTGGTAGCTCAAGGCTTTTGTCAAAAGGAGGGACTAGACTATGAGGAAACCTTTGCTCCCGTAGCTCGTTTAGAAGCCATTAGAATCCTTCTAGCTTTTGCGGCTTCTAAGGGTTTTAAACTTTTTCAAATGGACGTTAAAAGTGCTTTCTTAAACGGCTACATAGAAGAGGAAGTTTATGTTAAACAACCTCCCGGATTCGAAAATCCCAAGTTTCCAAACCATGTTTTTAAACTTCACAAAGCTTTGTATGGTTTGAAACAAGCACCTAGAGCATGGTATGATAGGCGAAAAACCTTTTTGCTTGCTAAGGGTTTTAAAATGGGATCGGTAGATAAGACGTTGTTTCTCCTCAAGCAAGGCAAAGACACTCTCCTTGTCCAAATATACGTGGATGATATCATCTTTGGTGGTTCTTCTCATGCTCTTGTTTCCATGTTTGCAGATCTTATGAGTAGGGAATTTGAGATGAGCATGATGGGAGAGTTGACTTTCTTTCTCGGGTTGCAAATCAAGCAAACCCGGGAAGGGACGTTTGTGCACCAAGGCAAGTACACAAAGGATATCTTGAAGAAGTTTGACATGGACGAGGAAAAGCCCCTCTCAATGCCTATGTCAACTACTACTGCCTTGGATGCGAACGAGGAAGGAGAGGCAGTGGACCAGACCGAGTACCGAAGCATGTTCGGGTCGCTTCTGTACCTAACGGCGACCCGGACGGACATTCAGTTCGCCGTTTGCCCATGTGCACGTTTTCAGGCGTCTCCACGGACTTCGCACAAGCAAGTGGTGAAACGCATCATGAGGTACCTACAATTCACTCTCAAATTTGGTCTTTGGTTTTCCACCTCTTCCTCTCTTGTGCTTTGCGGTTACTCTGACGCTGACTTTGCCGGATGCCGTCTTGATCGGAAGTCCACTTCTGGGACTTGCCAGTTTCTCAGGTCTTCGTTGGTTTCTTGGTCTTCTCGCAAACAATCTAGTGTGGCACAGTCGACGTGCGAAGCTGAGTACATTGTCGCGGCTAGTTGTTGCTCTCAGTTGATTTGGATGATTGCCACTTTGAGAGATTTCGGTCTTGAGCTTACTAAGGTGCCTCTACTGTGTGATAGCACGAGTGCAATTAGTGTGGCTACAAATCCAATGCTTCATTCAAAGACCAAGCACATTGAGGTCCGCTTTCACTTTTTGCGTGATCACTACCAGAAGGGCGACATTGACCTCCGGCATGTCGAGACCCAAAACCAGCTTGCGGATATTCTCACTAAGCCTTTTGATCAAGTTGCGTTTTCTCGCCTTCAGGGCGAGTTGGGTGTTTTCTTTCCTTCTTAGAGGAGAAAAGTTTTGTGTATCATAGTTGTTTTTGGTTCCTTTTGTCTTTTCTTTGTCTTTCTTCTCAATTGGTGTCTTGTTAGTGTTTAATTGGTGTCAATGCATTTTGCATCTCATTTGCATTTGTGACATAGTTCATTTTAAGCTTCATACTTATAGCCAATATAATGAATCTATGCTCTGTTTGAGGTGCTTTATGTGTCTATGGTATTGCCTAACTTAGACTCTTTTTGATCTATATGATATGCAATAGAGCTAAGTTAGAAAAGCTTTAAAACTAAATTTAAATTCCCCAAGTCACCTCTGAAATGGCACTAGCATGTGTAGGCTTTTGAAGATCCTTCTTGCCTGTCTTGTATATAGCTTGTATCTATGGCTCTTCATTGTTTCATTCACTACCTTTGAGCACCATGATTAATATCTATAATGAAATTGCTCTCTGTTTTGTGAATTAGAAAGATCGAGTTGGGTCTGCATTGTGGGCACTTCATCGTGTGTTCGAGACTGCTTCCCATATGGGTCGATACTTGAGTGGTGTCGTGTCTGACCAAAACCGGTGTGTCAAGTCCTTTGACTTCGCCCGGTTGGTAAGCAGTGGCATCACTTTGCTAACAACCACTCGCATACAACTTAAATGTGCCTAAAACTGAAAATTGGCTGCAAAACTCTGAAATTTGAAAAATTCATTCAGTCGGGTCATTGGCTTGTTGTATGAACTTTGCTAGGGATAGTTTTACTTGCTATACATTAGATTGCTTTGAGATAGATCCTATATTGTTTGCCATGTCTACTTCTCTCTAGGAGGTGATACCCATTCCTTGCTCACACATGTAATGCTCTCTAAAATAGCTTCTAAAGTGATCTTAAGCTCAACTTGATTCTTTGTTGGGAACGTAGAGCTTTTCCTATTCTCATAGGATCACATTACTTAGAGCATCTATTCATTGTCTTAGCTCTAAGTATGAATCTTTTGCACTCATTTTGCATTTCATGGCATTTGTAGCCGGATCTTGAGTTGTTGATGTTTGATGAGCTACATGTGTCAACAAGGAGGAGAGATGTGCATTTCATTCCATTTTCAGCCATCTACATCCAAGGGGGAGAAAGAGTGCATCTCATTGGTTTAGAGCTCATTTGGTATCTTGAGTGTGCTTTTGCCCAGGGGGATATTTTGCTAGATGTGTTGAGCCTTTGCCTCTTCTGGAGGATCTAGCTTGCTTTGTTGGCTCCGATAGGTTTCGATTGTTTCTTGAGCATTAAGGGACGTAAGTGGTTTCAATTGGCATCTTTTGAGCTCCCTTAGTGCTTAAATTGCTTTTCTGAGCTTTGAGAGTTTGTGATTGGTATCTTGGACTTGCTAGCGGTGTTCAGCTCGTTTCTACCTCTTCCTGAGGGCTAGCTTTGTTTTGCTTGGTTGCGTCGAGCCGTTGCCCATGTCTTTGGGAACCAAGTTTTAGATTCGCCTTGCTTCTCTCAAGTGATCCCGTTTTGGCTTTCTCAGCTTTTTGATCATTTGGAGAGCTTTACCTTGTGGCTCAAATATGAAATGCACTTGTGTTGACAATGCACTCATCAAGGGGGAGATTGCGAACACATGGTGGATAAGTACCCATGTAGTTCAATTTTGTGATGAGTGATTGCCCAACACTTGAGCGGTTCAGTTTGAGTGGCTTGATTCTAACCCTTTGTGAAGGTGATGTGTGCCTGTCTATCGGCTTGTGGTGTGCAGGTGCTATGCCTAGTGACAGTGGTCAATGGCGTGGAGAAGGTCGAGTAGAGGCTTGCCGTGCCGATGGACTGAGAGCGGTGAAGGGAGGAAGCGGGGCTCGGACTGAGGGACCATAGGCACCGGCGGACTAGCTGTGGTGGCTAGTACTTGGCACCGACGAGTGCGAGAAGACATGGAGGTAGATCGAGTCGGCCGAGTCAAGACGGTGGACGCGCAAGTCGAGCGGAGGCTCAGGGGACTCGGAGTCCGACTGGGCGAAGACAAGGTGGCTCGCGTCGAGTGGTTTGGTGGTTTGGGCCTCAAAACCATCCGCGTCGGTTTCCGAGTTTGGGCCGCAAAACTCGGGGTTCGGTAGTTGAGCCCAAAGCTACCGGTGGCGGGTTTCCTGGGTTTGGGCCTCAAAACCTAGGCGGAGCTTCCGAGGAAGCGGGGATGGCACATGGCGGAATCCTGGAGGTTGCGTCAAGGCGACGACAAGTCCCGGCATGAAGCGGGGCCGTCCATTCAAAATGCGAGAGATATTTTCCAGAGCTTGGACTGCAATGCTTAGGCTAGGTATTTCACTCAATGTATTTAGGGGGGTCTTTGGGAAATAGCCAAAGCCCGATAAGTAGGGGGTGAAGGGGTATCCCTCATCCCATCTCTTGAACTCTAATCATTTGCCCCTATTCTCTCTCTCTACCCTCTCTCTAGTTCATGAGATCCATAGGTTTTTTCCACCAACCTTTGTATGAAATTGAGTTTGTCGCGAGGAATCGGAGGCCATAACGTCCATAAGCCATGGTGGCTTCGATTTCGTGATTGTGTCCCCGTTTTGCTTGTGTTCTTCGCGTTTTGCTTTTGCTCTCTCTTTTTCCCAAGATGATTTCTCTTTGTAGGGAGTAGCTTTACGAAATCCGTTTGAACCAAGTTGTTCGTATTCGTGAGGAGCTTCTTTGCACTGAAGGAATTCTCCTCAAACCTCACGAGTGCGTAGATCGGGCGATTTCTTTGTGGTGTTCTTCATTTTGCTCTCTTCTCCCCCAAATCCGACTATTCCCCCTTTTCCTCTCCAAATTTAGCGATGATTTCTTCGGGATAGCTCTCCAACTGCACTAGGATCATGCCTACAAAGTTTGGTTGCAGTTTGTGATCATTTCGTTGAGTGTTGGGAAGATTTGGCGGAAAGAAGTTCATTTTCGCGAGGAACCGTTTTCTCCTATGAGCGTCGGACAACTTTGCCCTAAGCTCCGGACCATAGCAAGTGGTTCGGTGGTCTTGACCTTCCTCCTGTCAAGCAGCAAGGGGCGTCGGACCACCCTCCGGACCTCTCGGTCTTTGAGCTCCGGACCTTTGACGAGTCGTTCGGTGGCTCTGTTGAGGGGGTCTGTCACGCGTCGGACCACTCGCCTTAGTCCGACGGCGCAGTCCGACGTTCTGGTCCGGAGGTCGGTTGCTTACTGGATAGTTTGGCGAGTGAACACCGGACCACCTTCCTTGGTCCGGAGGTGGCATCGGACTAGTCTGGAGCATCTGGTCCGGAGCTAGGGTGCTCACTGTGTTGGCATGTCTCGGCGGGTGAAAGCGTCGGACCTGAGCTCCGGATTAGTCGTTATAGTCCGGTGGCTTTGTTCCATCTAGTCCGGAGCCTCTGTTTGGTTGCAGTTTTCGCTTGTTTTGCCTAGGTTCTTGCCTCTTTTCCATAGGTGTTGAGTACTTGGTTTTTGAGGTTTCCGGTGAGTTTTCCTCCACTGCCGGTGAGCTCTCATTTCTCCGATTTCGTCTGAGCACCCAGCAACTGTGTTTGGTTTTTGGGAAGAGTGGCCCGAATATTTCGAGAGAAATTTGAGGCTCCCATTCACCCCCCCCCTCTGGTCGCCGTTCTCGGTTCTTCAATACTCCAAGCATGCGTTTAAAAATTCAATGGGATGTGGAATCTTGTAAAGTTTTGGAATTTGGAAAGGAACTAAACAAGTTTCAGAAATTATTTTGTATGGGCCATCTATTTTAATTTTTATAGCACAGCCACTTTCAATTTCTATAGCGTGACCAATTTCAAATTAAGTTAAAGAATACATTATGCTTATGTGCTTCAAATAACATCATTCATGGCAAGCCAATGCCACTCGGGTATGCCAGAGTCAGCATTGATAAGATCTTGGATAAGAAGTACAACAAGATACACATTGATTTCCCAGTGGAGGAAGATAGGCCGTGTCTAGGTCACAACATGGGCACTCATGTGGCTTGGCACAAACGCTTCATCAAGCTGGATGAGCAGCCATCTTCGGATGATGAGGATGACAATGAATCATCGGGATCGCCTCCACCAAGAGGTTACTCTCCTCTACAAGATCTTGGTTCTCCCTTTCATACCTTGAAAGAGAAGACAACACCTCCTACCCCGTCAAAGGAGAGCATACTTCCTCCACAACCAAAGGAGAAGACTCCTCCTCCACTACCAAAGGACAAGACTCCTCCTCCACCAAAGTTCAAAGGAGTGGGATCTCGACCTAGTGCTAGATCAGGTTCAACCTCGCAACATAAGAGGTCATCAGCTTCAGTTAGTAATGCTCCCTAGACAAGTAAAAAGAAGAAGATGGATGCTAGCATTACGAGTAAGATGAAGGACCCGACTAAAGAAGAGAAGCTTGCAGAAAAGGCCCCCAAACTTTTCTTGTTTAGCCGATTAGCCAGTAGACATAAGTGGTTAGCACAGACCCAATTTGAAAGGCAAAACAAAAATGTGGGTAATCAAACCAGAACTAGAGAAATACACACCAAAGATTTGCTAGAGATACAGAACTTGGCCAACAACATGGACATAACCATGGAGAGGGCCACAAATATCTATTATGGAAAAAGCAAATTCGAAATAGCCACAGTCGCATACAAGTATGAAAGAGGCAAGCCTTTGGTCGCCACCGAACAGGAGTATAGAGATTTGCCAACACACCTGCGATAGTTGCATTATTACATCGTGGATACTGCCAGAGAAGACTGTGTCTGTTTTGAAGTAAGCATCCCCCCCGGACTCATTTTTAATCATCCTGAAGAAATGGTGCATACTATTTATTATGAAGACCTCTTTCAGCTCTATCAAGGACACTGGCTCGATACACATATTTTGATGTTGTGGACTATGTAAGTACCGTACCCTAATAATGTTTTAATAAGCTACGTGATCTACATTTGAATATATCCTATGTTTATTATGCAGGAGTATGTGTTCTTGACCCTTATTTTAGTGTTTCTTTTCTTGATATGTCATTCAATAACATGGACTTTGTGATTGCAGCAACCATTACGTCCTCGTAGATATAATTCTTCAAGATTTAATTATCGAGGTGTGGGACTCAAGGAAAAGCCACTTTCTCTTATCGACCCCTAGTCAAAGTGCTGAATAAGTAAGGGAACCCAATATCATAACACATTCTAATCACATAGGATATTGTAATGTCCTTAGCCTTCACACTTCATTTACATTGTCACATAGAATAAAGGAATTACCTAATTGTAAAAATTTGGATAGCAAGATGCAAAACAAATGGAGAGCCCCATTCAAAGTGAAGTATATGGAGGATCTCAAGACCCTAGACCAACAAATGGGGAACAATGAATGCGGGTTCTATGTGATGCAGGCAATGCTTAGCTACTTTGGCGCAAAAACAAAAATAGGAGATGACATGGTACGTAGGCGTCCCATTTCTATTGTTTTGTATTACGTATGTGCATATCAATATCATCTTGCTTCAATTACAGTGCATAGAATACAATCACAACATGTTGCTAGATTTTGAGATAAGATGAATTCAAGAGGAGATAGCAAAGTTTGTGATGGACGAGGTATTGTCCAAGAAAGGATCTGTCGATGAAATATGTGTCGCAGTCTACCTAGGGGGTACCCTACGGTAGTAGATTGTAGGCGGAGGTGTGGCGACGAGGATCAAGTGTAACACAGAGAGGGTAGACACGACGATTTATACAGGTTCAGGCCGGCATATCGCCGTAATACCCTACGTCCTGTGTTTTGGTGGCTAGATTGATATGAGTATTAGGTTACACGAGGTGTAGATCCTCTAAGAGATTGTGTTTTGGGAGGTCCCCTGTCCCTCCTTATATATGCCCAAGGGACAGAGTTACAAGTAAAGTAGCCAGTATGGTACTATTCATGTGGTGCACGTCGTATGCTGCACGTCTAGTCTTGTGGGCAGGGCCATCTTCTGGTTGGTAGGCCCATAAGGTCCCTGGGGATATGCCGAGGTAATATCCCGAACAAGTCCTCGAGCACGTTGCATCCTTCTAGCGAGCTTCCCTGAAGCCTTTCGAGGAGACGTGGCCTGGTCTCCTTCCTTTATCAACAACGTTGAAGATCTCCGACCAAGTGGCCTGGTCGGGACGTGATTCGGAGACGCCTTCCGACCAGGTTGGACTGGTCAGAAGCATCGAAGCTTGATTAGCGAGCAGGTTGCTTCATCGGAGGTCTACAGGTGCTTGTCGGGAGGATGTGACGTACCGAAGAAAATTTTGAAAGAACTTCTTGATGAAGTGTATCCACTAGGAGCTTGCAAGACTATAAGGAACAACAAGATCCTAGTAGAAGTCTGTACAAGTCTATCTTGGCACTTGTCGAAGAAAAAAGCAAATACATTTACCGCGAGGTGAAGTGTATCCACTTAGTCCCCGATCTTGGTAGTAGGTGTTGTAGAAACACGGTGCCGAACTTTAGAGCATACTATGGCTGGCACAGTCCCCGAGACAGCAGGCATAATATGCCCATCAAGGCCCCCGTGCTACCCAAAATCAGCACCTCATCTAGATAGCATGGAGCAACTTGATGGCACACCAGCTCAACTAGCAAGTTCTGGTCGACGACGAAGGTGAGTCGTAGACGAGGTCGACGAGAGCCGGGATGAGTCGATGACGAGGTCGGCGAGAGGCGTGATGAGTTGGCGATGAGGACAGTTCCCGAGACTGCATTCGACGACGAGAGCAGTCCCTGAGACTGTAGTCGGCCATGAGGGGCGACGAGGTCAGCGAGAGCCGTGATGAGCTTGAGCCATTACTGCCTGTTCGTTTACCCAACCGACAGTGAAGGGGTTATATCACTATCGATCTAATTGATCCGGCAGTATGATTTTTACAATTTGTAGTAATAAACAAACCATTTGATATTGATGTGAAGGTGTCAATCTTATTACAAAAACCATCAACATTTATATTACAAAAATTTAGTGAAGTGTCGATCTTATTGTACAATAGTTCAATGATTCAGTACTATCAATTTGGTGAAGTGTAATTAAGTCACCGATCTTGTAACCAAAAACCTCATCGATGAACAACAATGTATTAAATAGTGCACTCTCCGTTGCTTCACAGCCACGAGCACATGGTGAAATAACAATGGTTAACGGTGGTCGAGTAGTTGGTGGGTCTCCCTTCTTAGTCACAACCAACTTTGCTTGAAATCCTGCAGTAGTTAGTGTTGGCTCTTCATCAGCATATTTCCAGTTATAACCCAATGCATCTATTAATTCATTCAGAATGGCTTCAGAACTACACCCTACATAGGTCATGTCATACTCCTCTACCTATAAGTATTGACAGAAGATAGTGTTAATTATAAGAGCAATATTGACAACATACAAGAATAAATCTAGGTATAAGCTATGAGTCTTAGACTTACCATTGGTGAGTTCTGAGCCATTCTTGCATTGAAACCCCGAAGATCATGATATATGTTGTGATTAATAGCTTGAATCTTGACTGAGGACAGAGTAGCAAGTGTGATCCCATTTCTTGAGAGCCTAGTTGCACAAGCAAAGAAAACATACTTAATAGCAACACTCCATTGGGGTGCCTGTATTCTCACCTTTGAGATTTGTAACACATTGCGACCGCCAAAACCACCGTGGCCACGACCACGACCACGACCACGACCATAAACCATCCTAACGACAATTGAAAATGAAATACAACATTGGAGTTGTGGACCATTGTCTACATGATAAATCTAAACATCCACATTGTCAACCCCAAAATAGGCGAGTGTTCCTTTAATCTCAACAATAGGATCAATCATGTACAGTTCATATAAGACATGTTAATTAACTTGGATGATCTAGTCATACATATGAAACATATATTGATTAACTTACTATGCTTGGATGATTCACCGATACTACCGGAAATACCAGATCAAAACCCATTCAAGTACAATAACCATTCCAACCAATGACTTCCGGTGGTGGGAGATTTCGACGTCCAACCATCTATATATTAAATGACATATACTAAGATTATATTTCATAGCATATACATATATTATGTATATATATATAGATATATTACGTCCAAGTTCAAATATATCTATCTCTCTCTCTCTCTATCTATATTAAATTTCATATCACATATTAAATAACATAGACATGGAGCTAAACACTTAAATCCCATATAGGCATTTCGTCGAACACCTTGGTTGCATGGACATGGACATGGATCTCACCTTGATTCCGCGGTCCTTGGCGTCGTGGAGGGAGGTCCTGGCGGCGTCCTCCGGTGGCCTTCACGTGGCGGCTGCAGCGTGGAGTGGTGAGGTCGGGTAGGGAGCGCGTTGGGCGACGGCGACGACGTGGAGAGGCGGTGGAGGCGGCATGGAACGGATGAGTGGGAATTGGCGCGCGTCTGAATATTTCGGGGCGCGCCAGTGCTTGCTTAAATAACTGTGAACCGGTGACTTATCACTGCCGGTTCAAGCCACGAACCGGTAGTGAATCTCCTTATCACTACCGGTCCGTGGCTTGAACCGGCAGTGAACCGACAGACAACCTCCACTGCCGGTTGAAGTCACAAACCGGCAGTGATAAGGAGATTCATTGTCGGTTCGGCCACAACCACAATCATTTTGGAGCCTGTCAGCCAATGAACCGGCACTGAAGGTGCATCACCACCGGCCCAAAACAAACCGCAATGATGGGCTGACAGTGATGCTTGATTCTGTAGTAGTGAACGCTCATCCTTCATGGCCCGTCAATGATAACTCTCCGAAAATTAATATATATGCACACATTTACGTACAATAAAAAGTGACAATATAAACATGTCATCTTGTGTACTATAAGTGATGATCATATACGGTCACCTTGTGTATTTAAAAGTGACAACCTTACTTTTGCACGTTTTACTCGCACATCAATATTAGTTTGATTTTTTTATAATAGTTGGAGAGGCAATGGATGTGTTTATGATCGGTGGGTCTAGAACATGAGAAAACAATGAGAGACGATGAGGGTAAGACCATAGGAGGCGATAGATGTACGTGTCTATCATTGGTGGGCCAATATGAGTCACGTCGGCTCCCATCACCTCTGAAATTGAGGAGATTGGGATCTCAAATAGAGAAGGGGTAATTCTTTTTTCATAGTTTTTTTAATGAAGGGTCCACATTGAGTCTACAACCTTATCAGGACCCACATAGAAACAAAATTTGTCAAGTTAATAAATTGTAGGCACCTAGGGAGATCACTTGGACTAAAGCCTCTGGATCATATATGAGTTTTAAGCTATTAATTCTAGTTGATAGCTCTTGCAAATACCTTATGAAGAATCATGGTCCCTTGTGTTTAGGCGATTAACGACAATGCTAGGTCACTATGACTAACGTGTGTTTTGTAGAGGCAAAGTCATTTGAATTAAGTCATTAGTGATGCTAGATGAATGGGCTTAATGGATATTCATACCCCCAAGATGGAAATCGTTTCGGCTTTAAAGTATGGAGATACAAGTTGATGACTAGGCTAGTTCTTAGTGCCATGAGGTTGAGAAGGGCACTAAGTATAGACTAGGACTTTGTTTTTCCTTTGACCGTACTATAAGGGGGGTATGAGGTTAGTAGCGTGACCTAGGAGAGTTTGGGAATCTTGGTGTATGCACATTTCTCACAACTAGTCCTAGAGATCTTGCTAATAGCCTTTGAGATGGTACGAGAAAAACCCCTTCAAAAGACTTAGTGAAAACAGGTGAAGAAAGGGGAGAAAAGAGCTCCGGACCACTTTGCCTAGGAGGCGTTGGACCAAGTAGAGTAGTCCGACGGTCCTGCCTTAGGCAGAAGCTTTGAGAAAAGAGCACCGGACAACCTATACGGAGGTGCTCCGGACCAT
Organism: Microstegium vimineum; assembly: GCA_022036555.1. NCBI lineage: Eukaryota > Viridiplantae > Streptophyta > Magnoliopsida > Poales > Poaceae > Microstegium > Microstegium vimineum. Next base: position 18,769,064 of record CM039125.1, on the reverse strand, counting down.
AGAGGAATGGTCCGGTGGCCCTTTGTTAGAAGAAGTGAGCCAGAGAGAAGGCTCCAGACTAGTCCAACAGCTTGGCCGAAGGCTAGTCCGACGCTGCATGGCTGAGTGAAGTTTTCACTCAGTACGCACCCTGGTTTCGGACCTGTTCGTCGGACCAGTGCTCCAGACCAAGGAGAGTGGTCCGGAGGTTCGAGAATGAGAAAGAGTTTTTCACTCAGTGAGCACCTTGACTCCGGACCAGAGTGTCGGACCAGGGCTCCGGACAATGGCAAGTAGTCCGGAGGTGCCTGGCATAGTTACAGTTTGAACTGAGAGTGAGCTCCGGACCAGTGTGCATGGTCCAGTGGTGTGAGCTCCGGACTAGTCCGGTGCTTTCGCAGAGAAGAGAAAAGCAAGAAACGACTAGTTTTTGAGGTGGGGACTATTTATAGTTGCCCATTTCATCCAAGTGAGCTCTCTTGGCCATTGTTTCAGCTGAAGGAACCTAGAGAAAGTTCTTGGAGAGCCAAGTGCCTAGTGAGGAAGAGATTTGAGAATCCTAAGCTTGTTCTTCCTCCCTAGAGTGATTAGGAGTGACATTTGTGCATCCATCCACCTTTCTAGCCTTGAGTGGGTCAAGTGAAGGTCTTGTGCTTGTTACTCTTGGTGTTTGACAGCACCTAGATGGTTTGGTGGTGATCGGAGGAAGGTGATCGTCGATAGATTGTTGGCGGCCCTTCTCCAAGTTCTTGTGATTGGTTGTGGGCGATTCATCGAGCCGGAGTGGCGAAGAATCAGCCCGTAGAGAGCACTCATCCCTTGCGCGGGATTGAGGGGGAGCTATACCTTGCGAGGTGCTCCAACGAGGACTACGGGGGAGTGTCGACTCCTCGATAGCTCGGGAAAACATCGCGTGTTAAGAATTCTCTTTCCCTAGCTCTTTACATTTCCGCATTACCTTTCCGTTGTGTTCTTTCAATTCCTACTAGAATTGCTTAGGTTGTTTTTCAATTCCTTGTCTTGCTATTGCTTTCTAGTTAGGACACACATTGCGGTAGGCACTAGGGGGTGATTGGTATTGTTAGGTTTTAATATTGCTTTAGAAATTTAAAAGAAACCCAATTCACCCTCTCTTGAGCATCTTGATCCTTTCACCTTATTAGTTTCATTTTGTCAAGAACTTATCCACATTGAGTCAAGTATCAATGCCATCTCTCTCTCTCTCTCTCTATATATATATATATATATATATAAAGTGTTATTCTACACTTTAGGTGTAGAATACTTATACTACAATACCAAGGTGTTATACAGACAAAATCCAGTATTGTTCAGTAGTCGCGTTTCAATATTATTTAGTATTTTTGTGGTGCTGCGTGTAGTACTGAATGATACTGAACGTTGTTCACTAGTACTCAGGGCATGTTTGGATCCTTTGGCAAATGACAAATGACAAATAAATTTGGCAAATCTTTTGTCACTTTCTAGTGTTTGGATCACATGGCAAATAACAAATGGCAAATAATAAATATAAAGACAATTCTACCCCTAATAATTACACTCTCATTCATATGTCATGCATAGGAGGGAGGGATATGAGTGTGGGGATTTTCTATTTGCCACTATTTACCACGCAAATGAAAATTTTTGTACTTTTACCTTTTTTTTGCCTTGCATGTTTGGATTTATTTGTCAAAAAAACAGCAATTCTTTTGCTCTTTTACCAATTTGTCAATTTGTCAAGGGGATCCAAACATCGCTTAGTGGATTTGTGCAAGTACCGTGGATGCTGAAAATCAAGAGTAATGGGACCCACAGTGAAAGCCAGTTCTATAGTAGTGCTCGTCGAGGACCCCGAGGAAGCTCGTCGTGTCGCTTGCGGAGGCCGTCACGCCACACACCCAACCTAATAAGTTGCTCTTTCAGCACCAACAAGCAGGAGGCCCGCCGGAGCTACAAGCTGAGGCCACGCACTACGCCGCCTGCTAAGTGCTAACGCAACCCGCCGCCAAGATCCAGCACCGGCTGCGTGCGCCCGCTCTAGCACAAGCTCAGGCCAGGGGTGGTGTTCACCTTTTTCTTAAGTGGACGCAAGCTTCTGGTGTATATAACTATATATTATATTTAACCGCACACATATATGGAGCTGTTTGGATCGTGCCCTGTCAGGCAGATGATCCTGGCACCAGGCGTGAGAAATCGAACGCCTGGGGTTGATCCTGGCGCCAGGCAGACTTGCCCAGTCCCAAACCAAGCAAGCCCTAGTAAGTGATGCTCTTGCCACCTAATGTGCTCTAGCACAATGAACTGTGTGGCCAGTCGTCTCCGATCCAGCGAGCCGGCCACCACATGACGACTATCTAACAGCCAGTTTGGAAACTTGCAGGCATCCGTGGAATTAGCAAATCAACAGTAATAGTTGTGTACCTGCTGAAGCTGAAATACGATACTCCCTTCATTTCAAATGGTAAGGTATTCCAAGAATTTTGGAGAGTCAAAGTTTCTCAAGTTTGACTAAACTTATATAACAATATAATAATATTTATGATGTCAAATAAGTATCATTAGATTCGTTATCAATTATATTTTCATAGTATACCTATTTGATGTTATAAATCTTTATAGTTTTGTCTATAATTATTGGTCAAACTTGAGATGCTTTGACTCTCTAAGATTCTTACAATTTAGGATGGAGGAAGTATGATATGTTGACAACAGGAACCCGGCCAAACTCCCAAGTCAATCGTGGGGCAGTTTGTTGGAGGAACGGTCCACGTCGCGGGGCCTGCGGCTGCCGCTAGCTGGGGGAGACTGAGCGCTGGAATTTCTGATGCTGGCCGCGTCGTCGTCTGCGGAGGCGACGTCGTCGACCATACCAATCACCCGTTCGCCGGAGGAAAGCCTGGGTCTGGGGTCGCAGTACGAGCGAGCTAGAAAGCGCCAAGCGAGAGGAGCAGCGCAGTGGTGACACGACGGCAACATTCTGTTGCGCACTGCCGTGCTTCATGGACGGCAATGTATTGGTCAGAGGGTGTCATCTCGCTGCTCCTCCGGTGGTTAATGCGTCTCTTGTCCTCGCCTGTCTCTGGATGCCGTCAGTCGTCTGAAACGTGCGTGGAGTGGGTCAGTGGGGCAGATGGCTAGCTAGTTACATGTAGCCGCCTACACAAATGGCTGAGTATGCATGGAGCCGTATATTGGATATGACTGCATATGCATGTATCTTGCTGATTGCTAGCAGTATCCTTTTGTGCTCTTCTCACCGCTGTCAGCGTGACATGTCAGCACTGAGCAGCTACCAATGCTGAAAATTAAACTACATTTTTGGGGGAAAAAACTGTATTTGGTCAAAATAACCCACCTTGTGCCATTGGAGTATACTTATTAGAAAATTTCGAACCGTATATCCGATAATATAGGCGTCCAATGCAAGGCATTCTCTCCTGCCATCTTCAGTAATACGGCAATTGTATCACACGGGCGGAAGCTGAAGGGGCTTGGCGGTGACGTGGATGTGGTATGCCGGCAGCCGCAGCGGCGCCGTCCTTCCTCCGAGCTGCGACTACGGCACCGTGTCCCGACTACGCAGTTGGTGGCGCACCCACCCTCCTAGATGCGAGTCATGTGACCGCGGCAGCCCTGATCCTGCCAGCTGTGATGGTGGTAGCGCGTCCGATTTGCTACACGAACGACGCTTGTCCAAGATTTCGTGTCATGTCGTTCATCTCTCTAATATGCATATTGCTTCCTCTCTCATTTTGTCCCTTCTTTTTTTTTTTTGTTTCGATCATCAATTCAGGCCATAGATCTTGTACATGGCGACAGGTATTGAGTTCACTTATGATCCATGGCGGTGAAGGATGATAGATTAGTTCCATTTTTTCCTATTGATATTTGTGTTTTTCTTTGCTTTATTTTTCTCCCATTATTTATTCTTATTAGCCTTTCTCCTCCTTAGATCACAAATCGGCAGCAGATCGGTGCTTCTTCAGGTGGCTGACACATCCAATTGACTATTCCCGTAGTGTTTATCCTGCCCATAGTAAATATTTAAATGCCAATAGACTATTTCTCAAGCACATTGTGGTTGCTCTCAAAGAGGAGGTGCCGCTGCATGCTGGATCTGCCGTGATTTTTATAGTGACTAATTTCGTAGATGTTTTTTTGATTCTCAGGGATCTAATCCCATGTGTATGTATGACCAACGTGATGGTTTTTTTAATTCTCAAAGATCCATTCCCATATATATGTATTACCAATGTGTTGTATGTATTATGTGATATGTGCTTAGCCGATTTTTGTTTGAAAAGTCAAGTAATTGCTACTGAGGGTTGGTTAGTAATCATCACGCCGACCCAGCTTTTACGTCACATATTATCCTGAATGTTTTTAATTTGCAATTGCAAAATGAATAAAAGTTTGACTCTTGGAGGTTCGTCTTATATTTGCTATAGTTGTCTATGGTACAAAAACTTGTCCTGAAATATGAGTGTCTATAACAACTAATTTTATTGCTCACTGCCCAACTAATTATATAACAAATAATATATAATGGATATCTTATTAACCTTTGATAAACTAATCATTCATCAAAATCTGAACTCTTATAGCTCCTCGCTGCCCACCCATCCGCATAATTATTAATGTGACATCTAGCTTCTCCATATAAGATATGGCAGGCTGTGGCCGGCCGGCACACTACAAGAAACTTGTTAATCCGTGACGGATTCTCAATGACGGATATGCTCTTCCATAAAGTCATTTGCTGATATGCTCTTCCAAATTATTTTCTGACACTTTGCCTACTGTTGGCAGCCAAAGAAAGAGGAAAGCTGAAGCGTGCAAGTGACCTTTCAATGTATGAACACGATAGTTTTATGGGAGATGTGTAGCTGAATGCTAGTAGTAATTTACCATTATTAAGTACTACTGTATATGCGATGGCTTTTCAATGATGGTGGCCTTGTACTGATTTTGTCCTGATTGTAGCTACGCGTGTTGTACCGACCAAAATAATGTAGACTGCTATAATGGAATGCGCTATTTTTTATTTATGTATCTGTCAATTTGAATTCTATATACCGTAAACCTGAGCATGAATCGGCAACGAAATAGTGAGCTAATTGTGATTGAACAAAATGGACTGAAACTATATTGCATTACGGTATATTGCAACAGGGCAGAGAACAGGCTAAAAAACCTGTTATTAAATTATTAGTCGGGATGCCCATGTCATCATCCACATAAGCATCCAGGATGATGTGACAATTCATCCGTGACGATTCTATTCCGTCATAGGAAATGGGCTTGGGCTGGGCTAACTAGGCTTTGGACTCTATCGTGACGGTTTAAGATCGTCACCAATTCCATTAGTCCGTGATGGTTTTCGGTAAACCGTCACGGGAGTCAATCCATGACGGTATAGTGACAGTTTTATGGTGATCCGTGACGGAAATTTTTCATCACGGATTAACAGGTTTCTTGTAGTGGCATAAATATGTCACATTCTAGTCACCTAAGCGCCTAAGCCTGTAACTAGTATCCACCAATATATTGACCTTTTCCTCAGTTGCTAACAACTTCAACCGCGTATTGTTGGCACTAGCCACCTGTAATGGTTATTTACATGCAACCACAGGCTTATAACATGTAACACTAGCAGAAAAATGTTAAACACTGTCAGGTTTAAAACTGGTGTCACTACCAGGTTTTTGCAATGAGTTGCTAGAATACGTACTTTGGGCCTTGCCCAACACCATCAGGGTGAGCTGCTGCAAACCATATTTGCCTCAAAGAGTACATTCAATGACCTTTTTTATGTACAATATATAATGAGGAAAGATGCTTTGCGTCTACTATTCTCCAAACTCTAGCGTCTTCCTTTACCTTATTATTGAATCAGGGATGGTATCCCCTATGCTAGAAAAGTTCTTGCATTGCACTCTCTTTTTAAAACTCCCAAACTACCAGCAAAACTAGCGACAACATCCCTTTGCATTGTACCACTTCTAAATGTCTCATCTGTGTATACCAATCCTACTTTGAATTTCTTGCCACATAGGTTAGGTGAGAGTTGTAGGGAGGCTACCTAAGAGGCAATAAAATCCTAAATTCACCTAGAAGAGGATGTGGCAAAGCGGACATGACATGTTTTGTGGCCATCCATCATCCATGGACATTCAAACTCTAATTTGGATGGCAAACCAAGTGAAGAACTTGAACTTTGGTGGCGCCCAAAGCTTCCAGAAATGTATCGTTATATGAGGTTTAAACATGACACTGGGTCAAAATGTCATCAAACAAACTACTTTATGACATTTTTTGTCAAATCATCCCAACTTATTGAAAAAGTAAATGCACACCTTACAAAAATGTCTAAAGCTAGTACAATTGTGTACTCTGAAAATGTGTTTTTTGTCATAAAGTCCATTTGCAAAGGACATAAATCTATGACAAGGATGTTGTGTGATAAATATTTAATTGTTTTTTGAACATTGTTATCTAAGGAGGCATGTGGGTCCAACATCCAAGATGGGTCCCACTACCACCTAGTCGATTGGGTTATGTACCATATATATTTTATTTAAATTACAACATGTCTCAACATATATACATGGAATCATTTGTTTTAATACCCTCATCCAAAGTTGCCCATTCAGCCTAGGATGAGTAAAATGTATAGTTCTAGAAAAGCAAGGTATTATTACCATTGAGCTACAAACACGCTTGTGTATAATCTTGTGCCAATGCCTGAATGTATGATGTACATAGTTATTTTCTACTATACTAACACAAAAGCTCTAAGGAAAAAAGGAAAAAAAATTGACTGAAGGGTGCTTAAACCATGGCTTCTAGGAACAAAACTAACAATTGGAGCTACTAAGCAATGCAATAATGTTTTCTTATATAATGTACATATATTTATTTAGAATTTACAACAAAATGCCCTTGTTTGTCCTACTTATGTTGTAGGAAACTTATTTCTTCTTTTATATCGTTATAGATGCGAGCCCAAGCATATCCATATGTTGTAGGCGGCTTTTTGTTTTTTTTTCAATCTACCCCAAGCCCATCCATCTGTTGTAGGTGTTCATATTCTTGTTTTAATTTTCCCATGCCATTCTAGCCGTCTACCTCTTTTTTACTTTTCCAATTTAGCCTAGGCCCATCCATCTAATGTAGAAGGCCCGAACTAGTTTTTCTTTTATTTTTTTGACGTCAGTCTATATTCTGTTGTAAACACCTTACAAAAATAAAAATAAAAAGGGTGTGTTTGCAATTGGGATTTTTCGTGACTTGTTTTTCAAGTATTATGACACCAATTAAAAATTACGCATCCCCAAATTTCTTGTAGTGTAGGTTGCTTTTTTGGCTATTCTAGGAATTGTCGACCAGGATGCGTCTGGAATGTCCACTAGGATGTCTATAATCTTCTTATTCTTTACATTTATAGGTTAAGTACATAGGTCCACATGTGATCTTCCAAATTGGGTGCTAGGGGAATAGCCTGAACTTGTTTCCATTGGTCCACAAATTATTTCTAGTGGTGACCAAAGGTTCTGATGAATGTTGAGATCCCGAATCCATATGTTGTTGTACAGAGCATGTCACAAACTTTTGTCATTCTTTGTATTCCTTGTGTCCCCAAAAGAATACAATTCTGAAATAGTGTTATGATTTAGTATATTAAGTTTTATAATTTATATATTAAAAATCAAAAATATTTTTTATATCAAATAAAACTTAATAGATTAATTATGAAATGTATTTTCATAAGAAATTAATTTGGAGGTATAAACATGAATATTATTTACTAGAAATCTTGTCAATCATGACCATGTTAACTACCACACATACCATAGTTGTACTTTTTTCAGGACAGAGGTAGTAAATCACATACTCCGTCCCTAAATAACTGTTGTTATTGGTGTGCTTGCCACAAGTTTGACTCAATTTGTAGAAAAAATACATGCAACATTTATATCTCCAAATAAATTTACTAAAAACTAGATTCAAATATCTTTTAAATAATACTTATGTACCATAAATATTAATATTTTTAATATATATTTAGTTCAAGTTAGTTTTTTAGAAGCGCAAATGATAAATATTTAGGGACAGAGGGAGTAGACTACTGATGGTAGTCCTTATGATGAAGCCAAAATGCCAGAATGTTGTCTTGGCTCTATCCCAATTCAACTTTCATTCATGCCATGAAAATAAGTTTGTTTGTATTACCATAAGGGTTCCCTAATCCTACTCAAGGAATACCAAGAGACATACACTACTAGTGTAGGTGTAGAGCTAATGTAAACCTCTTAAAACCCCCAAACCCTGGCCATGACTACGTTAAAATCGATTTTGCGCAGCATTGCCTAAAAGCCCTTCGTGGCGGACTCTTATTTTGCCCGCTGCGAAAAATCCTAGGCTTTCCCGTGGCGGTCTTTTTTTTATTTACCGTGGCGGACATTTTTGTCCGCTGTGGTAAATTGATTTACCGCAGCGGGCACATTAAGACGTCCGCTGCGGTAAATATATCTATTTACCGCAGCGGACGTCTTAATGTGTCCGCTGCGGTAAATCAATTATCGATTTACCGCAGCGGGCATCCTATAAGGCCCGTCACGGTTAAGACAGAAGCCCATTAGGCTCAGGGCGAGGCCCAATAGCCACAACACGTATCTCTCTCCCTCAGCCTCCCTCTCTCTCTAGCGGTGCGGGCTCCTAGAGGCGGCGCGCGGACGCGGGCGCGAGCGCGAGGCGGCGCGCGAGCTCCCCGCTCACGGCGGCGCGCGGGGTCCCAGCTCGCGGCGGTGCGCGGGCACCCCTCTCGCGGCGGCGCGCTGGGTCGCGGCGGCGTAGGGCGGGCGCAGGCGCGGGCTCGTGGCGGCACAGGGCAGGCGCGAGCTCGCTGGTCGACGGCGCAGGAGAGCTCGCTGGTCGACTGCGGCGCGCGGGCTCGTGGGCTCGCGGCGGCGCTCTAGGCTCAGATCGTAGCCCAGATGGGTTTTTTCTTTTTTTTTTGTTTTTTCGAAACTATTTACCGCAGCGGGCTTTCTAATGTCCCCGCTGCAGTAAATCAATTTACGGCAACGAGGAAACGCGCCCGCCGCGAGAAGGCCACGATTTACCGTGACCTTAGCATCACAGCGGACGCGTTTGCCCGATGCAGAAAACTGTTTTTGACCGCTGCAGATGCTCGTTTTTGACGTAGTGCATGATCGAAATGTTCGCTAAGGCCGTGGTTAGGACCGCTTATGTAAGAATCGTTTATAATTTAATCAAGATCTTATAAACAGAGGTTGGAAAAATCTCGGTAGAAAAAAATAAAACATGCTTGGGAATTCTGGTTATGTAGGATTCAAGAGGATGAAATGACATTTGTGCCCCTGACTTACTTGTCCATCTTTGCTAAGCCAACAGATCGTAGCGGTGACGATGGGCAAGCTCACATGGGAGGCGGAGCGGAGGGAGGAGTGCCGGCTATGAATACGGGAGACCGGGCAGGGCAGGTCAAAGTGGAGGAGGTGTGGGTAGAGCTTGCCTCCTACTGGTACAGGGAAGGGTGCGCGGTGCACTGGTGGGCGCTTGAGGCACGCTGAGGGAGGGGGCGGCGTGACCTGTGGCAGAGCACGGACGTGATGAGAATCGAGACGCAAGGAAAAGGATGGGCATCGAGTGAAAAAGTGGTCGCGGTGGGGAAACGTGCCCTTGCTCTTGCGGTCCGAAATACGCCGGTGCTTGTTCATTTAGGATTGTTTTCACCTTCTCGATCCTTACATAATCTAAAATAATTGTAGTTGTTTTTGTGGGATTTTTGCTTATTTTTATCTCGATTCAGATTATAAAAGCGAAAACAAACACGCTCTAACTGTTGTCCAATTCATCTTGTTTTTCCCCAAGTTAACTTTTTCTTCAAGTGCAATTTAAGTTGTTGTGCATGAAGTTACACAATTGTACATGGACAATAGAGAATTAGACCTCGTTTAGATGCATAGAACTAGTAGTTAACTGTTAATAATTAGCTTGTGATCCAAACGTGTTCAGCTAATAGTCTAACTAATTGTTAGTTAGTACCCAACTAACAATTATCTCTAGTTAGGCAAGACCACCTAATAGCAGGTAATATGAACTATAATTTATATTAGCTAGCTAACTAGCGGCTAACCGAATCCAAACATGCCTTTAGTCATACACATAATCACATAGTTACATAGACAATTATTTCTTAGACACATAGCTCTCACATGAGTAAATATCAATACATGTTACAATCGACAAACTAGACACACATTTCTCATAATGACATAACACATCTCACATAACTATCTTTCATAACACATTTGAATCGTTTTTTGACCAGCATTAAATGATGTTTAGCTCTTTGTTTAAACTTCTTGTGACCAAGTAAACGTGTTTACCATTTAGTTTTGCGACTAGGGCATAAACAATATGTGGACAGCCCATTTATCTGTACATGTAGTTTAACTGCATTAGGCAAACGCGATGCCACCGAGTTTTCCCATGATGCGCATGTCAAGGCTCAAAGATCCTAGCACCAAACTTCCCATTTTAGTCATCTTAATTAATCATTTTGATTACTGTGTGAGGCTAGTGACTAATAACAAAATATGATGGATGTACATATATATAGGGCGATAGGGTGTGAACAAGATAACTGTAGTTCTCTGTGAAGCTTTCTTGAAAATTGATATATTCCTATTTATTATACTCTATTCTAATGTGTTTGAGACTCGATTTTATACTGAGTTTACATACTATGTGAAAGGATCAAGATGCCCAAGAGGGGGGTGAATTGGGCTTGTTTTAAATTTCTAAAGCAAATATGAAAACCTATCAAATGCCAATCACCCCCTAGTGCCTACGATCTGTGTGTCCTAGCTAGAAAGTAGTAGCAGTTCATAGGAATTAAAAGCAACCTAAGCAATTCTAGTAGATAATATAAAAACAAGACGGAAAGTAATGCGGAAATGTAAAGAGCTAGGGAAAAGAAATTCTCAGTGACGCAGTAATTTTTTCCCGAGGTATCGAGGTGTCGACACACCCCCCTAGTCCTCGTTGGAGCACCTCGCAAGGTATCGCTCCCCCTCTACCCGCGCAAGGGTAGAGTGCTCTCTACGGGCTGATTCTTCGCCACTCCGGCTCGGTGAATTGCCCACAACCGATCACAAGAGCTTGGAGAAGAGCCGCCAAAAATCTCCCGGTGGTCACTTCCTTCGAACACCACCAAACCGTCTAGGTGCTATCGAACACCAAGAGTAACAAGCACAAGACCTTCACTTGACCCACTCAAGGCTAGGAAGGTGGATGGATGCACACAAGTCACTCCTAATCACTCTAGGAGGGAAGAACAAGATAACTCTCTCTAATCTCTCCCTCACTAGCCTCTTAACTCTCCAAAAGATTTCTCAAGGTGTCACCAGCTGAAACAATGACCAAGAGTTGCTCTAAGGACGAAGGGGGCAACTATAAATAGTCTCCACCTCCAAAACTAGCCGTTTTTTACTTTTTCTTCTCTCAGCGAAGCCACCGGACTAGTCCGGAGCTCATACCACCGGACCATGCACACTGGTCCGGAGCTCACTCTGTATTCAAACTCAGGCACCGTCGGACTACTCTGCTTGGTCCGACGCACTGGTCCGGAGCCTCGGTGCTCTCTGAGTGAAAAACTTTCTCTTTTTTTACGAACCACCGGACCACTCTCCTTGGTCCGGTGCCCTGGTCCGACGCTCTGGTCCGGAGCCAGGGAGCTCTCTGCATAAACTCAACCTCCTGTCATGAGGCGTCGGACTAACCGTCGGACTAACTGTCGGACTAGTCCGGAGCCTTCTGTGTCTCTGAACCAAGCCACCGGACCACTCTCCTATGGTCCGATGCTTTCCTGACAGGTGGTCCGGAGCTCCTCGAGCTGAGATTCTGCCTAAGTCAGGGACCGTCAGACTACTCTCCTATGGTCCGACGCCCACTTAGCAGAGTGGTCCGGAGCCTCTTTCTCCCTCTATTTCAACTGTTTTCGCTGAGGTTTCTCAAGGGATTTTGCTCCTACCATTTCTAGGGTTTATCAAGGGCTGAAAGCAAGGTCTTTAGGACTAGTTGTGACAAGTGTGCATATAGCCACTTTCCTAAACTCTCCTAGGTCAAGCTACTAACCTCATACCCCCCTTTATAGTACGGTCAAAGGAAAAACAAAAGCCCTAGCTATACTTAGTGCCCTTCTCAACCTTATGGCACTAAGAACTAGCCTAGTCTTCTACTTGTATCACCATCCTTTGCAACCGAAACGACTTCCATCTTGGGGGCATGAATATCCATTAAGCTCATTCAAATTGCATCACTAATGACCTAACATTAACAACTTTGTCTCTGCAAAACACACGTTAGTCATAGTGATCTAGTATTGTCGTTAATCGCCTAAACACAAGGGTCCATGATTCTTCACTATGTCAGACTTGAAATTTATTCAAAATCAACTAATATGTTTTTTTTAAAAGACAAGGAATGAAATCAGGACAATTTTAAACCAAATCTAGCTAGCTGAATGAGCTTTTTTGTCTGATCCCGAAACAGAACATATACTCTTTTAATTGAACGTGTGGGTCCCAAAACATATATAATGTATTTACTGTCCACGAATCTATCCAACTAGCTAACTCTAATACCAAAAAATGCTTAAGATATAATGCGTTCTAGAGAATTATTAGTTTTCATGTTCAGGGATGATATGTGAACTTACTAGGACAACAAAACACAAATCTACGTTTTTCACACGTCATCCATGAAATATGGTACTGCTTATCTTCTGTACCTCTTGCTATGGAAACAACCTATAGCTGTACAGTTCCCATAATAGACAAGATCAATATCTTACAATAAATGCAAATGTACATTATTCTCACCACATAATTAATGATTTGTTTAGTACAAAAATAGTGCTTCCATTATCATATTATTCGTTTGTGCTGTACAGGATTATGGAACGAGTAGACGAGTAAATGAATAGCCTTTATTTTGTCAATTGTTGTTTCAATAAAATTGTTTGTGCTAATGCACACAATGTATTAGCATATTATGCTCTTTTGGGTGTTACTCCCTCGGTTTCAATTTATAATTCGTTTGACTTTTTGGATCTCAATTTTGACCACTCGTCTAGCTTATTCAAAATATTTATGTAAATATAGTCAAATTTAAGTTTTATGTAGACCATTTATTAAATAAACAAGCCACACAAAAAGAAATGATATTTTTCATAAAAAATTGAATAAGATGAGTGGTCAAACTTGAGATCTAAAAAAGTCAAACGAATTATAAATTAAAACTGAGAGAGTATTAACTTATTATACACCTCTAAGAAATAATGGCTTAAACTCACAGTGCACGTACTCAATGAGTCAGTATTATAATACTAATAATAACAAGAGAGGTGCACATAAAGTCCATGCTTGGTGTACACACTGATGAAGCTGCTGCAATATTCTATAAGACTGAGCATAACTACTTACCGAAGAACTAATTATTGTGTGTAGTACATACTATATATGGTCTTCTCATGAAAAGATGTATTGTCGCTTCGTCATTAGGAACTACCTACATGAGAAGATGGATCCAATATATATACTGTAATAAACAAAATAATTACGCTGCATAATAGAATTTCTGTTGCAGTACTCATAAATCCAGTCAAAATTCTAATCATTCGTGATAGCAAAATCTTGATGATTTTGACAAGACTCCTGATGAGCTTTGGAACATTTGACGATCATTTTTAGCATTTAGAATTTTATTTTTCAAGAAACAACTATAGAATTTATCTGTTTTTTCAATCTTACACACGCTGTGGTTTTTTTGAAGTGAGCAGATTGACATTTTTTTTGAGATTACACAGTAAAATGCAGACACTCAACACGCACACACACACTCGCCCCTACGAACACACACACGCAAACCCTACCCCCTATGAGCGCCTTCGAAGGACTGAGCCAACAAATCTTGAAGTACACGAAGTCACCACAGGCGCCTCGCTGTCGACGGGAACGTCGCCTACCACTTAATGCGTAGCGTCGGAAAATCCTAGAATAAATCCAGAATAAAATATCGCACCCAGAATTTGAACCCTGGGTGGGAGCCCCCCAACTAATGGCCTTTGTCATTGCGCCGTGAACCCCTTGACAGATTGACATTATTTACTTTTACATGACATAATATATGAGCACATAGTCGTGACTAAAACTATTTTTTATATTAATAATAAAGTTGGTGACTAACTATTCCTCCCTCCATACTAAATTATTAAATTATAAGATATTTCAAAAATCTTGTAGAGAGTCAAAGTGTCTTAAGCTAGTTTGACTAAATTTCTATGATAATATATAATAAGATTTATAATGTTAACTAAGTATCATTAGATTTTTCATAAATTATATTTTCGTAGTATACCTATGTTGATGTCATACTTATACATTTCACGAGTGTAAATGGTTTTCTTACTTTTTGCATTTGATATCTTTTAACAAAAAGCAAATCAGTGCCGTGACAGCATGATCCTCCAAAAAAAACAACTGATATGCATGTAAGCATGTAAGTATGCATACACATAGAAAAACAGTCCATATAGCTAAGTGCGCCTCATTGAACATTATATAGATATGTATTTATATGTGGTCTGATCTGGAAGCATGTATGCATGGTTAACTTAAACTAACAGTCTTATTATTACTTAATCTCATGGTGCAGTGTGCAAGTTTTGGAAGGCCTTGGGACATGTACTTGAAAGATCTCACTCCAATGCCTTGATTGATCGACATGGTCAGATCCAAAGTACTCACCCCCAGAACGGCCGTAAAACATCTCACTCGAATGCCCTGATCGACATGGTCAGATCCAACGTACTCACCCCCAGATGAGCGGTCTTCTTGCCGCCGCTACCTGTCTCTGCCTCTAACCTCCTCGCGGCATCCTCACCGCCGCTGTCGCCACCCCGGAGTGACAGCGAGAGCGAGAGAGGCAGCATCTTACCGCTGTCATCCATCTCCTGTTCACTTAACCCGATGCCTAGGATCTTCCTTTTCTTGACCAGCTTGTCGGCATCTCCTCCCGTGTCGTCGTTGGGGCTCAAGCTTAGCTGCAAGTCCGGCGTGCCGCCATTCTCCTCCACATGCGTCTTCATCCTCTTCGTCGTTCTGGCCCCAGCGCACATCTCGCCGATTACTTTGCTGGGCTCTAGGAGTGTCTGCAGCTCCATGACAGCAAAAGCCACACATATTGTCATGACTAGATCGTAACGGAGCAACAATAACAATGGAGGCGCGTCGACAATGTTACTGAGAAGGAATACGAATGGTGTACCTGGAGCCGGGACCGGGAGCCTAGGGCTTCTCTTGTCACCCCGGGATCGGAAGACGATGTCACGTTATTAGCGACTCGTCCCCTAGACAGGAGATACTGACTGCCCAACGCAACACCCGTCGAGGCAGCTGCCCACATTGTCCTAGTAGACAGGGGCCGGGAGCTGGTGCCGTTGCAGACCCTTCCGCCGTGGTTAGCGGCACCCACGGCGTCCGATGACGTCCGGTTGGAAGCGATTGCATCCCGCACGTCGAACAAATGGGACGCCGGCCTGCCGTCCATTGTCAAGATCATATCTTGGATGAGCCCTTTCGTTGGACCATGGTAATTCATGGCTCCAGCCCTCGCCGCCGCCGCTGCATGCTGGCTGAAACTCCACTCTTGATCCCTATACGCATGGGCAAGGGAAGACTAGTTAGGGTTTTGCAGGATCAGAGGACGATCCAAGTTTACTACGCATGGTATTCTTCACTTCGATTGGTGGTTGATTAAGTACCTGAGGCTACTACTGTAGCTCTTGAAGTCGAACGTATGCATGGAAGGCTGCTGCCGGCGTTCGAGGAGCGCGTAGAGCCTGCTGGTCTCCGGCGAGACAGCGTTTCGGGCCCCGTTGTGGAGCAGCCGGCCGGAGGAGATCATCGAGCCGGCAGCTCGATGGAGGAACATGTCATGGAAGCGATGGTCCCCTCTCCTCATCATGTGGAAGTCCATGGTCGAGAAAACTGCCAAAATTGTGCAGCGAAGGTTAAGGAAATGCATGATCCAGTCCATGGCGTTTTCTTCATGTGTACAGTATGATTCTGTGTGAAGGAGATTAATTAAATTAAAAATTAAAAATTGGTGGGAGAGGGAGAGGGGGCGGAGAGAGAGAGAGAGAGAGTTGAGATGAGAACCGGAGGAGATGGCTGCTCTCTCGTGTCCAGCAGACTCGTGGTCCAGCTTCTTGCTTCTGTACATCTGAAAAGACAAAGGCCCGAACGCTTGTTATGTGAAAAAACCAACTAGCAGTTAGCACAGCATCTAAGTAGTCATGAGATGCAGGCCTGTTTCTAATCTGCTTTACCTGCAAGTGACTTTTTACATGAGCAATGCTGAGTCCCCTCACGTTCATCATCTGAAGCACCAGCTTTGGCGTTGCTCCTATCCATATCAGTTGAAACAAAAAATTTACAACATCAATCGGTGGGAAATTAATTAATTTGCAGGAAAAATTGAGAAGGAGAGAACAACACTTACTCTCTTGCCCGCCCAGCCTCTCCACGGCGTGGACAAATGCCATATGCAGGTCTGGAGTCCACCGGAGCCGTGGAAGCTTGGATCTGTTGTACTGCCTCACGGTCAGCGCCCTCTCTCTGCTGCCCTCGCCCTTACTGCTGCTATCCATGTCGTAATCCTTGTTGCTCATGGATGTGTGGTTGGTACTGCTGTTGTTGCTTGAGCTCCTGCCTCCTTCAACTTCACTTGTGCTACCGCCGTCTTCACCATCCTCCTCGCTGCCATCATCATCGTCGCCGGCTTCCCCTTCATGACTCTCCTCACCAAAACATTCGTTGAGGTCCAGAATAACAGGTGGTACAGAGTTCTCCGAAGATTTTTTCTCATCATCTTCTTCAAGCATATCCTCCGTTGCCACCTTCTGTTTCACCTCTCCCATGGCTTCTAGCTCTCAGATCAGGTCCTTCTCCTTCTCTAGCTCCCTCCTCTATATGTCTATCGTCTCTACACCACCATGGTAGGATTGGAATGAGGTTTGTGGTGGGAGTCGGAACCAGGAAGGAAGAGGAGAAGAACGTGATGGGAATAATACTAGGGAGGGGAAGAAGCATAAGCAAGCTTGATGTGGAAATAAAATATAAGGACAGGGAAATGGACAAGCATTCCACTGCATTGACTAGTTTTCAACAGTGATATTCCATTTCATACATTTTTCTATTGGGTGAGGGAATTGGGGAGTAGATGGTAGTGGCTCCACTAGGGGGTTTGTAATTTGGATGTGTGGGAAGGGAGCTGCTTATACATTGCCATCTCGGTGTGTGAAAGCATGCAGAAGAGTTGACACCTGCTTCTTGTATATGAAAAACCATGGTTGGTCACCAAGTTTTATCATACAAACTGAATGCCCAATTCAGGCAGGCTATAAGAATTGATAAATATGTTACGTCTTAGCTTCTCACTGTTAGTTATCTTTGCATATAAAAGAATGATTAAAATATTAGAATTGAAGGAAATTAAAGTTGATAGAAATAAACTATTTAGTAAAAGAATCATCGGTAACATGCAATAAGAATGATTGCATAATCTCACAATATATTTTTATGTGGAAATAAATAGACTGTCAATACAGTAGTGAATTGAAATGTTAAAATTCTTTCAATGAAAAAAAATACTAAGCATTAATTCGGATTAGACTGTAAGAGTTTTATATTGCGCCAAACAGTTTATGATCATATAAAGGAAGAAATAATATTTTAAATCTGTTTTAAAAAATTATAGAATTGGCTATATATATTCATTGTTGTAACTAGAAATAGCCAAGCTACAAAGCTAATAATACGTACTCATTAGTTCCATTTCAACATTATATTATGTATAATTATCTGCTTGTTTTTGCTTTCAAATCTTTTTCTCGGAACCCTTGCATAGTCGATTGCCTAGTTTTGATGCGTCATCGTCATACACATTACATAACGTACCTCATTTACATGTTTGTGTACTATTCTAAAATATGACTGTATAGCCCACTAGCTAGGGCCTTTAGTGACGACGACTAGCGAGGGCACCCTCCAAACTATACTTCCTTGAAACACAACTATAATAAGTCCATCTCGTTAGATCAAGAAAACTTGTCGAGTATATATCAATATAATACCCAAAATTTCATATGGACTAATAACTCAAAATTAGCATTGATTATTAAATTCATATGGAAAAACATTTTCATTAAATCTAGCCGGAAGAAATTCCAAAATTCTTTGCGTATCCATATGAGGTCATCCTCAATGGGAGTTTTATGCCACAGTTTCTAACACAACTAAATTTTGGAAATAGTGCAGAGGAGTTTCATTCCCATGATCTCTAGTACCATGAAACTCTTATCACCTCTATCTTCATTAATACAGTGCCACATTAGTATATTTAATGTCCATTAAACTTAGATGAAACTCCATTAAAACTGTCCTGAAAGACCAGACTCCTTTATCTCTATTAACTAGAAAGAGAATATATATGAATAAAGAATATCTTACATGCCCTGAAAGTGAATCTAGAGAAGCTAGTTTTTTCGAAGTCACAAATAATTTAGGTCATTTCATGACGAACACTACTACATGAACGGTCTTTAATCCGGGTTGGGAAGGGCTTTAGTTCCGGTTTTCCCAGCCGGGACTAGCTAGCAGTCCGGGACTAAAGTTATTTTTCTTTAGTCCCTTCCAGTTAAAAAAGAAAGTCTCCGATCACAACTGCGTCCTATGAGATTATTCGAACCCAAGACCTCTGCACTACCTCACGCGTAGCTAACCACCCCCACATACTCCCTTTTGATCCCACTCATCGAGGGACCTTTAGTCCCGGTTCGTAACATCAACCGGAACTAAAAGATCTATCTTTAGTCCCGGTTGGTGTTACCAATCGGACTAAAGATCTATTAGTCTCGAATACAAAAAATTTCGAGACTAAAGCTCATTTTGGACATCGACCAATGACATGTTCTCTAGTAGTGCAAGTCGCTTTTATGTAATCGTTTTGGAAGTGGTTCTCTGTAAATAGACATTTTGTGTAGCTCTTCTGGTATCATTGGAGTCGGGCTGCTCAAGAGTTTTATCAAATTAGCGCAAAAACGTAATCGGTGGGGACTGGAGGAGAGGAAACAGTTTTTTTTATGTATCTATATAACACCGTCACTTCTTTTTTCTTTAAAAAATACTTAAAACTAAAAATGGAAATAGTTTAAACATGTTGGCGCGCAACAAGAATTTTATTATCAGACTATGAATCATATGCTTTTAAATAATGTAGAAGTAGTTGAGGTCGTCATCACAGGCATCCGCAAGTCAAACGTCCACCTTGACAAGCATTTACATGAAGAATAACTTAACTATGACCAATTCAGCAAAAAATAACTTGGATATATATCATCAACTCAAATGCTGAAACGGCAGTTGACTCTGGTCTGCAGATACATGGTCAGA
This sequence comes from Microstegium vimineum, assembly GCA_022036555.1. Taxonomy (NCBI): domain Eukaryota; kingdom Viridiplantae; phylum Streptophyta; class Magnoliopsida; order Poales; family Poaceae; genus Microstegium; species Microstegium vimineum. Next base: position 18,749,535 of record CM039125.1, on the reverse strand, counting down.
GAGGCAGGCAGCTAATATATACCCCTTCCATCTGGTATAGTGTTATAATTTTTGTATATCAAGTTTAGCTAATTATAAATAAAAAACTATAAGTATTTATAATGTCAAATAAACATTATTAGATTAATTATGAAATGTATTTTTATAATAATTTAACCTTAAGTCATAAATATGAATACTATTTACTAGAAATTTAGTTAAACGTGAAGTATTTTAACTAACACGTATATTATAGTTGTGTTCTTTTTAGAACCTGTCAATATATAATTTCCTAATATATTATTACCCGTCTAGCTTTGATGTTGAGCTGATGGATCAGTTTGCCGGTTGAGGTTGAAAGTTACAGATTTTCTGCGCGCACTTTCTCTCGATCATTTAATCTGTGGGACACGCCCAGACATGACCATGGGTGGATGGACTGTTGCTGACGCGCGCTTTTGATTCTATCGGTTATTAATATATAAAAACGGCAACTCGTCAATGCGTTTCACTATGTACATATATACCCCTTTGATTTTGGACAGTGGCACGGACTTAATTTGGCATTTCATATGTATAATGTATGGAAATTCCATTCTACTTGGAGTAGAAAAATATGCGTTATAATAGGGTTGTTTGCGACTGCTCCGCTCTACGTTTTTAGCATAGCTCCATGTTTTTTTAGCCAAATAGTTTTAGCTCCAAGCGCACACAGCTCCAGAAAAAAGGTGGAGTTGTAAGAGCAGCTAAAGAGATACTCTACAAACTCCAGTTTTTTTTTGAACTATTCCATAGTGGAGTTTACAAAGCAGAGTTTATGGAGCTGTCCCAGACAGACCCAATATATATAGTGTACAATAAAATATTGGTGAAACAATAAAAAATGTATGAACGGATAGAAACCTTAAATGGTGTACATATGGAATCGGAGGAAATGGATTAATATAAAATACTTCTAAACAGGGTTGTAGTCCTAGATGGGAAATCCCTTGAGTCTCTGTTTCCCAACCAGAACTAAGAATCCGGGACTAAACGTTGCACCCTTTAGTCGCGGTTTTGGCGTTCTGGCACCTTTAGTCCCGATTGTTATTACGAGGGGACTAAAGGTTTGTCTTCTTTTTGCTTAATTTCTTCTTTTTCCTTTTTGTTTTCTTTCATTTCATTTCATAATTACTACTGCATAACAAACCTTTCGTCGATATGCCAAATGAGTTTTAGTCTCGGAAAAAATTACGCCCGGGACGAAAAAGGTCTTTAGTCCCGGTTGGGACTAAAGGTTTAGTCTCGGTTTGTGGCACAAACCGAGACTAAAGGTAGTCCTACCAACCGGGACTAAAGTCCCCTCCCAACGGCTATGGGTGTCAGACAGTTGGTGTTACCAACCGGGACTAAAGGTTTAGTTCCGGTTTGTGGCACAAACCGAGACTAAAGGTAGTCCTTCAGTCTCGGTTTATAACAAGAATCGGGATTAATAGCCCCCCCTATTTAAACTCTCCCTCCTCCCCCAGCCCGAGCGCGAGCTCCATTTCTTTTCTTGCACCTCTCAGTTCTTCACTGTGTTCTTGCTATTCTTCTTCTCACATCAAGCCATTGATTCATTTGAGCTCTTCTACACCGCCATCTATTTGTTGAAAGGTTACTATATTCAACCTCTCATGTTTTAGCATTCATCATATATATATATATATATATGTTATTTCTTGGTGTGTGTATATATTATATACGTGATTTTTCTTTATGATGTCTCTCTTTTTTTCATTTTAAATCTTCAATCACTTGATATATATATAGTTTTTATTGCTACAATCATTCGAGTATCCAATGTATACACCTTTCATTGCTATTATATTTACCACATTTCATGATTAATTAGTTATAGAAATAGAGATTTTAGTGTATTATTTAATTAATGTAAAAAAAGAGAAATGGTTTATTTGGTTAATTAGAGAAGTATAATACTTTAATTTATATGCATGCACATTTGATGAACTTAGATAAATATAAAATTTTAGTTGTTTTATTTATTTGTTTAAAATATGAGGATTTATGATGGATTGTTCTTGATTTAAATGTGTCGATGTTTTACCACCGATAGCCTGCCACGGGGTTACCCGAGATAGTAGTTCGTGCCTCGGCGAATAGTGAAACCTTGGTGGTTGGACACGCAGGGACACACGGTTTATACTAGTTCAGGCTCTCGACAAGGTCGAGTAATAACCTTACGTCCAGTTGAGTCGTTTGTTATTGCTCTTGATCGTAATACAAGGTGTTGCGTAGTATGTAGGGATCGTTTTTGGGTGATGCCATCACCAGCCCTTTATAGTCCAGGAACTGGTCGAGGGTTACTCTAATCCTACTCGGTTAAAAACTTAGAGTCCTAAGCTACACTTCGATCTTGTCGTCTTTACCGAGTAGAATTCGGTTTCTTCTGTCTGTGTTCCTTTGTGAGCCAAGGAAAGGAGGCCCAAAGCTTAGGTAAGCCGGTCCTTGGGTACCCTATAGGATATCCCATCGACAAGCCCCCGAGCATCTCATGATTTTTCTTCAATATGCTGGGTTGCTTCGAAAGCGAGCCGAGTTCTTTTTGAAGCAAAATCATGAAATGATCTTTTGTGTTCTTCGCCTTGTGGTTTTGTGTGCACCTTTGGTGCACTCATTGAGTGTATCCCACGAGCCTCTGGATACTAGGTACAAGTATTCGGAGGATCTGAAAAATGTCTTAGCTTTAGTCTTCTGTATTCTTCGTCTTGTGGCTTTTTTGTGCACCTTTGGTGCACTCATTGAGTGTAGCCCCCAAGCCTCTGGATACTTGGTACAAGTATTCAGAGGATCTGAGAAAAAATTCTTGTAAGGTAGGTATTTCCAGCCCCCGAGCCTTTCTCCGAGTTCTTTTTATCAGAAAAGAGCTTGGTGAAAGGATCTGAAATAGTGTGCCCTTGTCTTCTTCTTATTTACGGGTGGGTATTGTGTCTTCACAGGTATGTAAAATCTTGCTTTCACTTGTTGCTTTGGTCAGGTTTTGTCTTTTTCTTACTCTTCCTTTCTCGTGAATTCTGGCTTTTTGGTGGTCCTTCCTTGCTATATATTCTGTTGTGCTTGCACTAATGGCTTGACCTTTAGGGTGCTCCTCTTTCTTCTGATGACTATGCTGCTGAGTGAAACTGAGCAGCCCCCAGGCTTATGCCCTCCTTCTGGTAGTTGAGTGGGTAGAAGAATTCTTGTGAATGGAGTTGGAGGTAGACTAACTCTTCGGTTAGATTTTTCTGAGAAGTTTGGCATGGTAGGCAGAAGAAGTCTTGTGAAGTGGCTTCCATGCCTTCTCTATCTAACTGCTGGACCCCGGGCTGTAACCGTTGCCGCTCCTGAGTTGATTGAAGTTGTATACTCCATATTTCTGGCTACGCATGCTTGCACCAAACTCCTGATGGAAAGGCTAGAGTTGGAGTTGTCTAATCTCATTTGTTGGGAGTGGTTTTCTGCCTATGATCTGACACTTCTTCACTCTCTGTGAGGATTCCAGGTTGTTTTGACTTGTAAGGTTCTTGTTCGGGTATCAGGCCTTCTTTGGTGGTAGATTTTGTATGACCTTGGCTATGACCTTTATATTTTGTCACTTGTGGTCTTTTGTTGTAGATGTGGCTTAGTCTGGTCTTGTCCAGTTATTGTAAGTTTATCGGCCGAGTTGTTTTTGTGGCCTGCAGAGTTGTTGCTAGTTGTATGATTGTCCTTGGAATATTCTTCCGGATATTCTGTATAGTACCCTGATGTATTGCCTTTATTGTAGCTGTTCTTATCTCATCAATGTAGTCCTTGTAGAATCTTTTGCCTTTACTGCTCCCTTTATGTATTATTGTTGTTGTTGTTGCCCTTTCTTCGTGGACTTGGTGTATGTGTACCCCTTGTTCATCTATAAATATTTGTGGTATGGTTGTCTTGTCATATGTCTTTTTCCTTCTCTTGTAAAGATCTTTGTTGTATCATGGATATTGTAGTTGGCGAGCTTGACGAGCCCCCGGGCTTCTTTCTTCCCTTTCTTGGTTGAAATTTGGTGAATGGTGTAGTTCTTCTGATAGAAACTAGCATGTGGCTAGTTTCAAGGTAGTACCATGTTGTGGGCGGCTTTGAGGCAAATGGTGTAGTTCTTGTGGCTGCCGCATGTTGCGCTGCCTCATCTTCCAGCGTCCTAGTTCCATGCCTTTGGCTGATCTCACGGTCTTGGTTGAGGAAGCATTCCTGAGTTGATCCTATGCAGTGTCATTTTAGCGCCTGCTGGTGTTGATCCGCCTTCTCTCTGTCGAGGACCTGGTGGAACTGTGAATCTTGAATGTCTTCTGGGCTCTGCTTCTAATACCTTTGGCAAGCAGGTGTGCCTTGTCTTGTTGGGCGTCAAGCACATCTGAGTTATTTGGCTCTGTTTGCCAATTTGTGAGCCTTGATCTTCGAGGTTTTAGCCTCGAATTCGAGTGGGTTTTTGACTTGTATTAGTTCCTTTCGGCAGTGTAACTTTGTATCTAGTCTGTATTTCAAAAGTTTGTAATAAAGAATCAAAGAATTGTTGTCTCTGTCCTCCTAGTTCTTTATCCCTGTTTTGCTTGTGTTGATCGGGTTCTTTTGCCAGTTATCTGTATATTCTGTAAAAGGAATGTCATCTAACTGACTGCCTTAGGTTCCGCTCTGTGATTGGTGGTATTTTTCACCTTCTGTATTTTCCACCGTGGGTAAGATATCCTTATAAATCAGTCCTTGTATTATCTCTTCTCTTTTACCTTGCGGTAAAAACTTTTTCCCTTGCTTGCAAACCCTAGCTGCCGTCGCTGCTTTGATTGTCTTCGATCTGCCTCAGATGGTGAAGAAGAACAAGAACAAGAGCAAGGGCACGGTTGAATTTGTCGACAAGGATACCGTGCTGGATCATATAGATAACCCTAAGTTTGTCGAGATGTCCCGCCAGATGAAGCGATCTCCCAAGCCTTCTACTCAGGAAGCGGATTTAGATCTGCTAGTTGCCCACAGTTTGCTTCGGGCACAGATTCTTTCTGAGTATTCTCTTCCTGGTGAGCATGTAATTCCTAGTCTTTCTCCTGATTAGACTGTCCTTTTTGTTCCTTTTGTTCGTGCTGGAGTCTGCTTTCCTCCTTCTGAATTCCTGATGGAGTTCCTTTGCTTCTACGGTATTCAGCTTCATCATCTTCCCCCCAATGGGATTCTTTTTCTTTCTTCATTCGTGCATCTGTGAGAAGCATTCATTGGTATCCCTCCATGTCTTCTTCTTTTTCATCATTTCTTTCGCCTTCGATTTCACGAGAGTAAGCTAAGTCACTCCTTTGGTTGTTGCGCTGTTCAATTCCGCTAGGGTATGAAAGTTCTCTTCTGATCTTGCTGCTCTTTCGACTCCTCTTCCTTGTTGGAATGATCCTCTGTCTCCTTCTGAGTCCTTGGCTATTAAGCTTCTGGTGACCCAGATAAGTTATTTGAAACAATCCAGGTTGACTGGTAATGGATTGGTTGCCAGTTACTATTGCCGCCGAGTTCAGCCTCTCATGTAGAGGGAAAATCTTGGTTTTGAGTATACCAGTTCTTCTGATCTTTCTCGGATCATCCCTGAGTCCGAGTTGTCTGAAGATGACATGTTTGATCGTTTGGGGAGGGTCCTGAGTGGTGTGTCTGCCATTCCTCCCCAAATTTCTGAGTACCATGCTGGAAATCTACCTCCTTCGGTTAGTAATCATTTTAGCTTGTTCCGATTTCTTTTCTCTAAGTTCTTGTTTGTTGATGACTTGCTTTGTGTTTCAGGATTATGGTCATTCTTTTAGACTGAACTTGGCTTTTGGGCCTGATGCCTTTGTTCCTGAGGAGACTGCTGCTGAAGGTACTGTGGCTTTGACCTCTTCTTCCAGGTTTATCCTTGGATTTTGTATTACTGATGGGTATGTGCCGTATACCCCGGATCCTCGTGTTGCTCAATTTATGATGTTTTCTAGGAAGAGGAAGCTTGAGTCTTCTACTCAACCTTCTTCACTTGCTCTTGCTACTCGTCGTCGGTCTCCTCGGCCACATGCTCCCACAAGTAACATTATTGTAGGTGAGCGTGGTGTTTGTAATCTGAGTTGTTTTGTATACAACTCTTATTTATTCTTCTGTTTTGTTCTTTTTCAGATGACCAGTCCATCCTTTTTGATGAAGAGTATTCAGATGATGATCCCCCGCTTACTCGATCCCCATGAGTTTCCTTCTTTGTTGTCTTTTGTTTTTTCTTGTTGTAACTTCCGTCTTACTATAAGGTTGTCGCAGACATAGGTTGTCTATTGGTCAGTCTTCTACCAAAGCTGTTCCGATTCCCTCGGCTATCCCAATCTCTTCATCTTCCTTGCTTGATATTGTTAGTATCTTTTATTGCCTTAGCCTAATATTGTCACTTTCTTGTTTTCTTTAGATTTTCTTCTGATGTTCCTGCTCTGTCTCAGGAAGGTAGGGTACTTTTGTCTTGCTGATGGAGATTTTTTCTTTTGTTTTTTCTTATTTAATTTTTTCTATTTTTGTCTCTCGCGGGTTTTTGCGCTCTTGATGTTGCAAGTGTTGCAGGCACTTCTGAGTTGGTTGGTTCTTGTCCTCCTGCTGGTGTGCCTCTTCTTGAGGTACCTGAGTTGAACATCTTGGGCAAAACTCCGACTCATTCAAGGGCCAGAGGTTCAACTTAGCCGAGTTGAGCGAGTTCAAAAACTTGTTTCTTCTTGGACGGATTTATCAGTGTCATTTGGAACTGAATTGAAGGTATTTATTCTTGTCTCTCTTCTTTGGTCTGTTCATTTGTGCTTTATTTTGATTCTTGTCTTTTTCAGGATGTCTATCGGGAATTGACTGCTTCTTCTTCGTAAACTCAGTCGACTGCTACTCTTCAAGCTGAACTTGACCGAGTTCATCTTGAGTTATTTGAGGCTCGTGCTGCTTTAGAGCAAGAAAAGACTCTCCGAGGAGCTGCTGATGCTTCATTGTCTGTTGCACTTTCTTATTTGAAAGAGAAAACAACTGGTAATTATCTCTATATTTTCCTTTTATTGTTGTGATATTCTTGTTTGATATTTGACATATTTGTCTATCTTGTAGTTGTTGATCAGGCTTCGATGGCTTGGAATGAAGAGAAGAAAGATTTATCTCTTCGTCTTGAGTCATCAGAAAAGAGACTTGAAGATGTAAGTTGACCATTTAGTGTCCTCATACTTTCTTGTTGTTTCTCTTTTTAGATTTATGACTTCTTTGCTCTTTTCAGTCATTGAAGTCGGAGGAAGTTTTAAAAACTCAGCTGTCGGAAGTTCATGATCGGTACAAGACTTTGTACGCTGCTGTGAGACCTGTCGTGGCTGCTGTTTGTCTTCAAGAAGATGCTAAAGAAGGCTTGAAGACCCTGATTCCTGCACTGCCTCTCCGTTTCAAAGAATTTGTTGAAAATGGTTTTGAACGTTGTATAAACAATGTTGTTTCTTTTGTTCGAGCACTTGCTCCTGATGTGCCTTTGGACCGGATTCTTGAAGATCCGATGGACGCTGATCTTTTGACGAGGTGGGAGCAATCGAAACCCGAGGTCAAGAGTCTCTGTAGTGAAATACTTGGTCAGATGGAAGTGTTGCCCCATTCTTCTTGATAAACACGTTTACTTTTCCTTGATTGGTGGTCTTGTAATATATTTTGAATGATATTTTTTCTTAACGTATTGTTAGGCTTCACCTTGATATTGTGATGCTCTTGTCTTTGCTTGCCAATGTTGTACAGTTTTGCTTTCTGATTGATATGTTTATCCTTCTGATGAATACCTCATTTTCTTGATATTTGTGAGCTATGTCGACTTCTCTTGTACCTCTGTATTAGGCTTTGTAGGTGCTTCTGAATTCCCAAATTCTTTCTGGGTAATATTATCGGCCTTCGAGCCTTGATGATTATACTGACAATATTGCCTGTAGAATGACTTGTGCCTCTGAGTTTAGGCTTTGTATTGTATAATGACCTCCGAGTAGTTTTGGGGTAATATTGTTGTTTTTTGACGAGTAGTTCTTGCTATTGGGATGTTGCTTCTTGATGTGAGAACATTTGGCTTGCAGTCTTTTTGCACTGAGTCCATGCTTCTCTTCAAGCAGTTGATGTATTGTGTCACTTTGTACGAGTGATTGATTTTGGTGTCGTCGAGGTAGACTATTCTTCTTTATTGCGTCGAGTAGTTTGATGTCATGCCGCCTCACGAAATGGTAGACTTGTACATATATGAACCAGACTGTGCTGTTCATGGTGCAAAGCAGTCGGTTTGTTAGGTTGCCTCATGAAACAACTGACTTATGAATGCCTAGACAGTGCCGCTCATGGTGTAAAGCTGTCAGCTTGTGATGCCGCCTCACGAAACGGTAGACTTTATATATATGAACCAGACTGTGCTGCTCATGGTGCAAAGCAGTCGGTTTGTCGAGTTGCCTCACTAAACATTCGACTTAAAAATGCTAGACAGTGCCGCTCATGGTGCAAAGTTGTCAGCTAGTCATGCCGCCTCACGAAACGGTAGACTTTATATATATGAACCAGACGGTACGGCTCATGGTGCAAAGCAGTCGGTTTGTCAAGTTGCCTCACGAAACAATCGACTTAAAAATGCTAGACAGTGCCGCTCATGGTGCAAAGTTGTCAGCTTGTCATGCCACCTCATGAAACGATAGGCCTCATGAAACAACTGACTCCAGATAGTGCCTCTCATTGTGCAAACTACCGGTTTCTCATGCTGCGTCACAAAATGATAGACTTTATATATATGAACCAGACTGTGCCGCTCATGGTGCAAAGCAGTCGGTTTGTCAAGTTTCCTCACGAAACAACTGACTCCAGACAGTACCCCTCATTGTGCAAACTGCCGGTTTGTTCTTGATGTCTTGTATCTTTTGCTTTTAGTTGTAGAATTTCTTGAGTTGGCTGATATGCCAAGTATTGCTTAGTTGAATTCCTTCTTCTATCATTAGCTTGTAAGTTCTGGGTTGTATTGTTGTCTTGATGCTGAAAGGACCCTCCCATGGGCTGAGTAGTTTATGTCTTCCTTCTTTCTTTTGAATTAACCGTAGTACCAGATCTCCAGGTTTTAGTGTTCTTGGATGCATATTTCTGTCGTAATGCCTTCGTAAACCTTGTAAGTATCTTGCGTTTTGTACTACTGAATTATTTCTTATTTCTTCGATTGTGTCGATCTCTAGCCGTCTTGTTTCTTCGGCTTCTCCTTCATCGTATTGTTCGATTCTTGGTGATTTCCATATTAAGTCAATTGGTAATACGGCTTCTGATCCGTATACCAAGAAGAAAGGTGAATATCTTGTTGCTCTGCTGATTTCAGTTCTTAAGCCCCGTACCACTTTTGGTAATTCTTCTATCCATTTACCTCTGTAGTCTTTTAGATCTTCATATAGTCTTGGTTTTAGGCCTTGCAATAATAGCCCATTGGCTCTTTCAACTTGTCCATTTGCTTGGGGGTGAGCTACTGATGCATAGTCTATCTCTATTCCACAAATCTCTTGCCCAATATTGGAATTCCTTTGTTGTAAACGGTGATCCAAGATCTGTGATTATTCTGTTGGGCATCCCAAATCTGTGCATGATGTCTTGTATGAATTCTGTTGCCTTTTCTGCGCTGCATTTTACCAGAGGTTTGTATTCAATCCATTTGGTGAATTTATCTACTGCCACGAATATGTACTCGAATCCTCTTTTTGCCTTTTTGAGGGGTCCGACTTGATCTAGCCCCCAACATGAGAAGGGCCAGGCTGGTGGTATGTAGATTAGGTTATGTGCTGGAACATGGGATTGTCTTGCAAACATTTGACAATTCTTGCATGTTTTGACTAATTGTTCTGCATCCTTGAGTGCTGTAGGCCAATAGAATTCGCTTCTGAATGCTTTGTCGATTAGTGTCCTAGATGTTGCGTGATTTCCGTAGCATCCCGAGTGGATTTCTTCCAATATTTCTTTTCATTCTTGCGTGGATACACATTTCAATAATATTCTAGAAGATGTTGCCCTCTTGTATAGTTTATCTTTTACGAGAACGTAGGCTTTGCTTTTCCTTATAACCCTTGTTGCTTCTGCTTTGTCTTCGGGTAGTTTATTTTCACTTTTATAGTCGATGTATGATTGTCTCCAATCGCTTTCTATGTTGAAGATCTGTCTTGAGATGTCGGGTTCTTTTGTCTTGTCTATGTCCATTGGGTCTTCTTTTTGTTTACTGAATTCTTGGATTGATGTCTTTGCGAGTTCTTCTACGAATACTCCCGATGGTACTTTTGCTATGTCTGACCCCAACTTAGACAAGATATATGCTGCCACGTTTGAATCTCTTAAGACGTGGTGGATTTCTAGTCCTTCAAAATTCTTCTCGAGTTTCCTTACTTCCGCACAGTATGCGTCCATGTTGTTTTTTGTGCAGTCCCACTCCTTGTTTACTTGGTTGATTACTACTGCTGAATCTCCATAAGCGAGAACTCTTTTGATTCCCAGGGTAGTTGCTACTCTTAATCCGTGTATGAGTGCTTCGTATTATGCTTCATTATTTGTTGCCTGCCATAATATCTGTAATACGTATTTTAATTGTCTTCCTTCTGGGGAGATTAGTAGCACACCTGCTCCTGCCCCTCCAAGCTTCAGTGAATCATCAAAGTACATTTTCCAGTGATCTCGTATTGGTTCGGGTTCATTTTGTGCTATTTCTGTCCATTCTGCAATGAAGTCAGGTAGTATCTGCGACTTGATTGTTGTCCTTGGTTTGAAGTCCATGTTTAGAGATTCGAGTTCCACTGCCCATTTTGATATTCGGCCTGTAGCATCTTTGTTTCTGAGTATGTCTTGTAGCGGAAAGTTGGTTGCTACTGTTACTTTGTGTTCGTGGAAATAATGCCTCAACTTTCTTGATGATATGAGTATTGCATATAGTAGTTTCTGTACGTGTGGGTATTTGATTTTTGATTCTGTGAATACTTCGCTGATGTAGTATATTGGTCTTTGCACTTTGTAGATGTGTCTGGGTTCTTCTCTTTCCACGATGATTGCTGCACTTACTACGTTTTTTGTTGCTGTGATGTATAGCATCATGTCCTCCTTATTTCATGGCTGTGTCATTACTGGAGATGATGATAAGTATTCTTTCAATTCGATGAAAGCTTGATTTGCTTCCTCTGTCCAATCAAAGTTGTCTTTTCTCTTTAGAAGTTTGAAGAAGGGTAGTCCTTTTTCTCCCAATTTTGATATGAATCTGTTGAGAGCTGCCATACATCCTGTTAGCTTTTATATGTCTTTGACTTTTTTGGGTGGCTTCATATCCATTATTGCTTTGACTTGCTTGGTGCTAGATTCAATCCCTCTATTGCTGACTAAAAAGCCGAGTAGTTGTCCTGATGGTACACCAAAGACACATTTTGTGGGATTGAGTTTCCACTTCCACTCTTTGAGGTTCTTGAAGGTCTCTTCTAGGTCTTTCAATAGTGATTCTGGTTCTTTTGTTTTGACTACTACGTCATCAATGTAGGCTTCGGCGTTTCTTCCGATTTGATCTCCAAGGTAGGTTTGTATTGCTCTTTGATATGTTTCTCCTGCGTTTTTAGTCCGAAAGGCATTGACTTGTAGGAATATGCTTCGAAGGGTGTTATAAAGGATGTTTTGCTTTGGTCTTCTTCTCTTAATGATATTTGGTGATATCACGAATAGCAGTCGAGAAATGATAGGAGTGATGATCAAGCTGTTGAGTCTATGACTTGATCAATTCTTGGTGGCCTATATGGGTCCTTTGAACAGTGTTTGTTGAGGTTTGTGTAGTCCACACACATACGCCATTCTTTCGAGTTCTTTTTCTCCACTAATACTGGGTTTGCTAACTAATCTGGGTTGATTATTTCTCTGATGAACCCTGCTGCTAATAGTTTTGTAATTTCCTTTTTGATTGCTTCCTTCCTGTCTGGTGCAAATCTGCGTAGCTTCTGTTTTACTGGTCTTGATCCTTTATTTGTATCAATTTTGTGCTCAGCCAACTCCTTTGGGACTCCTAGCATATCTGCCGGTTTCAATGCAAATATGTCTTTGTTATCCCTCAGAAAGTTGGTGAGTGCGAGTTCCTATTTAGGATCCAGGTTTGCGCTGATTATTGTCGTCTTCTCTGGATCTCCAGTTAGTAGGTCAATTGTCTTCGTGACTGCTTCTTTTGGTGGTGTAAAGTTGCTTGGCTTCTTTGCCGGTATTTGGATTTCGTTCGGGTTCATTTTTTCAGCCTTCTTCACGATGTCTTCTTTTTCCTTGTAATCTTGTAACTTTTCTGATATTTGTATGGCTTGTACATCACAGTCATATGCTTTCTTTAGGTCTCCTTTTAGTGAGAGGACTCCTTTTGTTGTCGGCATCTTGAGTAGTAGATATGGGTAGTGGGGAATTGCCATGTATCTTGTGAGTGCCGGTCTTCCAAGGATTGCGTGATAGCATGATTCGAAGTTGGCTACATCAAACTTGAGGAACTCAGTTTGATATTTGTCTGGTGTTCCGAAGGTAACTGGTAAGGTGATTTGTCCCAAAGGTATGGAAGCTTTTTCGGGTACTATCCCGTAAAAAGGAATACTTGTTGGTGTGATCATGCCTTCATAGTCCAAATTCATCTTCCTTAGGGTATCTGTGAAGATTATGTTTAATCCTGCTCCTCCGACGATGAGTACTTTGGAAACTATCACTCCTGCTATTGTCGGTCCCATTACTAGGGGATAATAGCTAGCATTTGCTGCGCTTGTCCATTGATCTTCTCTTGTGAATTGAATTGGGTACTCTGACCAATCCAGGTATCTTGGGGTAGCTGGTTCTGCTGCCATGATGGTTCTGTGTGCTAGGTTTTCCTGCCTTTTATTTCTTTTGTATGATGCTCCAGAAAAGATTACTGGTATTTGTCTTTGGGGTTCTTGATAATTTCCCTCTACCTTCTTTGTATCCTTCCCTGATCCATCTGTTCTTTGCTCCGAGTTGTTTGATCATGTATCTTCCTTCTTTGTGAATCTTTGTTGGAAAACATTGCATTCAACTAGCTTGTGACTCGCATGAGGATGTATGTAGGAGGGTAGGTCTTCTATCCTTTCTGCTGGTCTTTTTGTGTAATTATTGCCTTGGTAGTTATTGTTTGAGTATCTGTTGTTGTTGTTATTGTTATTGTACTCTCCTTTGTCGTTGTCGTTGTATCTTCTCTTGTTGTCTTTTGCTGCTATCATGTTGTCTTGTCTTGGTCTCTTGTCATTTGGTCTAAAATCTGGTCTTTTATTTTCATGAAAATCTCGGGTGAATCTGTGCCGAGTTCTTTCTTCTGATGATATCATCTTCTCGACAGCTCTTTTGAAGTCTTCATTGGATCTCGGGTTTTCGTTAAAGTAGCCTTTGAACTGCCAATTTGCTATGATTCCATCCGCAAATGTTTCTATTACTTCCCTGTCGGTGATGTCGTGTATCTGAGCTCTGAGTTCTCCAAACCTTCTGTAATACTCCCTCAGAGTTTCTCCTTTTCTTTGTTTTACATTCTTCAATTCTGCCGCTGTCATGGGGTGTGCTAGTATTCCCGCGAAGTTGTTGCAGAATGCTTCTTGCAAATCCTCCCAATATTTAATTGACCTTGGTTTCAGCTTATCGAACCATTGTAACGGCATGACTTCAAGTGCCATTGGAAAGTATAGGGACTTGATGTCGTTGTTTCCTCCTGCGAGTTCAATAGATTGGGAATATACTCTTATCCATTGTCTGGGTTCCACTTTTCCATTGTACTTGGAGTGATTTGCTGGCTTGAATTTGTGTGGTAACTTCAATGTCTGCAGTCTTCCTGCAAAGCATGGAAATCTGTCGTATTGTTCTATTTTGTTGAAGTCTTGTGATCCATCTCTTCGGTAATAATCTTTGTCCCCTCTGTATTCGGATTCACCATAGTCTTCTGGATAGCGTTGATCCCAATCCGGGTTGTTTTGTTTTACCAGTCCGAGATGTTGTTCCTGTCTTTCCGATGGTTGTGGTACCCCTGTCTTCCCTAGTCAGTGGAATATCGATTTCTTGGGCGGTTGTTCTTCTTGCTTCTCTCCTTGTCCTTCTTGAGGTGTATGGTCTTCAGGATGTTTCTTGGGGTCTCTGTCTTCTTTCGTCGGCTCATCTGTGATTCTTTCTTCTTTAGTGAGGATGTTTAGTTCTTTTGTCAACTCTTCAATTCTTTCTCTCTTTGTGTTCTTCATAGATTCTCTTGCCGCCTACTTTTTTTTGTACGCTGCCAACTCTGCTTTTATACCTGTTCTAGATCTATTTTCTCTGGGTGGCTCGATTTCTTCTTCCTGCTCTAGCCTTGTTCTTTTTTAGCCTTGTGGCTTTGTGATCGTTTGTTTCGTTGTCGTCTCCTTCTTCATCGTCTGAGATATCTCCTTCTAATTCATTTGATGATTTCAAATCAGGTATTTGGGTGGCTCTAAATAAGGTTCTAGCTCTGCCATGTATATAGTATGCATTCTCTGAGTTCTTTTTTCTTGTTGGCTTCTTTTCTTTGTCTTGCATGATAGCTCCTGGTAAACTCCGAGTTCTTTTCCTACTTGGGATGGTAGTTCTGTATTCTGGCCTTGTGTTCTTGAGGATTGGTTTGGCCAGTGCACGATACATCCTTCTGGAGTTGTTGACATAATCATTCCCTCTTGGGCACCTTTCAGATTTATGCTTCTTGTCATCTTCCTTTGAATAAGATTTCCGTATGTAGATGCTGAATTGTGTAGCCCGTATAAACTTGAGTACTCGATTGCTTCCGAGTTGTTTCTGCTTCTGATTGAAGTCTGATTGTATACTCCGACTTGATTTGCGTTTACTCTTCTCGTGTTTGACTCGGGGTTGGCGTGTGGTGGCGTCTCCTTTTCCGAGTCAGTTTCGTATCCATCTTCATCTGCTGGTCTAGTTGGTTTCGAAATCATCAGATTTTAGGTCCTTTGATTTAGTTCTTGAAGATCTTGATCTACTCCTTCTTCTCGGAGTCGGCTTTGAATTTTTCCGTCATCGTCGATCCTGCAGATCCATGATCCGAAGAAAAATGTGGATTCCATCGGTTTCATCATCTTGAGGTCGTGGTCCACCAAGCTTTCGAGAAAAAATTCGCCAAAAGCCCCTACCTGGCGCGCTAGCTGTCGATGTTTTACCACCGATAGCCTGCCACGGGGTTACCCGAGATGGTAGTTTGTGCCTCGGTGAATAGTGAAACCTTGGTGGTTGGACACGCAGTGACACACGGTTTATACTGGTTCAGGCCCTCGACAAGGTCAAGTAATAACCTTACGTCCAGTTGAGTCGTTTGTTATTGCTCTTGATCATAATACAAGGTGTTGTGTGTCACTCTGTGTATCGGGTGTTGCGTAGTATGTAGGGATCGTTTTTGGGTGATGCCCTCACCAGCCCTTTATAGTCTAGGAACTGGCCGAGGGTTACTCTAATCCTACTCGATTACAAACTTAGAGTCCTAAGCTGCACTTCGGTCTATCGTCTTTACCGAGTATAATTCGGTTTCTTCTATCCGTCTTCCTTTGTGGGCCAAGGAAAGGAGGCCCAAAGCTTAGGTAAGCCGGTCCTTGGGTACCCTATAGGATATCCCATTGATAATATTCCACTTGAGCTCAAAATATCTTGATTACTTTACATATATAGATGAAAAAGGTAGCTACCTAGAATAATTAGTTGTATATATGGCACATTTGATGATTTTAGAGAAATGTAAAATTTAGTTGTTTTATTTTCTTTATTTAGAATATGAGGAATTTATAATTTCTAGTTTGAAAAATGAGTATAGAGAGTAGATGGCAACTGCTTCGGGGTACTCGGCCTCTGATCGGGTTCCAAAGCGACTAAGGCCAAACCTCCCTCTCATTGTCTGTGGCGAGTGTATGCTAAAGACTATGATAGAGTACCGAGTGAGGAAGGCGGGTCCCAACTATAGTCGGATTTTCTATAAGTGTCCAGATCGCAATGTGAGTTATATATTTTCTCACATTTGATGATTATGGTTAATTTGTACCTGTTTTACCTGATAATTTTGATTAAAGTGCTTATTTTTTTATTATATTTTTAGTGGGATAGCACTGGATGCCGCGGCTAGTACTGGGAGAAAAAGTATATTAAACATGTCGCGGCGGCTATGAAGGCTGATGAGGCAGTGAGCCAACTCAAGAAGCTTGTCGATGTTGAAGAGACGAATAATGTATCTACTATATTTGGGATTGGTCGGGAGATTATTATACTATTGAAATACATTTTAGGTTTTCTGTGTATAGTGCTAATGGTCATTGCATACCTTATGTCGAGGCTTTCATAGAGCATACATTAGTCTTTGTGTGACTCAAAAATGACACATGATGGTGTTCCATCTCATGTTATTTTAATGCAGACCTTGGAATTTTTTCATAATTTTATTTTTTACCAACATGAGAAATTTAATTATGATTTATGTCATATAATGCAGACGATGACACGCCATTGGATATATAATGTAGATCGCCACTCCAAAGAGTTTATTGATGGCGTGCATTATTTCTTAAGAGTGGCTAAGGCAAACAACCGGGATGGTAATTTCATGTGTTGTTCATGCACCTTGTGCAAGAATTTGAAGGAATATTCTAGCTCAAGGAGTCTTTACTCACACTTGTTGAAGTCTAGTTTCATGTCAAACTATATTTGTTGGACCAAGCATGGAGAAACCGGAATTAAGAAGACGAAGAAGGCCAATTGGACCCTGACGACCTTATTGCTCAATATGGTGACTTCAATGATACTGCAATGGGGGAAACAGAAGAAGAGGTAGGGGCAGAGGACACACTCTCTGAATATGATGTTCTTGGTGATGTCATTCGTGATGCACAAAGAGATTGTGAAAGTGAAAAGGAGAAGGCTAAGTTTGACCGCATGCTAGAGGATCACAAGAAACTACTATACCCGAACGCTGAAGATGGGCAAAATAAGTTGGGTACAACAATGGAGTTGCTACAATGGAAGGCAAAAAATGGCATTTCCGACAAGGCATTTGGGCAATTACTCCAGATCCAAAAAAAAGATACTTCCGAAGCCTAACAAATTGCCTGCCACTACATACGAAGCAAAACAAGTCATTTGCCCTTTGGGATTAGAAATCCTGAAAATACATGCATGTCCTAATGATTACATCATGTACTGTGGCAAGAACTATGAGAATTTAGATGAATGCCCCATATGTAAAGCATCGCGGTATAAGATCAGGCGAGATGACCCTAGCGATGTTGAGGGCAAATAGCGTCCTAGGAAGAAAATCCCTGCCAAAGTTATGTGGTATGCTCGTATAATACTACGCCTGAAATGTCTGTTTAGAAACAAGGACCATGCAAAGTAGTCATAGCACTTAACCTGTTACTCTATGTATCTACAACCTTCCTCCATGGTTATGCATGAAGCGGAAGTTCATTATGATGTCGGTGCTCATCCAAGGCCCGAGGCAACCTGGCAACGACATCGATGTTTTCTTGAGGCCCTTAGTTGAGGAACTCCTGCTTTTATGGAGAAAACCAGGTGTACATGTGTGGGATAAGTACAAACAGGAACACTTCAACCTGCGAGCATTGTTGTTCGTAACAATCAATGATTGCCCTGCTCTAAGTAATCTTTCAGGACAGACAAACAAAGGATATAATGCATGCACACACTGTTTTGATGACCTTGAGTGTTATATCTACAAAAATGTCGAAAGGTCATGTACCTTGGCCATCGTTGTTTTCTTCTTATGAATCACCAAGTAAGAAAGAAAGGCAAGCATTTTAAAGGTAACACAGAGAAACGGACCAAGCCTCACAACCGAATTGGAGAGGATGTACTTGATATGGTCAAGGATGTGCAAGTAGTCTTTGGAAAGGGACAAGGTAGCAAACCTGTTCCAAAAGATGCTGATGGACACACACGCATGTGGAAGAAGTCCATATTTTGGGAGCTACCCTATTGGCATGTCCTAGAGGTCCGCCACACGATCGATATGATGCACTTGAGAAGAATCTTTGTGTGAACCTGCTATGATTCATGGGTGTGTATGGAAAAGCCAAGGATACACTTGAAGCACGACAAGACTTGCAAGATATGAAAGAACAAGACAACCTACATCCGGAGAAGACAGAAGATGGAGGCCATTATTTAAAGCCTACTAGCTACACTCTTAACAAAGAAGAGAAGGAAAGCATGTTTGAATGTCTAAACAGCATCAAGGTCTCATCTGGATTTTCCTCCAATATAAAGCATATAATAAATGTCTCAGAAAATAAATTCTTAAACTTAAAGTCTCTTGACTTCCACGTGCTTATGATACAATTGCTTCCGGTTGCGTTAAGAGGAATTCTACCTACACATATACGTCTAGCCACTGTGAAGCTATGTGCATTCATCAATGCAATTTCTCAGAAGGCAATCGATCCAATGGAACTAGCTACTCTACAGAATGATGTGGTTCAGTTCCTTGTCAGCTTTGAGTTGGTTTTCCCTCCATCCTTCTTTAATATCATGGAACACCTCCTAGTTCACCTGGTCAAGGAGATTAATATTCTCGGTCCTGTGTTCTTACACAACATGTTCCCCTTTGAAGGGTTAATGGGAGTCCTGAAGAAATATGTTCACCAGCGTGCTCGCCCAGAAGGAAGCATCACCAAGGGCTATGGGATAGAGAAGGTCATTGAGTTATGTGTTGACTACATTCCCGACCTTGACCCGATTGGTGTTCCTGAATCAAGACACGAGTAGAGACTTAGTGGGAAAGGAACACTAGGGAAGAAAACATATATCAGTATGGTGGATGATTATTTCAACAAAGCACACTACAGAGTTCTTCAAAACTCCTCCGTGGTGGAGCCGTATGTCAAGGTACACAAAGAGTTCCTACGATCCCAGTTTTTAGGGAAGAATGAAGCTTGGATTATGTGTGAACACATGAAAACTTTCAGCGGTTAGTTGCGAAAAGAATGTCAGGGTGATGAAAATATTGATGAGCAACTATATTTGTTGGCTAGACAATCATCGTGGCACATCCTCACGTACAAAGGGTACGAGATAAATGGAAACACATTTTACACCATAGCCCATGATAAAAGGAGCACCAACAAAAACAGTGGTGTCTGCATAGATGACACTGACCCAAATGGGAATAGGAAAACATATTATGGCCGCATAGAGGAGATTTGGAAACTAGACTATGCACCTAATTTTAATGTCTCTTTGTTTCGGTGCCAATGGGTGAAGATGACCGGAGTTGGGTTAACAATTGACAAGGATTATGAGATGACAATAGTGGACCTCAACAATACAGGGTACAAAGACAAACCATTCGTCCTTGCTGCTGATGTGAATGAGGTGTTCTATGTAAAAGACATGTCTACAAAACCAAAGAAAGGCAAAAATGATGACAAATCAATCATCAATGAGCCCAAGCGTCACATAGTTCTTCCAGGGAAAAGAAACATTTTGGGAATTGAGGACAAGTCAGACATGTAAGAAGATTACGAAATGGATGACCGAATTGCGCCATTCAGTGTGACCAAAGACCCAAACATCCTTCTAAATGCCGAGGACACTCCATGGTTACGACATGATCATAACCAAGGGACATATGTCAAGAAGAAGTTCACTACTGTGCCCGCTTGATATTGCTAGCAGTGATGTCAAGTGACATGTGTATTAGTCATTTTTGCTAAGTTTGGTCAAATAATGAAGATCTACATGTGTATTGGGTCAATTTTGCATTTAGTGACTAATGTTTACTAACACTTCCTTTGTATCATAATGTTTTTTCATAAAGTTTCTCATAGAGTCTCATTTAGTGTCTCATTTGACAAAGTTTGACCAAGTCAAATTTTAAATTTCTAAATTTTCATAGCTTCAAACCAGTTTTCAAAACCCTAGATTGTCTCAACTAGAGAAGTCATGAATACCAAGTTTGGCCAAATAATCAAGATCTATATTTTCTATATTGGTCATTTTTCGATTTGATAAAGTGTTAGAAAAGTTTAGTTCTAAAATTACAAGTCTCTCATAAATATTCATGATTTTATGACTAATGTTTACTAACACTTCCTCAAATGGAAATATGACCTACATAAAAAAGATAGATCTAGATGAGTTATAAAATTCATATGAGGTCATTTAGTGTCTCATTAATAATTTCCTAAACAAGGGTAAACTTATTTGTCGCATATTTGGATAATGAATGATGAAAAACGAAAAGATTAATGTTAAATTAATGCAAAATCAAATTTCCTGTAGAAAATCAAGCATTTTGATTTTTTTGGTTCAACAATATACTTTTGCATTACCCAAATACTAATGGTTAGTAACATTTATATTCAATATTATATAAAATGTAAAAGATTTTCTGTTATGAATTTTTCCAGTGTATAATAAGGGAAAGGAAAAGCAATGGTTATTTTAAAAAAAAATTGTGTCATGTATTTAATTTATAATGCAATTAACAAGAGTCAGAACAATTTATAAAGATAATAAACTATATACAATACCAAACATATAAATCCAGGCACTAAAATTTGGTTTGGCGCCTAAACAAGGCTTTAGTCTCAGTTGGTAATACCAACCGGGAGTAAAACCGGGGCAAATGCTTCAACCTTTAGCCCCGGTTGGTATTACCAACCGGGACTAAAGGTTACCCTTTAGTCTCGATTGGTACTACCAACCTGGACTAAAGGCTGGCTTCCTATATAAGCCTCGACTGCCTCTTCCTCCCTCATCGCCTACTGTTTCCTTCAACCGTCGTTCGGCGCAGAGGCTTCGATCTCCATCGCCGCCGCCAACCTGCGCCACCGTTGGCCGACCTGCGCCTCCTCACCGCGCCTGCATGGCGCCTCCTCGCCTCGGCTCGTGCCCGCCTCTGCTCGCCTCGGCTCGCCAGATACCGCGCCGCCAGATACCATGTGTTGTTCATGCACCTTGCTCTCGGGTAGGCCGACGGACGATCTTCACAGCGTCCATCGCCGACAGTCCGTCGCCTCGGTAGCTTTTCAGTCCCTGTCAGGCTCTCTGGAAGGCCGACAGACGCTCGCCTAAGCATCCGTCGCCAGCGTCCGATGCCCTGCTCTGGAGCGTCCGTCGCGCTGTCTTCCAGCGTCCGTCGCCCTGCTGTCCAGCGTTCGACGCCTGTCTTTTGGGCTGTTTTGCTTGGTGTTCTTGCCTCTTTCTCATAGGGTCGAGAACTCATTCTTGGGGGTTTCCGGTGGGTTTTCCTCTACTGCCGGTGAGCAACCAACATCTGGGTTTGGTTTTTGGAAAATTTCAAGAGAAATTTGAGGCTCCCATTCACCCCCCCTCTGGTCGCCGTTCTCGGTCCTTCAAACAAGCATTTCTGGCACCGTTGCCAGGGAGATAAAACATCGGTACACATAGAATATAGATTTATATTAGAATTAGACTATGGAGAAAAATTTCATGAACAACTACTTAATGAGGAATCATAACAAGGCACCTCCGCTTTGGCAAGATAACCCTTGTTGTTTTCTATGTTTTACTGAGAAAAATTGCATGAACAGCTACAGGGTATTGCAGGATGGACTTTGATACATTCAACTCATCATCATTAGAATCAAAGAAATCAAGAAAGAAGAAGCGAGTCACCAATTTCTAAAGCTATGGCACAAAAGACCCTCCGAGAATTCTCTGCTCCAAGCATTGAGAATATTCGCAATGGTCCGGTACTTGAGGCAGAAGAAGGAGAAGAAGAATTTGAATTTGAGCTCAAGCCAAGCCTCATCAATATGGTGTAAGCTACACAATTCAGTGGAAAGGCACATGAAGATGCTAGTGCACATTTGCAGAATTTCTTAGAGATCAGAACCACGATCATCATCAACGGATACACCCAAAACACCATACTCCTTCGCCTCTTTCCATTCTCACTTGTGGGAAGAGCGAGGAAGTGGTTCTACACCAACAAGGAAGATATCAACACTTGGGAAAACCATTCAAATGCCTTTCTAGCAAAGTTCTTCCCTATAGGCAAAACTAATGCCTTAAGAGGAAGGATTGCCAATTTACCATGGATTAAATTCCAGAAGCATGGGAGCGTTTTCAAGGATACCTATCGGATTGTCCTCACCATGGAATGGCAGGATGGATACTCATGCAGACCCTTTACCATGGATTAACTCAGAAGGCTCGTGAGTGCCTAGATGCATCTGCTGGAGGATCATTTTTGGAACTTACACTTGGAAAAGCAGAGATACTTATGGACAAGATAGCAGAAAACCAAAGCTGGTCCCAAGAAAAAGTTCAACATTGTCACCAAATAGAAGAAATACCCGAGGAAGTAAATGCACTTTCAACCAAGATGGATTATTTACTCCATTGGCTTGACCAGAGGGCCAAATATAAAGAAGATCGAATGGCCATTAAAACGGCATACAAATGCCCACATCAACCTACTCCAAGTCAACCCAATAGCAAAGGTATGAATCCAGGTAATACTTTAAAGCAATCTACCTTGAGGAATTTAATTGCGCAACAAAATAAAATTAATTCAAATCTTGAGCAAAGGCTAGATACAAATGAATCATCTTTAAAAGATATACACAATAAAATGGATTTTCTAGTGTTTGCTTTTGATGAACAAAATATTCTTAATAAAAAGGTAGAGCTTAAGTTAGCAAACCTAGCTGTTGTTTTGCCTGTTGCCAGTAACATTGAGCAGGTGAAGAATATAACTACTAGAGGAGGGAAATCCATCAGAGACCCCCTCACCCAAGAGGAACAAGAAGAGCACCGGCAATACCAGTAGTAGTAGAAGAAGAGAATCCCAATGAAGCAGAAGAATTGCTACAAGCACCAAATGACCAAGAAATGAGAAAAGATTATCACGACACCAACTATTTACCATTTCCCAGAAGAAAGAGAGGATTGCAGTCGGATGAGCAGTTTGGAAAGTTCGTAGAGGTCATCCAGAAGTTATATGTCAACATACCTCTACTTGATGCCATACAAGTCCCTACATATGCAAAGTACATCAGAGATATTCTTGACAAGAAGAGACCACTGCCATCCACTGAGGTGATCAAGCTGACAGAAGAATGTAGTGCGACCATCCTGAATAAGTTACCAAAGAAGAAAGAAGATCCAGGATACCCCACTATTGATTGCTCAATCGGGAACCAACACTTCAACAGTGCACTTTGTGATCTTGGAGCAAGTGTCAGTGTAATGCCCTCATCAGTCTACAAGAAGCTTGATTATGCAACTCTAGAACCAACATCAATGTGCTTACAACTAGCAGATCAAACAATTCGATACCCATTGGGCATTGCTGAGAACATTCCAGTCAAGATAAGAAATTTCTTTGTGCCAGTAGACTTCGTGGTACTGGATATGAGCCCTGACTCTAAAGTGCCCATCATCCTTGGAAGACCATTCCTAAGCACCGCCAATGCCCACATTGATGTCGGAAAGGGAGAAATCAAGTTCAACATAAATGGTCAAGAAGAAAACTTCACATTCAAGCCTAGACCAGAAAAAAATCCACACTGAAGGAAGTTCATAAAGAAGAATCACCAGAGGCATCACACCTCTAGAAGTGAATACATCAGAAGAATGAAAATTTAGAGGTCCAGTTTGGGGGACCCTAAAATCTCGAACCCTCGCCGGAAGGTAAATCGGTATTTATCCACATCAATTAATCTCTTGCATATTTAATTTTTGCATTAATCATGCTTACTTTTATAATATCCAAAAGCCCCACATAAATAATCTTTATGGTGTGTTATAACCCATATCTATTACTTATAGTGGTGGCATAAAAATATTTTTGCTTAATCATCCTTAGTAAGTTTTCTTTATTTAATTCTTGCATTTTATTTACCAAGTTTCTAGAAGCATGACCCATATCCTTTGGACCCACATGTCATAGACTCCACCTCATATACATCACATCACATTATTTCATCCACTTACACCCATCTGTAAGGACCTGATTAGCCTAGAGGGGGGGTGAATAGGCCTGTTTAAAATGAACTTGACAACTTGCTATTAGCACAGGCCCGGCACTGCCATCCTTGGGTCCGACACTGCCGGGGTGCCTGGCACTGCTGGCCTCTGGGGAGCAGTGCTGGTCACAGGGGCAGAACTAAGCACAATTCAAAATGTAAACTGAATATGGAAATTGTGCTTGAATGGAAACCTTCCTAGAGGTGTAGGGAATCTCTAGCACCACTTGAAAGTGGTAGCAACACGCCCACCACATAGATCGGGTCCAAACCCTAGAAATCACTTTGCACACAAGATATATCAAAGTAAAGTAACAAGCACACGGTGACACAAGATTTGACTCGTGGCACCAAGTCTTGCCTACATTCACGTTGTTGAGGTGCACCACACAAGGCTCAAGCTCGCCACACAAGGCTAGCTCTTTCCTCGGTCTCAAGTCAAGGGAGTGAACCCTTGAGATGAGAGAAGTTTATTAGCAAATAGATAGTTGATACAAACTTCCCTATGCTGCCACACAAAGGAGGCAAGCTCAAGGGCAACCTCTAGCCGGCTAGGAGCAAAGCTCCAAGAGTAAGAAACTCAAACCGCCGGCCACCACGCAAACCAAATGCTTGTAGAAGTGAAGATCCGACGGAGAAGCTTTCTTCTCAAGCTTGGAGGCTCAAACTCTCAAAGAATGAATGGAGATCAATGTGGGAGAGTGGAGGAGCACCAAGAGAGAATGGGGAGCAAGGAGGCTTCTCTTTCTGTTCTTGCAAAGTCTGAGAGTTAGAATGGCAGAACTAGCCGTTGGGGGTGAGTGTGGGGGTATGAAATACCCGTTCACTGTCCACAGGCTGAATGAGTCGCGGCAGTGCCGGCCTGTAGCCCAGCACTGCCGGCCTGGCAGAAACAGAAGGTATAGATCTTCAAGTAGCTGGCTGTTTTGCCCACTATGTATGTGGAGGTGTGATGTATATGTATAGATATTGCATTTGGTTCACTTGTTGGCATGCGTGTCGAATCCCTCTTTATAGTACGACATACCTAACTCAAATTCAAAGTATAAAAGAATTTAAACCTTTGAGCTTGTTGCCATGCACTTTTGTAATTGGAGGGGTCCGCCAACCTATCATCTACCTCCTTAAGATTAACCTGCTTGTCATACTCATAAAGTCTCATTAGTCTTCTAATTGCGTTGTCATGCCACCAAAACCCACTTAAGGCTTGATTGCACTTTCAATCTCCCCCTTTTCGGTGATTGATGACAACACACTTAGAACTTACAAAAGTGAATAATAATCTGAGACAATGCAAGTCATGGGTGTAGGAGCTCCCCCTAAATGTCTGAATAGGAATTTGAATTTCCAAACTTGGCATGAAAGGCCAATATTCACACATTGGAGTGAAATGGAGCTCCCCCTACATCCATGGCTGATGTGGGGTGTTGAAAAAGTGTCACAAGAATATACGTGATCCATATGAACCTGTCTCAACACAAATCAGAGGGCTTGCTGTCTGAGCAGCCCGGCACTGCTGGCCTGGCTGCAAACAGCAAGCTTGCGGAAGCACAAGCACAACCACACAACGCGCTAAAAATATAAACTAAAAGCAAACTAAGACAAGCATGATATATATGAGAGAGTACATGTCCACAACCGACACAAATAAAGTACTTAAGTGACAATATTACAAAAAAATAGTTTCATGTTGCTCTCTCATCTCAAAAACTAAAAACAAAGATAACTAGCAACTGCTGCTCCTCCATGACCGTCGAAAGATTGTTGTACCCCCTTCACTTAGTAATTCTCCCCCTTTGGCAACAAGTCACCAAAAAGAGAAAAGAACAAAGCAAAAAGAATACATACTAGTCGTTGTCCTCCTCCATATGGTCATCGTCATCATCATCTTCATCTTCATCTT
This sequence comes from Microstegium vimineum, assembly GCA_022036555.1. Classification (NCBI taxonomy): domain Eukaryota; kingdom Viridiplantae; phylum Streptophyta; class Magnoliopsida; order Poales; family Poaceae; genus Microstegium; species Microstegium vimineum. The sequence continues at coordinate 18,723,633 of CM039125.1, read as the reverse complement.
CCTCGTCATCATCATTTGGGGCTGAAGTGAAGTGAACACTGGGAGCGGATGCACGCTTGCTGCATCTCCTGGTCTGGGGCTGCTCAATCTCTTCCTCCTCCTCATCATCATCACCATCATAGGTGGACTCCTCACTTAGCACTGGAGGTGGAGTAGGAGGGTCAATCTGTCTGAGGCCTTGCTCCTTTCTGAGCTCCCTGATCTCAAGCCTAGTCTGGGAAGAGTGATCATTTGCATAGCAGATGCCAGCAAAGATCTTCTTCAAGATCCTACCAAGCTTGCCCTTCTTCCTGCCTCTGGAAGCTGCTCTGCTAGAAGACTCAGGGAAGTCTGTTGCTGCTGCCCTGGTACTGTCTCTGGGAGGAGTGTCAATCTCCTAAACAGCTATAGAGTGAATGGTCTTCTCTGCTCTATAAGGCTCATGAGCTGTATCCTTGTTGAAGATCCGGCCAGTCACCATCTCAATGATGAACATCAGGTAAGGGGCATAGGGAAGTCCCTTTCTAGCATCCTCTACAGCAATGCAAATCTCATCCCACAGAAAGCGAGCAACTGAAAAAGGTGGTGCTCCACCTCTCATCCTCCTTAACACATTTTTGGATGTGTTGTAGAGGTTTGAAGCAGATCCCATCTTGGGATAGAAAGTAGTTCTAAAAAGGTTGTTCAAGATACAGTACTTTCTCCTCAAACCCTTGATAAGACCATCTGCCTTATGAGGCTCAATGTAGAGTGAAGCAATCTCCTCATTCAACAGCCCTCTTTCATCATGAATATTGATGCACTCTCTTTCCTCCTCACCAAAGCCAAGGAGGCGAGCAAAGCTCACATAGTCAACTCTGTAGTGCACACCCTCTATCATCCAATGCATAACCAAGTTCTCCTAGTCAAGATAGTAAGTGGAATCGAACTGATGGATGATCTTTGTGTTCCATCCATTCTAGAAACTCATCCAGTGATACATGCCAAGCTGCCTGCACTGATCAATGACCCTATCAAATACTGGGTATCTCTTGATTTCCTAGTGTTTCCAATCAACATACTTCATCTTGATGATCTTGGGCTTAGCATCTTGAAGAAGGATAGTGGTGTAATAGTCGGAATGAAAAACATTCGAAAACCTGTAATCCACACTCATGTCCTTTGGCACATCATAGGGATTGATGGCCCTCTGCTCCTGAACTATCCTCCACTGATTTTGATAGCTTATTCTGACCCTTGTGGGAGTGTCCTGAGGCTCTCTAACAAGCACCTCCTCAGGATGCTCAACAAGATGTGAGCCATCAAAAAAACCAAGATCTGGGGGTGTACTAGGGCAAACACCTTCCAAGATGGTCCTCCCTGCCCTGTGTAACTCCTCTTGAATTATCATTTGCCTAGGATTTAGCCCAATATCAGCTCTAGGAGTGTGAGACTTTGACCTCACTCTTCCTCTTGCACCGCCACGCATCCACCGGCGTCCATCTATGCATTTAAAAGGAGAGAGTGTTAAGTTGTTGCACTTAGAATAGTAACTAAAACTCTAGTGGAGAGATTGAACCAAAAACTAGGGTCAATGGACGATTGTAGAGGCTTTTGCATAGGTGCTGCCACCAAGGGTCCGCCACTGCCGGCCTAGAGGCCAGCACTGCTGGCCTGGTGCAGATAGCACCCTTGCAAGATTCATCAATCCTCCATTGAAACTAGGTTTTTATCAAATCTAACTACTAGAGATACATCACCATACATAATGCAACTACTAACAACCTAAATCCCATCTCAAAAACCATACATTGCATAGATTGACCCAAGTTAGGGTTTCATCATTATTACCTTTGAAATAGAGGGAAAAGGATGAAGAAGGTTGGGCTTGAATGGAGCTTGACGCAGGGAGGAAGATCCTCCACACCTCCTCCAATGACAGCATCTCCAAAGGGGTAGCACTGTCGGGGGGAAGAGAGGGACCTCCGGGCTCCCTAGGTCTCCTTGGGGTTGAGAGAGGAGAGGAGAGGTGTTTCTGTTGAGGGGAAACTGTTTGGGATGGAGTCCCCTCAGGTTTGGGGTAGGAGATAGAAGAAACCCCAAGAGGGAGGACTTGGGCCCGACAGGCTCGGGTCCCTTAACTCCGGGCACTGCCAGCCTTAGCCCGGCACTGCCGCACACCCTGGCACTGCTGGCCTGGGGCCGGCACTGCTGGCCTTGCCAGGCAATGAGGCACTATGCCACATTTATACTATATATTTATGCAATTGTGGACACATACCCCTTGCCATGTGCTAGTCAGTAAGAAAATCATCAATCATACAATGACCAACACATTCAAGTTTCTTTCAAAATTGGTTTTGAAGCACATAATTGAAACTTTTCAAAGTTTTTCCTAAGTCTCTAGGTGGACAAACAAATGTGTGCTATAGTTCAAACCACGTTACGGGAATCAAGAATATTCAGCTCACTACGCAAAGCACAAAACCTTGTCTCATCGAGAGGCTTGGTGAAGATATTGGCTAGTTGCTTTTCGGTGCTCACATGGCGAGTTGTGATATCTCCTTTTAATTTGTGGTCTCTCAAGAAGTGATGACGGATGTCTATGTGTTTGGTTCTAGAGTGACTAACCGGGTTATTTGCGAGTTTGATGGCACTCTCGTTATCACACAAGAGAGGTATCTTGGTGAATTGACATCCGAAATCTTTTAAGGTTTGCCTCATCCAAAGTAGTTGAGCACAACATGCGCTGGCTGCAACATACTCGGCCTCCAAGACACTAGGGACCGTCCAAGAAATTGACACGTCCCCGAAGTGCTTTTTCGGTCTACCGTGCAACTGGCATAATCGGAATCTGAATACCCAAGTAGATCGAACTTAGAGCCCTTAGGATACAATAAGCCAAGGTTAGGAGTGAAAACTAGACATCTCAAAATTCTCTTAACGGCCACAAAGTGGCACTCTTTCGGGTTAGCTTGAAATCTAGCACACATGCACACACTAAGCATTATGTCCGGTCTAGATGCACATAAGTAAAGGAGAGAGCCGATCATAGAACGATATACCTTTATGTCCACGGATTTCCCTCCTTCATCAAGATCAAGATGTCCATTAGTTGGCATGAGAGTCTTGATTGGCTTAGCATTGGCCATGTCAATCTTTCTCAACATATCATGGGTGTACTTGGTTTGGCATAAGAAAGTCCCTTCCTTGAGTTGCTTGATTTGAAAACCGAGGAAGAACTTTAGCTCAACCATCATAGACATCTCAAATCTTGTAGTCATGATCCTACTAAACTCATCACAAAATGATTGGTTAGTACTACCAAATATTATGTCATCGACATATATTTGGCACACAAAGATATCATTATTGACTTTATGAGTGAAGAGAGTAGGATCTGCTTTGCCTATTTCAAAGCCCTTTTTGATTAGAAAGTCTGTAAGGCTTTCATACCATGCTCTTGGTGCTTGCTTAAGCCCATAGAGCGCCTTATGGAGCTTGAAGACATGATGAGGGAACTTGGGATCTTCCAAACCCGGTGGCTGCTCAACATAGACCAACTCTTGGATAGGGCCGTTGAGGAATGCACTCTTCACATCCATTTGTTGGAGCTTGAAGTCATGATGGGCAGCATAGGTGAGAGTCCTCATGTGTTTTGGTTTTGAGTAATTGATGAAACCCACCTAAGTACTAACCTTGATCTCTAAGTGTGAATCATGAGATAGGTTGGTACATGCCATGTGATGGAGCAAGGTGGATCAAGTGGATGGCACAAGCTCTAGCATGGTGGTCGAAAGGAAAATGGTTGAAGGCAAAGGTGAAAGCTAGGACCATTTTCAGTTTGGTGATCAAAACATCATAGAGGATGTGATCACATTTAGGATAGATAGCCGTACTATCAAGGAGGGAGCTCTTAAGTATGATTTTGGTTATCATGTTCCACTAGGTTCATATGCATTGCATTAAAATCAATTGAACTAGTGAAACAACCAACTAATTGCAAGATAATTATGAACTAAAAGCTAACACACGTGCACAAGTGTTGGGATCACTTAGTGTTGGCTCTTCGAAGCTTGGAAGAAGTTGGAGAAGTGTTTGGGCAGCTGGAAGCAGTCTGGACGCAAGAGTTCTGGCCGACCGGACCATCGGAGATGGGTCCGGAGGCAAACCCTTGTTGGGTGACTGGAGGAGCAGTCCGGACGTAGTGTGCTGTCCGGACGCAGAGCTCCGGACACGCGTCCGGAGCCTGGCGCTCTCTGTAACTCTTTGTGGAAGAGGGTCCAGACGCAGTATGATGGTCTAGATCAAGGACCGGTCTTGGGTCCGGAGGTGCTGAGGAGCTCAAGCGAGCTTTCAGGTGCGATCGGGCGCCCGGGAAAAATATTTCCGAACGCTCAGAGCAGTGACTCCGGACCTTGTGAACAGGTGCGTCCGGAGCCACGTGGCAGGCTGTGGCTCAAGCGGGAAAGCGTCTGTTTGAATCAGAGGCTGACCGGATGCAGGCGAGTTGGTCCGGACTGTGTGTGACATGCTTCCGGAGGCCGCGTCCGGAGGTGGAAACAGAGCTGTTGGCTCTATGCTGTTGAAGAGTCCGGACGCTGTTGATGATCCAGACCCCCTATGAAAAGTGCGTCTGGAGGTCACGCAGAAGCTCTGTTTTGAGGGCAAAACAGCTAGTTGTTGAGTGAGGGCTATATAAGTGATATGGCCGGCCCTTTGGGGCACCTCTTGCACATTCTACTCACTCACACATTTGTATTGAAGCTTCCACCACTCATCCTCTAAACATATTTGACATATTCTAGAGAGATAGAGCGAATCCAAGTGCATTGCTTTGTTGATTGCATACTAGTGGCACTTGGTGATCGTCGTCATCGTGGAGCTCTTGTTATTCTTGGAGTTTGCCACCTCCTAGACGGCTTGGTGCGACGAGGATCGTTGAGCGGAGGAAGGTGATTGTCTCCGGCTCTGATCGGTGGATTGTGAGGGGTTCTTGAACCTACCCCGCGGGAGTTCGTGAAAGGTATCTCTAGTGGATTGCTCGTAGCTTGGGGATCCCCATCTTGTGTTGGTTGTGCGGCACCCTTGAACGGGATAGGCTTGGATTGCCAATTAGTGCGTGAACCTCCAAGTGGGTGTATCGCTACAACAAGGACTAGCTTGTTGGCAAACAAGTGAACCTCGGTAAAAAATATTGTGTCTCATTGTCTCTCTACCGAGGATTCATCTTGTGATTGATCGGTTATCTATTGGCTTATCTCTTCACGTTGGTATAACCATTCTATCTCTAGCTTTGCATTACATTCTTTACATTCTTGCAAAGTAGAGCCTCTAGCTTAGCTTGTGTAGCTTAGTCTAGTAGCAATAGTGTTCTAGCTCTTGTATGTGACATAGAACATATCTTGCTAGTAACTATAATTGGTAGGTGGCTTGCCTAACCTTAGAGCTAGTGCAAACTTGCTTACGCCGTGTTTTATTCTAACAAGTTTGCTTAAGTGTTGTTGTAGATTTTTAATAGGCTATTCACCCCCCCCCCCTCTAGCCATACCTAGACCTTTCAAGTGGTATCGGAGCTAGTACACTGTACTCAAAGGCTTAACATCCCACGGTGTTAAAATGGCTCAAATCAACAACACCAAGGGGGCACCTAAGTTTGATGGCTCCAATTATAGCTATTGGAAGGCCTTGATGACCACCTATCATTAATCAATCAACCGGAAGATATGGTTGGTGGTCGACAAGAAGTTTGAGGTGGTAAATGAAGAGGCTTCCACCCCGGCCGAAGAGGAGAAGCTCCAAAACAATGATATTGCCTTGAGTGCAATACATGAGGCAATCTCCAAGGAGGTCTTTGAGCAAATCAAAAACTTGGAGAGTGCTCATGAGGCTTGGAAGAAGCTAGAAGAGTCATATGAAGGGACTACATCCATGAAAGGAGCAAAGGCCTATATCTTGAAGGAGAAGTTTGCTAGCTTCAAGATGAAGGAAGATGAGAACGTGCCCGAGATGTTCAATAGTCTTGAGGTGCTTGTCAATGACCTTAAGTCACTTGGAGAGAAGGTGGAGAACAAGGACTTCTCATTCAAGTTTCTAAGAAGTCTTCCCTCAAGATTTGAGATGCTAGTCACTCTATTGGTGAGAAGTGGATTGGACACAACCACACCAAACCAAATTCTTGGTGAGGTGATGACCGATGACACCTTTAGAGAAGACAAGGACTAGATTAGAGAGAACAAGGAAAAGAAGGATGACAAGAAAGATGAGAAGAAGAAGAGTGTGGCATTCAAAGCCACATCATCATCAAAGGGCAAAGCAAAGTATGATGAGTCAAGCAATGATGAATGCTCAAGCAATGATGATAGTGAGGATGAAGAACAAATGGCCCTCTTTGTCAAGAAGTTTGGCAAGTTCATGAAGAAGAAGGGTTATAGAGCTAGAAGGAAGAAGAACTCCTTCAAGAGCAAGAACAATGACAAGAGGTGTTTCAAGTGCAATGGCAAGGATCACTTCATTTCGGATTGCCCAGATCATAGTGATGATGAAGATGAGAAGAAGGGCAAGAAGAAAGAAAAGAAAGAGAACAAGATGTTTCTCAAGAAGAGCAAGAAGGGAGGCTCATATGTTGTCACTTGGGATAGTGATTCTAGTGAAGATGATGACTCAAATGATGATGAGAAGAGATCAAGCAACAAGAAGGCACTTGCTAGCATTGCTATGAAGAACAAGATCTCTCTCTTTTACACTCCATCGACATGTTTCATGGCTAGGCCAACTAAGGTACAATCCGATGATGAGTGTGATTCTAGTGATGATGATGATGATGATGATGATGAACCCACTAAAGATGAACTAATTGCAATGTTGGAAGATGCTAAGACTCACTTTTTCCTCACAAGAAAGGATTGCAAAGCATTGCGAAAGGAGAATCATTCTCTCAATCAAGAGAATCATTCTCTCAAGCAATCCTTTGATGAGCTCAATCTTACTCATGACAGGCAAACGGATTCCCATGAGAAGCTTGGCAAAGCTCACTCTAAGCTTGAAAAAGCTCACTCTAAGCTTGAAAAGGCTCATTCACTTCTTGTTGAGCAAAATGAGAAAGAGCATGTTCCAACAAGTAACATGGGTGTAACTTGTGATATAATTGATGAATAATTCTATCAACCCATCATCATCATCCCAACTAACCCTTCTAGTAGCACATCTAACTCTATCTCTTCTACTAGCGATGTTGTCACTTGTGATGCTTCATTAACGGTTGAGAATGAGAACCTTAAGAAGAATGTTGGTAAGCTCACTCTAGCATTAGGCAATGCCTAAGGTGGATACGCCCGCTTGCTTAAGTGCTTGGGTAGCCAAAGGTTCTCCCTTTGCAAAGAGGGACTTGGCTATACCCCTAAGAAAGGCAAGGCGGCCTTTGTAACTCCAAAGCCTCACTTTGTGAAGAGCAATGGTCGGTTTTGCACTAGTTGCAAGCAAGTAGGGCATGATGAGCAATATTGCAAACTAAACCAAAGCAAGATAAAATTTACACATGCATCTATTCGCTTTGATTCTAGTTATATGCTTACCAAGGGCAAGAAAGGTGTGATAGCTAAGTATATGGGTACACCCAATGAGAGCTCAAAGAAGAAAGCCATTTGGGTACCTAAGTCCTTAGTCACTAACTTTGGAGGACCCAAGCAAGTATGAGTACCTAAGATGAACTAAATTGTTTTGTAGGTCAATTATAAAGTCGGAGGGAGGCATTGGGTGCTTGATAGTGGGTGCACTCAACATATGACCGGAGATTCAAGAATGTTCAACTCTATCAAGCAAAATGATTGCAATGGGATTGAATCTATCACATTTGGTGACAATGGCAAAGGCAAAGTCTAAGGGCTTGGTAAGATTGCTATATCCAATGACATGAGCATATCAAATGTGTTACTAGTAGAGAGCTTAAACTTCAACTTGCTATCCGTAGCTCAACTTTGTGATCTTGGATTTAAATGCATCTTTGGAGTTGATGATGTAGAGATCATAAGTGTAGATGGCTCTAACTCGATATTCAAAGGATTTAGATATGAGAATCTATACTTAGTTGATTTCAATGCCAAGTAAACTCAATTGTCAACTTGCTTGCTATCCAAATCTAGCATGGGTTGGTTATGGCATAGAAGGCTTGGTCATGTTGGAATGAGGCAATTGAACAAACTAGTCAAGCATGATCTAATTAGAGGCTTGAAAGATGTGGTCTTTGAGAAAGATAAGCTATGTAGCTCTTGTCAAGCCGGCAAACAAGTTGGAAATACTCACCCTAGCAAGAGTACGATGAGTACTTGCAAACCATTTGAGCTCTTGCACATGGACTTGTTTGGACCAACCGCCTACACTAGCATTGGTGGAAATAAGTATGGTTTTGTGATAGTTGATGATTTTACTAGATATACATCGGTATTCTTCTTGAGTGACAAGAGTGAAACATTTGATACATTCAAGATCTTTGTCAAGAGATGTCAAAATGAATTTGAAACAACTATCAAGAGAGTAAGAAGTGACAATGTTAGTGAGTTCAATAATACAAGAGTTGATGAGCTATGTGATGAATATGGAATCAAACATCAATTCTCGACCTAGTATACACCTCAATCAAATGGGCTTGTTGAGAGGAAGAATAGGACACTCATTGATATGGCAAGATCTATGCTTAGTGAATACAATGTGAGTGATTCTTTTTGGGCCAAAGCTATCAATACGGATTGTTATTATAGCAACCGACTCTATTGCCACAAGATGCTTGAGAAGACACCTTATGAGCTATTGAATGGAAGAAAGCCAAATATTGCATACTTTAGAGTGTTTGGATGCAAGTGCTATATCTTGAAGAAAGGTGCAAGATTGAGAAAAATTGAGAAAAAATGTGATGAAGGCTTCCTACTTGGCTACTCAACTACAAGCAAAGCTTATAGAGTATGGAATTTTACTCATGGCATAGTTGAGGAGGTACATGATGTGGAGTTTGATGAAACAAATGGTTCTCAAGATGAGAATTACAACCATGATGATGTGAGAGGTGAACCATTGGCCAATGCAATGAAGAACATGGATATTGGGGACATTCGGCCAAAGCAAGTGGATGATAAGCAAGATATTGAAGATCTAGTGAATCCTTCATCAAATGTGCAACTCAATGACAATCAAGCTAGTTCATCCTCTCCAACTCAAGATCAAGAAGCTAGTTCATCTACTCTACCCAATGATCAACCAAGTACAAGTCATCAACTTCCAACACTCCAACCTACATCTATTGCAAGGGATCATCCTTTGGATCATATTATTGGAGATATCACTAGTGGTGTACAAACAAGATCAAGATTGGCTTCATTTGGTGAACACTATTCTTTTGTATCACCTATTGAGCCAACCAAGATTGAAGAAGCTTTGCAAGATATTGATTGGGTGAATGCTATGCATGAAGAACTCAACAACCTCACTAGAAATCAAGTTTGGGAGCTAGTAGAGAGACCAAAGAACCACAATGTCATTGGCACTAGATGGGTCTTTCGCAACAAACAAAATCAAGATGGAATAGTGGTGAGAAACAAAGCAAGACTAGTTGCACAAGGTTACACTCAAGTAGAGGGTCTTGACTTTGGAGAAACATATGCACCGGTGGCAAGGTTCGAAGCAATAAGGATTCTATTGGCTTATGCTTGTGCTCACAACATCAAGCTCTATCAAATGGATGTGAAGAGTGCATTTCTCAATGGGTACATCAATGAATTAGTATTTGTGGAGCAACCACCCGGTTTTGAAGATGACAAGAAACCAAACCATGTGTACAAGCTAAGGAAGGCACTATATGGCTTAAAGAAAACTCCTAGAGCGTGGTATGAGAGGTTGAGGAACTTTCTCCTCTCTAAGGGATTCATTATGGGGAAGGTTGACACTACCCTATTCACCAAGAAGTTTGGGAAGGACTTGTTTGTGTTGCAAATCTATGTGGATGACATTATCTTCGGGTCAACCAATCAAGAGTTTTGTGAAGAGTTTGGCAAAATTATGGCTAAAGAGTTTGAGATGTCTATGCTTGGAGAGCTTAGTTACTTCCTTGGTCTTCAAGTCAAACAATTGAAGAATGGGACTTTTGTTAGTCAAGGCAAGTACATCAAGGACATGCTCAAGAAGTTCAATCTAGATGAAGCAAAGTCTATTAGTACACCAATGGGAACAAATGGAAATTTGGATGGTGATGCAAGTGGCAACATGGTAGATCAAAAGCTATATAGATCAATGATTGGTAGCTTGCTCTATGTGACCGCATCAAGACCGGATGTCATGTTTAGTGTATGCATGTGTGCAAGGTTTCAAGCTTCTCCTAGAGAGAGTCATTTGAAGGCCACAAAGAGGATATTGAGATATTTGAAGCATACACCTAATGTTGGGTTGTGGTATCCTAAAGGATCAAACTTTGAGTTACTTGGATACTCCGACTCGGACTATGCGGGTTGTAAGATAGAAAGGAAAAGCACATCGGGCACTTGTCAATTGCTTGGAAGATCACTAGTCTCATGGTCATCAAAGAAGCAAAATAGTGTGGCACTCTCTACCACCGAAGCCGAGTATATTAGTGCGGGGAGTTGTTTTCTATGGATGAGAGCTACTTTGAATGACTTTGGAGTCAAATTCAAGCAAGTGCCTTTGCTATGTGACAATGAAAGTGCAATCAAGCTCACCAACAATCCGGTTCAACACTCAAGAACAAAGCATATTGATGTTCGCCATCATTTCATTAGAGATCATCAATTGAAAGGGGACATTTCTATCACTAGTGTTGCCACCGAAGATCAATTGGTCGATATCTTTACCAAGCCACTAGATGAGAAAAGGTTTTGCAAGCTAAGAAATGAGTTGAATATACTTGATTTCTCCAACATGAGTTGATGCACCCCCACTTATATGACATGCCTCTACTCCAACAATGCAAGGTAAAAGTTGATTTGAGAGCATTCATGCATACCTTGTTAGGACTTGTATAGAGCATTTAGACATAACTCATGCTTATAGGCCCATTCATGGAAAATAAAATTTTTTATGCTTATATGGTACCACTATATCTTCCATGAGTTGATATGATCTAGTCATGGCATATGACATGTTGATGTGCTTGCAATCCTAGTGTTTGCTCTATGTCTATGAACTCAAAGTGTTTAATTCAACATAGGCAAGATAACCATCTTAGCATGTGTGAAGAAGCTTGTCTATGGTTTAAACCGAATTAAATATCTTGGGCAAGTAGCTTAGATCAAGCCAAAGTTAAAAACAATCTTTCACCCTATCTTACACTAAGGGGGAGCTAAAACTTAAAATATTTGTAATTGGTCCCACCTTTTTGTGTTAATTGGATGACAAAGGGGGAGAAGTTATAAAAGATATCAAGGGGGAGAAGTTAAAAAAATATAACATGGAAGAAGAGAAAAATGAAAAATCAATTTTGAAAAGAGAACATACAAATAGGGGGAGCAAGCTCATGAACACTATTGTTGCATTTGAATGTTTGCATCCTCATATGTATTGTGGCACAAGCACTTCAAATTCAAAATATATGCTTGTGTGATGCTTGCTAGTGATACAAATTGAATGTTGATTGATCAACTAGCATGCATAGGTTGATTAGCTTTGACCCTTGTAGTTTCAAGCTTTCTCTAGAAACCTTACTCTTAATGTTGATCTCACAAGGTTATCTAGTTGTTGTTGCAAGTGGTGTCTAGCTAATCATGGTGCTAAGGGTGATTCTAAATTCCGCACTCCGATGGTATCACGCTTCAAAGGTCTAACTCTTACACCTTAGCATCATTTGGTAGTTATTTACTCTCCCACAATGCCTATCTATACATATGTGCAAAACTTGAACCAAACTCATGAAGCACATATGTAGGGGGCGCTAACAACTACCAAAACTGAATTTGTGTAACTTGTCCAAATCTTGAATCTTTGATTAAAATGATTGGACAAGCAACTCAAGTTCAAAATGATTATATTTCATATCTTTTATGGAAGGGTTGTCATCAATTACCAAAAAGGGGGAGATTGAGAGTCCTCATGTGTTTTGGTTTTGAGTAATTGATGAAACCCACCTAAGTACTAACCTTGATCTCTAAGTGTGAATCATGAGATAGGTTGGTACATACCATGTGATGGAGTAAGGTGGATCAAGTGGATGGCACAAGCTCTAGCATGGTCGTGGAAAGGAAAATGGTTGAAGGCAAAGGTGAAAGCTAGGACTATTTTCGATTTGGTGATCAAGACATCATAGAGGATGTGATCACATTTAGGATAGATAGCCGTACTATCAAGGAGGGAGCTCTTAAGTATGATTTTGGTTATCATGTGCCACTAGGTTCATATGCATTGTATTAAAATCAATTGAACTAGTGAAACAACCAACTAATTTCAAGATAATTATGAACTAAAAGCTAACACACGTGCACAAGTGTTGGGATCACTTAGTGTTGGCTCTTGGAAGCTTGGAAGAAGTTGGAGAAGTGTTTGGGCAGCTGGAAGCAGTCCGGACGCAAGAGTTCTGGCCGACCGGACCATCGGAGATGGGTCCGGAGGCAAACCCTTGCTGGCTGACTGGAGGAGCACTCCGGACGCAGTGTGCTGTCCGAACGCAGAGCTTCGGACATGCGTCTGGAGCCTGGCTCTCTCTGTAACTCTTTGTGAAAGAGGGTCCGGACGCAGTATGATGGTCCGGATCAAGGACCGGTCTTGGGTCCGGAGGTGCTGAGGAGCTCAAGCGAGCTCTCAGGTGCGCTCGGGCGCCCGGGAAAAATATTTTCGGACGCTCAGAGCAGTGACTCCGGACCCTGTGAACAGGTGCGTCTGGAGCCACGTGGCAGGCTGTGGCTCAGGCGGTAAAGCGGCTGTTTGAATCAGAGGCTGACCGGACGCAGGCGAGTTGGTCCGGACTGCGTGTGACATGCTTCCGGAGGCCACGTCCGGAGGTGGAAACAGAGCCGTTGGCTCTGTGCTATTGAAGGGTCCGGACATTGTTGATGATCCGGACCCCCTATGAAAAGTGCGTCCGGAGGTCGCGCAGAAACTCTGTTTTGAGGGCAAAACGGCTAGTTGTTGAGTGAGGGCTATATAAGTAATATGGCCGGCCCTTTGGGGCACCTCTTGCACATTCTACTCACTCACACATTTGTGCTTGCTTGAGAAGCTTCCACCTCTCATCCTCTAAACATATTTTACATATTCTAGAGAGATAGAGTGAATCCAAGTGCATTGCTTTGTTCATTGCATAATAGTGGCACTTGGTGATCGTCGCCATCGCGGAGCTCTTGTTATTCTTGGAGGTTGCCACCTCCTAGACGGCTTGGTGCGACGAGGATCGTTGAGCGGAGGAAGGTGATTGTCTCCGGCTCCGATCGGTGGATTGTGAGGGGTTCTTGAACCCCCACGGGAGTTCGCGAAAGGTATCTCTAGTGGATTGCTCGTAGCTTGGGGATCCCCATCTTGTCTTGGTTGTGCGGCACCCTTGAACGGGTTTGGCTTGGATTGCCAATTAGCGCGTGAACCTCCAAGTGGGTGTATCGCTACAACGAGGACTAGCTTGTTGGCAAACAAGTGAACCTTGGTAAAAAATATTGTGTCTCATTGTCTCTCTACCGAGGATTCATCTTGTGATTGATTGGTTATCTATTGGCTTATCTCTTCACGTTGGTATAACCATTCTATCTCTAGCTTTGCATTACATTCTTTACATTCTTGCAAAGTAGAGCCTCTAGCTTAGCTTGTGTAGCTTAGTCTAGTAGCACTAGTGTTCTAGGTCTTGTATGTGACATAGAACATATCTTGCTAGTAACTAGAATCTGTAGGTGGCTTGCCTAAGCTTAAAGCTAGTGCAAACTTGCTTACGCCGTGTTTTATTCTAACAAGTTTGCTTAAGTGTTGGTGTAGATTTTTTAATAGGCTATTCACCCCCCCCCTTATAGCCATACCTAGACCTTTTAATAGGCCAAAAGCATTCGAATTGCTTCAAGCCTAGCCACCGGTGCATATGTCTCTTCAAAGTCTAGGCCCTCCACTTGAGTGAAACCTTGAGCCACCAATCTTGCCTTGTTCCTTTTCACCACGCCTTGCTCATCTTGCTTGTTGTGGAAGACCCACTTGGTTCCAATCACATTAGTGTCGGGTCTTTCCACCAATGACCAAACTTTGTTCCTTTCAAAGCTATTGAGCTCTTCTTGCATAGCTGTCACCCAATCTGCATCATCTAGAGCTTGCTCAACCTTGAGGGGTTCCAAAGAGGAGACAAAAGAGTAAAATTGACAGAAGTTTACCAAATGTGAATGAGTAGTTACCCCCCTTTGGATACTTCCAAGAATATTGTCGACGGGATGATCCTTTTGAATTGTTTGCCTCAATCTTGGGTGTTCTGTGGCTTCTTGTTGTTCAGCTTGGTCATCATACTCATACTCTTCAAATATTGGTGCAGGTTTCTTGGTGTAGCAGGTGATGGGCTAGCTGTTGCCTGCCTGCTGGGTCCGGCAGTGCCGGCCACAGGGGCAGAGCCCTAACCAGGGAGCACCGATGGCCCATCTTCTTCAAGTCTTGGGGTAGTAGCTTCATCACCTTGAGGTTCCACTACTGTGGCTTGGATTTCTTGTGGCCTAATGTCACCAATAGCCATGTTTTTGATTGCCTCACATGGTGGTTCCTCATTACCTACAATCACTTGATCAATTTGCTCTACTTGAGAGCCATTAGATTCAACAAATGTCACATCTATCGTGATTTCAATTTTCCCTAAGGTCTTTTGAATACACGATAGGCATGCTCATTTGATCTATAACCAAGAAGAAAACCTTCATCAATTTTAGGTGCAAACTTAGAGGTTTTGGGTTTCTTGTTAAGTATGAAACACTTGCACCCAAAAACTCTAAGTATGACACCTTTGGTTTGTTACCGGTTAGGAGTTCATATGAAGTCTTCTTCAAGATCTTGTGTAGATAAAGCCGGTTGATGGCATGACAAGCCGTGTTGACGGCTTCGGCCCAAAAGATATCTGAAGTCTTGTACTCATTTAACATTGTCCTTGCCATGTCAATGAGTGTCCGGTTCTTCCTCTCTACTACACCATTTTGTTGAGGGGTGTATGGAACTGAAAATTCATGCTTGATGCCCTCATCATCAAGAAACTCCTCCACTTGAGTGTTCTTGAATTCGATTCCATTGTCACTATGAACTTTCTTGATTTGGAAACCGAATTCTCTTTGTGCTCTTATAATGAAGGTTTTCACCTTTTCTTGCACTTGTGCCTTATCATACATGAAAAACACCCAAGTGAATCGAGTAAAATAATCAACAATAACTAAACCATGTTTGTTACCGCCAATGCTTATGTAGGCCACCGGTCCAAAGAGATCCATGTGAATTAGCTCCAATGGTTGCTTGGTGGAGACAATGCTCTTTGGTGGGTGAGGTGCACCTACTTTCTTCTTGGCTTGGCAAGCGCTACAAATTCTATCCTTCTCAAAATGAACATTGGTTAGTCCAAGAATGTGTTCATCTTTTAGGAGTTTGGCCAAGTTCCTCATCCCAACATGAGCTAGTCGGCGATGCCATAGCCAACCCATGCTAGATTTTGCCACTAAACAAGTCGCAAGCTTAGCTTTACTTTTGTTGAAATCAACTAGGTAAAGCTGGCCCTTCAAACAACTCGTAAAGACAATAGAGGAATCCTCCCTCTTATAGACTTCCACACCCTTATCCGTAAAGAGACAATTGTAGCCCATCTCACACAATTGAGAAACAGACAACAAGTTGTAACTCAACGAATTCACATGTAATACATTTGAGATGGAATGTTCAAGAGTAATAGCAACTTTACCAAGTCCAATCACTTCCCCTTTGGAGTTGTCACCGAAGACGATATTCTCACTTGCATTTGATGTAGGGGAATATGATGAAAACATACTCTTCTCTCCGGTCATATGATTGGTACATCCACTATCAAACACCCAACTTGATCCACTGGAGGAGTATGCCTGCAAAACAAGTTTAGTTCCTAGATTTAGGTCCCCAATGAATCTTGGGGCCTTGCATGTTAGTCACAACAATTTTTGGAACCCAAATGTTAATGCTTCTTTTATCATGTTTCTCATCACCCACAAATTCTGCAATGACTTTACCACGATCATTGCACTTCAACATATAGCATGAGGACAAACTCCCTTGAGGTGGCCTTGTCTTGGGTTGATAGGTAAACTTGTTTTTGGCAACCCAAATTGAGTCCTTGGGTTTCTGGGAAACCTGCTTTTGCTGGGGCATCCTCTTAGCATGGGCTTGGGCCTGAGCTTGATCAGGTGAAGCTTTGGTAGCCTTCCCTTTAGTGGGGCACGGCACTGCCGGCCTAAGGTCTGGCACTGCCGGCCTCTGGTCCAGCAGAGCAGCTATCTGCGCAGGCTTATCTGCGTCAATGCTTCCCTTCTTCTCAAACTTGACACACTCAATGCCTTTCACTATTTTTATTCCATTGGTTTTACCTCCTTGAGTGTGCCCAAGCCCATCTTTGATTGATGGATGCCTTCCATCCTTGTATTGGATCTTCTTGGGCTCAACTTTGTCTTTGTCATTCTTCTTTGAAACTGAGATGACATTGTTGAGCCTTGCTATTTCTTTCTTCATGGCCTACATGTTGGCAAGGTTAGTGGAATAGGCATTCATATCAATATTATAGCATTTTCCACAACCTTGACTAGTGGATGGAGAAGAGGCATCATTTGCTTTAGAGAGATGTGAGTTGCCCTCCCAAAGAAGAGAGTATTGTGCCTTAAGCTCTTGATGCTTTTCAACTAAGCCACTATGTTTTTGCTTGAGGTCACTACACTCCTTCTTAGTGAGAGCATGAGCTTCTTGTTCTTTAGCCAAAGCCTTAGTCAAAGAGCTCACCTCACTTATTTATAATGCAAGAGCTTCCTCACTAGCAATGTAGAGATCCTCTTGTTTGATAAGAGTCTTTTCTCTAGATGCTAGCTCAGCTTTGGTTGCCTCTAATTCATCCAATATGTTAGCAATGAAGATTTTGGTCTTAGGATCTATTTTACTAGTTATTTCATTTATTTCTTCATCACTAGAATCATCATCACTAGAGTAATCACTAGAGTCACTACTAGAGATGTCTTTAGGGGAAGGAGCTTTGGGTGTTGGTTTTGATTTTACCTTCTCACCCTTTGCCATGGGAAATGTGAGGGAAGCTTTCATCATCATCGGACATGTTGTTGAAGAGCCTTAGTGAAGTGGATGGCTTGTGAATAGCTATGGTGGCCATCTCCTCATCTTCACTTGAGTTATCGGTTGATTCATCCCAACCATGTCCAATGTGAGCTTCACCCACATATCTCTTCCCTTTCTTGTAGTCACCCTTATCTTCTCTCTTGCCTTTGCCAAATTTGTTGTCTTCCTTCTTGTTTCGGCAATCGGCAATGAAGTGTTCGGTGCTACCACACCTAAAGCAAGTTCTTGATTTCTTGATAGGAAACTTCCTTTTCCTGAGCTTGTACCCATTGCTCTTTATTCCCTTGTTGAATCTTCTCATGAATAGTGCCATGTCATCTATGTTCTCCTCTTGTTCACCTTCACTTTCACCATCACTTGAAGTTGAAGCTTCGGGTTCATGCTTGATGGCCTTGGTTGCTTGATCTTTGCTTGAAGATGCTTGCTTGTTGTTTTTGGAACAGCTAGGGGTTGATTTCCTTGTGCTCTTGTTTGCCTTGAGAGCCACATCCTTGATCTTCCTGCCCTCTAACCTTGCTTGCATCTCTCCAAGCTTCTTTCTCTCTTATGCTTCTTTCCTTTGTAGATCAAAAGTGATGATCCTTCCAAGCACATCACTTGTGTGAAGTACTCAAACCTCTTCTTATCTCTAATCAATGTCACAACGGTCTCATTCCTTGGGGAATAGGCTTCAAGCACGATCTTGACAACCTTGTGATCATTGACTTCTTCACCACCAGGGCCTCTAATCTTGCCAACAATGGTCATCAATCTATCAAACATTTCTTGTGGCCCTTCACCTTCGTTAATCACAAATCGGTTGAGCTTGGCCATGAATAGGTCAATCTTGGATCGCCTTACTTTGCTCACACCCTCATGTGCAAGATGCAAAGTATCCCATATTTCCTTGGCAACCTCCAAGCCCATGACCTTGTTGTACTCATCACCATCCAATGCACTTAGCAACACACTAATTGCTTGTGCATTGAGTTGTATGCAACGGAGCTCAGTGGTGGTGGGGCTTGTGGGATCAACCGAAGGATCACATCCTTTGTGCACAATCTCCGAGGCACTGGGGTGAAGACCTACAAGATAAGCTTTCATCAAGTGTTTCCACTTGGCAAAGTTAGTCCCATCAAAATGAGCCAACTTGCCCATGGGAACATGAAATAAGGGTTTATGCTCATGTTTAGAAATGGATGAATAGTCAAAGGATATGGCGAAGTATTTCTTGCTGCCATCCTCCTTCTTCTTCTGATCCTTCTTATCTATCTTGGAGGAACGGTATGACACATCATCATCACCGTCGGAGCTACTAGACTCAACCTCCACATGAGAGGCTTGCTCTTTGCTCTTCTTTAGCTCCTCCTCCTTTGCCTTGAGCTCCTTCTTGAGTGCTTTAACATCTCTTCTATGACACTTCTCGGCAAGCTTCAAGCTCTTGGCTTCATTGATTGCTTTTTCTTCTTTTTGCAATCTTTTTCCCTCTTTTCTCAATATTCTAGCTTCTTGTCTTCTTGCCTTCTCTCTCTCGGACAAGGCAGCAGAGGTCAAGTAATTCTCAGACTTCGCACTTTCCTCGCTGATGTCCGTGGAGTGCACCTCCATAGTCTTGAGGTCAACCACCGCAACTTTACCCTCTTCGGCCATTACCTCGCACGGTGAAGTGCTAACTGAGGTAACCTTGCTCTGATATCACTTGTAAGGACCTGATTAGCCTAGAGGGGGGGTGAATAGGCCTACTTAAAATGAACTTGACAACTTGCTGTTAGCACAGGCCCGGCACTGCCGGCCTTGGGTCCAGCACTGCCGGGGTGGCCGGCACTGCTGGCCTCTGGGGAGCAGTGCTGGTCACAGGGGCAGAACTAAGCACAATTCAAAATGGAAACTGAATATGGAAATGGTGCTTGAATGGAAACCTTCCTAGAGGTGTAGGGAATCTCTAGCACCACTTGAAAGTGGTAGCAACACGCCCACCACGTAGATCGGGTCCAAACCCTAGAAATCACTTTGCACACAAGATATATCAAAGTAAAGTAACAAGCACACGGTGACACAAGATTTGACCTGTGGTTCAGCTCGCCACCAAGGCTTGCCTACATTCACGTTGTTGAGGTGCACCACACAAGGCTCAAGCTCGCCACACAAGGCTAGCTCTTTCCTCGGTCTCAAGTCAAGGGAGTGAACCCTTGAGATGAGAGAAGTGTATTAGCAAATAGATAGTTGATACAAACTTCCCTATGCTACCACATAAAGTCTCATTAATCTTCTAATTGCGTTGTCATGTCACCAAAACACACTTAAGGCTTGATTGCACTTTCACCATCACAACCACCAAACATTTTCCACCGTCCAAATTCCGCCCACGACCAATAATTCTGCATGAAGGCACACCATGTGAGGTGGAGGGCAAGTTTTAGCCTTTTTGGGGCCCAGAGTGGGGCAGCCGCCTAGGCCACTAGGGTGTCCGCCCTATCCCCTGCTCAGCCTATAAAATCCCTCCTCCAGCCTCTTCTTCACACCACACACACTCTAGAAAACATCTCCAACTTCGAGTTTCCAAGTTCAGTAGTTCTTCTCTTTTAAGAGAAGGAAGAAGAGAGTGGAAAGGAGGAGTAGAAAGAGTTTTGAAGAGAGAAGTGAGAAGTCACTTAGAAGCTAGTGATCACGCTGTCCAAGGGTAACTAAAATTGTTTAGGGGGAAGTGCTGCTGAAGTTCCAATAAAATTTTGTCTTAAACGACTAACCCCGAACGATTGACATTTGGACAGCTAATCACTAACCATCTCTTTTGTCTTACATTCTCCACGAGTTTTTGTTTTTGTCATCAAGTTTTGCAGGATGTTTAAGAGAGCCGCGAAAGCCACCAAGGAAGCCATGAAGACTGTTGGGACGAGAAACTCGTCCCGGCTCTCCTCTCGTCACTGCGACATGAGCGTCGATCCGCCGGCCGAACAAGCACCATCATCATCATCATCAGGTAATACGAGGAAGGTCGTTCTAAAAACGAGTGACCTTGGGTTAAATTCTCGGCAAGAGAAAGAAGTCTTCTAGAAGCTGAAAAACAAAGATTTCATCCACACACCTACCATCGATCCTACCCTGCTAAAAGACACAGGTATGGATTCTGAACTCGATCTTATCTTTCAAATGATTGGGTGGACAGACTTTTGAAATGTCACCGAATTAGGATCTTGTCTTTTAACCATTGAGTTTCTTTGCACCTTACAATTAAGTGAGGGTGGGATCGCTTTTCGGTTGTTCAAACAAAATTTTGTTTTGTCATGGAGGGAATTGAGTAACCACTTCGGTTTCTCTCCAAGAGCTATCCTAGACTTAGATGTTGATCTTACAAATTTTGATAAACACCAGTTATGGCGGGAAATTTCTAGAGACCAACACTTTTTGCAACCCCGAACTAGTGACATAGAGCATCCCACACTTCGTATGTTTCATAAATGGATAGGATTTGTTTTGTTCCCTAGAGATGACACCAGGAAGGTAAGAGTAGGAGATCTGCAACTTTTTTTGCTGCTATTAATAAAGTACATGTTTCACCTGTAACTTTATTAGTTGCACATTGGCTGAGCACACCAAACCTGCTAGGCCCTGTCGGTTGCACATCTTTGATCACTCGTCTAGCCACAAGCATGAAATTGTTAGAAGGCTGATCACTTGACTTCATTGATGAGTTCTGACCTTATTATGGCTATGACTCATTTAGAAAAGGAAGAATGTTAAAGAAAGAACACAATATTATGTATATGGTTTATGATAAGGGCAAGGTCCGGTTACCTAACCCGGGCCTTGGGCTCTACACTGTCCAAAGTTATTTGATTGAAATTGATGCAGAGCCAGTAAACCAGAGAGCGCCACAGCGCGTGTCCTCCGAAAGGATGGCCAGTCATCAAGAACGCACATGGCATGGAGCTGATCCAGGACCAGAGGGACCGGCGCACATCAGTTATAATGATTACAACCCTTGCATCCTTAGGGATCCGTGGGGTCAACATACACGACAAGAAGAACCAGTTCAAGAAACATGGCCGGATGGACAAGACCAACAATGGGCAAACGGACCATACCAAACCGGAAGATATTCCACTGACCCATATGGGGCATCAGGGTCCCGAACCCAACCTCATTTTGATGCAGGTCGAGCCTCCGATGCCACATACCACTACTAAGTTTAGGGTCTATTTCAACGTTGACAAAACGTTGCAATATGCCGTATTTGGTTGTCAAAGTAGGATGTGTCAACCAAATCGCGTTCGTTGCCAACGGTTGCGATAAGTCACGTTGCTATAAGGTATTGCGACCGTTGTTAGTTTGTCGTTGCTAGTACTTGAGTTTTTTGCCACCATAATAGGTCGTTGCCAACCATGACAACATGACATTGCCGCAACCTTCATGGTCGTGGCAATATATGAAATTGCCACGCCTGCCTCAGTTGCAAGTGGTAGTGCATGCAACGATCGATCGTGTGGCAAGAATGGCATTGTGCGACGATACAATTTGGTTGCCAAGCATGGCAAAAGGACATTGCTGCAACCTTCGTGGTCGTGGCAATATAAAAAATTGCCACGGCTGCCTCAGTTGCAAATGGTACTACATGCAACGATTGATCACGTGGCAAGAAAGGCATTGTGCGACGCTACAATTTGGCTGCTTAATGATGTTCTTTCCACATCTGTCTGGTCGTGGCAATATTTGCATATGCAACGCTATAGTCATCGTTGCTAGAGTATCATTTGCCACGATTTCCAATTTGTTGCGAAAGGTATGTATGTTATTGCCTCGCCTTTCTTGCCATGACAATAGTAGTATTTGCCACACAGTTTTGAGTGTTGCAAAATATATGTTATTGCAATGGCCATCATCACGTTGTAATAGTACTATTTGCCACGAACTTGTATTTGTTGCGGAAGACATATTGCCACACATGGAAAGTTTGTATTGCAACATTAGTAGCATTAGATTTTTGTATTAATAAATCATCATTGCACAAACATTACTCAATGAAAATTACAATCACACTCAATTAATTATAATCAATCACTCAATAAGGTGCCAATCCATTAAAATATTTTCTGTAACCACAAAATAATAGATTAAACTCATGACTTCAAAGACTAAAACTTGTAGCATAACAAGAATTCCTAGGTTCTACGCAACAGTTGAGGGCTTCCTATCTGCGCAATATGTCATCACATTGTCTGTCTCCTCGCTTCATTCCAAGCCTCACACTCAAACCTGACCAAAACATGGAGGAGGAGGCGGTCGCGGTGCTGGGGCTGGCGGCGCTGAGGAAGACGGAACACTTGTTGATTCTCGATCTGTCGCTTGATCTCGTCAGCGATCCGCCAGGAAGGAATTAGGGCACCACAACGACGATGTTGCCTACTGCCCAATGCCGCCCAAACGACAAGCAGCAGGAAATCCAGGGGCTGTCGGACCAACGACGACAATAACTTCGTCCGACTCCACGAACTGCAATGACAATCGAACATGTGCAGAAGAGAAAGAGAGGGCCGCGTGCGATCAACCCTGCGTGGCTGCGTCGCGACCTTTGGACGGGGCTCGCGGTTCCTGCACAGACCAAACTTAATAGATTAAAAAGAAACTAAGTCGGGTCTATACTAGTTCAAGTAGAACTCTGCCTACACAAATACAAGAACGACATCATGGTCTAGTGGGTTCTACCTTCTTGATGGATAGTGAGGTCATAGGTTCAATTCCTAGAACTTTTTTTTTGTATTTTTCATTATGCTCCAAAATTTATATGTTACAACGATATCGGTATGGTTGTATTATGTATGTCATTTTCCAACATAAAACGCTCTTATATGCAACCCAAATAAATCGTGGCAGCATGGATACGCTACCGCCACGATGAGAATTTTCGTTGCTATACGTGGCACCTTATCGCAATGAATAAATTTATGTTGCGATATGTGTAACTTTATTGCAATGTTAATAATTTTTCTCACAACGAAAATCTATTCGTAGAAACACTGATAAATTATTGCAACCGTTTTACAATTGGTTGCAATAACACATAGTTTTTGCAACGTTCCCACTTTTGAAGCCACGAAACAATTTGCATGGCAAAAACCCCATCTATTGCAACCTGCAACAAACATGGTTGTGAAAACACCCCAATTTGTAACCAAATCTTGGCGTCGCAAAACAAAAGCGTGGCAATAGGGGTAAAACTTAGTAGTGTACGCATTCTTCGGAGATTATTACCATGAGATTGGCGCCTTCTACACCCGCACCGACAATAGCCTCCTTGCCATCCAAGACACACAAGCCCAACACACTCAATTACTAGAGCAGCAACAGAAGTGGAACCAGGACCACACCATCGCCATGCGGGAAATGCAAGATGAGAACGCCGCGATAGGTCAGAACGTGTCTACTCTACTTCAATACTTTAACCTCTAATGAAACCATCCGCAGCATCAGCCAGCTTGGGGGAGTGCATCCCCCAATTATCAAGGTAAGTTTTCTATTTTTTTCTTTATTTTTCTATAATCAGTTTTTGTTACCTTTACGTATCTAAAAAAATATAAAAACTTAGAAAACCCAATAAATATATTCTGTTTATTTTCACTACATTTCTTAATCATTAAAACCAAATAAAAAGAGTGTGTAGATAAGTGTGCTTTATTTAATTTGTTTCGAATAAAAAAAATTAGCATGAACAGTTGCTCGGTTTACTTTCTTACAAGAACCTAGCTTTCAATATAAAGTTCTCCCAATAAATACTAAAACAATGATCTAAGTACCTATGGGAGCATAAGACTAAACTAAGTCTAGGTAATTGATTGATATGATATGAAAGTTTGAGTTACTGTTTATCTTGTTCTTACAACACTAAATTCTGCAGATTTATTTTGAAAACTTAAAAATATCACATGATGAGTTCCTAAGCATAACGAGAGTTTAAATTCCTACCACAGCCATATATACATGCCTACTAGATTAGGAAACCACACATTTTTACATACTGCTTATGAGCATTGAGTGTGGTAAGCTATGTGACCCTAGGGAACTAGTCATGCGGTCTGAATCAAGATTCACTTACACTACACCTGCATACGCTGCTTCTATCCTAGAAGTACGCATCCATATACACTCCATCCATACATAGTACTTCTATCCTAGAAGTACGCATCTACATACATCCACTCATTTCCATCTCCAGATCTACCAAAAATATTCAGCTCCTAATCCGGGAGAGAATAAACATCCACCAAATACTTCATCACCCCTAATCCCACAAGAATGTTACTCTCTCACTACAAAGGTTCAGTATAGAAAGAGCATGGGCTATGCAAAAAATACATATATCCGAGGAAATAAAAAGGGGCAAGTGTCCGAAACCTCGAGAGGAAAAATATCAGCATGTCCGACAAGAGAATTAGGGGTACTCATTTACCCACTCAAAAAAAATCATCAAAAGATAGCCCATGTTCTCCCAGAAGCAAAAGATAAGACAGTTGCTATCACCATCATCATCACCATTACATCTTCATCATCACCACTACCTTACCATCATCATCATACACCATTCATTCGCCACACATGCACATCTTGATTTTGACTTTTTGACATGTTCCTTTGGATCCACGGTTTGGCTATGCAACATATGTCTTGTGAGTATGTATTCGCTATCTCCCACCTATAAGCTCCAGATATTAGCCTTATTAGAAGTAGGGTGAGAGAAAAGACAATACCACAAATACCACATATTTAAGAGAAGGGCATCCACCATCAATGCCTTAGTAAGGATCCAGAAATACTACATATGAGAGACTTGAGAGAGTCATGCTAAGGAACTTTGAGTTTTATTTGAAAATTTATGAAAACTTCAGAATAGAGGTGAAGTATAGAGCATGAGACATAGTACTTGACTTGATTATTCTATCTTTTAATTACTCAAGACTCAAGTGCAAGTAGTAAGCCCCATGGTAAGTCACTCTAATCTGGAGGAGAACTTTATTTTGAATGCATGTGTGCTTGTTAGAAAGAAAATCTTGAAGCAATTTTTAATCCATCTGAGTTAGTTGTTTGCTCAGGGACGAGCAAAGGGTAAGCTTGGGGGAGCTTGTTGACAGTCGTTAAGTATCAATTTATATGTGTCAACAAGACATAAAAAGGACTTAATTGAATCATCACCATAGACTTAGGGGGTCCAACTGACAGAATTCCACAAGTTTTGGTGAGTTTATGTTTTTACAGGGAGTTATTAGGAAAAGAGCAAAGGAAGGTCCACATGTCATGTTTACATATAGAGAAAGGACCTCCGTACGATCAAGAATACTCAGGAAGGCTCTAGAAGAGACTGGACCAAGCCGGAGGCTAGATGGGCCCACACCCAGGGCGGCCGCCCTAGGGTTTGGGCGCCCGCCCTACCCATGTGACCAATCACAGTGAAGTTCGAGGATCGTGCCTAACCGCCTTTGAGGATGAATCTAAACCACTCGATTAAGGTCGGTTTGATTCGACGGTCCATGTTCATTTGAGGGGGCTATATAAGGAAGGCCCTGCCACCCCTGAGGAGAAGAGAGAAATCATTATTAGAGGAAGCCATCAAAGCTAGGGTTTCATATCCCTCTCTCCACCATAGAATTAGAATAGATACTCCCAATTCCTTCAAGTTCTATAGGATTGATTAGATAGATCTAGAGAAGTAGAGCATCGCGCTCTGGATTTCGGATCATCATCATAAAGATCGGTATTATCTTGTATCTTTCTCTACGACTTTATTATTAATATCATTATGTTTCTATTTATTATGTTCTTAGTTTGTTCTAGTTCTATACTTGATATAGTTATGATTGATAATGAGTTTATGTATGAGTTTGCAAAGCGCTTAGCTTTCACCTAGGGGAGTTAAGTGGTAGATCACATGTGAGCGTGGTGCTTAGATGCTATTTACATGCAAATGTATCCTATTGGCCGGGTCGCGTGGTAGCTCGTGGAAGTGACAGCTCCATTGATTCTTATATAGTCCACCCCCCGTTGGTAGGATAGGCAAAATTGGTATTGCAGAGTAATTCTTGTTATATCCTGACTTTCTTTAGCGATGTTCCTTATACATAGATGAAGAGTCCTTTATTGCTATATATGATTGTATATGTGCTAGAGTAGATTATGACTTAATAGATTAGAATACACTTAGAAGTTATTCTCTTACTAATCCGACGTCACCTTACATTTATATGGAGTAGTCTATCTCTAATCTCTGTGTTATTTATCTTTGAGCTTACACTTCAATATCTTTATTATTATTATGGCTTACCCCCTGCCGAAGCAAGTGACTGTGCGATCGAGTTTCTCATAAGTAATCATGCTCTGCAAGTCCATCTCTAGTCTTAAACCCTTGTTAGTTCATGCCACCAATGTTTGCTTTTCCTTTAGCAAAATATAAATAAACGATACCTGGAAATTACTTCCTGGTGAAGTGCTACAATTGGTATTTTATCTGTGCGCTTGCGGATAGAATAAATATATTTTCTAGAAATCCTTTACATTCATAAATACCACCGCACATTTCTAGCGCCATGCTGGGGATGACAACCCAGTATTCAAAGTGGTGTTAAGAAATGTCAACAAGCACCTGCACCCAAACACCCGTAGGTGACTTACCTTGGGTGGTCTCCCGAATCGCAACTTATAAGAAGTCTTCTTCTTGAAAGCTCGAAGAAAAATGTGATTGGAAACATAGCAAGCATAACTTATCGCTTCGGCCCAATATCGCCTAGGAGTCCTATGCTCATCGATAGTCGTCCTGGCCATCTCACCAAGGGTCTGATTCTTGCGCTCAACAACACCGTTCTGCTTGGGAGTGTGAGGAGAGAAAAACTGATGATCGAGACCCAAAGAAGAGCAAAGAGTTGCAAAGTGAGCATTCTTGAATTATGTGGCATTGTCACTGCGGATAGCTCTCATGGCATTCCTAGGTACCTCATTTTGCAATCTCAAAATCAGATCTCGAACAAGTGGAAAAGCCTCATCCTTACTCTCCAAAAAGAACACCCAAGAGTATCTCGAGTAGTCATCAACGACTACAACCACATACCACTTCCCTCCTTCCGACCTAACCTGAGTTGGACCAACTGTGTCCATGTGTAAGAGCTCGCCGGGTTGTTTGGTCATAATCTCAGTCACAGGAGGATGGGAAGCGGCAACCATCTTACCATGCCTACAAGGATGGCAAACCAAATCCTTCTCGAACTTTAGCTTTGGCAATCCTTGGATAAGGTCCATTGAGCTAAGCCTTGCAAGCAAGTCAAAACTCAAATGTACCAATCTCCTATGCCACTTCCAAAGCTCGGAAGAAGAACTGGCAAGAAGACAATGAGAAGGTCCGTAAGAGATAGAAAAATCCGCACGAAAAACCTTCCCCAAGGGTAAAATCCGGCAAACAAGATCACCCTGAGAGTCCAAAATCTGAGAAAGATTAGCATTAAAACTCACTTCAAATCCGTCATCAAGGAGATGCAAAACCGAGAGAAGGTTAAAATGCAAATTCGCAACCAAAGCAACATCCTTGAGAACAAAAGATGAATTGACACGGATGGACCCTCGGGACACAACCTTACCTTTACTCTTGTCCTCGAATGTGATATACTTAGTATAGTGCATGGGGTCGAGGCTGGAGAACCACTTGGCACTTCCGGTCATATGGCATGAGCATCCGGAATCCACAAACCAAGTCTCCTCCAGTCCTCCTTCCTACATCAATAAAAAGACATAGGGTGAGCAAACGAAGCAACACTGGGGTTAGTAAACTGTGAACGATACCAGTGTTGTCCCATTTGCCCAAAGAATGTGCGAACACATGGTGGATAAGTACCCATGTATGTTCAGCTTTGATGATGAGTGATCGTCCAACACGTGAGTGTTTCAGTTTGAGTGGCTTACCCTAACCCCTTGCGAAAGCAAGTATGTGCCTGTCTATCGGATTGTGGTGTGCAGGTGGGTATGCCTAGTGACAGTGGTCAATGGCGTGGAGAAGGTCGAGTACAGGCTTGCCGTGCCGATGGACTGAGAGCGGTGAAGGGCGGAAGCGGGGCTCGGACTAAGGGGCCATGGGCGCCGGCGGACTAGCTGTGGTGGCTAGTACTTTGCATCGGTGAGTGCGAGAAGACATGGAGGTAGACCGAGTCGGCCGAGTCAAGACGGTGGACGTGCGAGTCGAGCGGAGACTCAGGGGACCCGGAGTCCGTCCGGGCAAAGACAAGGTGGCTCACGTCGAGTGGTTTGGTGGTTTGGGCCTCAAAACTGATGAAGTACGGTCCCGATCTTCACGACGTAGGATCTTGTCCTTGATAACTAGCCAAAGATTGGTCGATAACTTGCTACAAGTAGTGATAACTAGTGCAACCTAACGACACACAAGGAGCCAACCACCGTCTCTATACAGCAGCCTGAACCAAGGATTCACCCAACCACACTCTCAAAGAAATCAGCCTACGCAACCTGAACTTGAAGATCAGGAGGACGGATTGGATGCCGATGACGCGGCCGCTTCTGTAATTTCCGTGAAGGAAAACACAAGAGCAAAGGGGTAGAGAATCTCTCTCTGGGGGTTTGTTAACACACAGCTGAACAAAGGTTCTATATTCGATTATCAAAATTGTGCATTTGCTAAGATGCAATGGAGTATATATACTAGCAACAACCCTGCCAGATAGGTGTAAGCCCCAGATGGAAATGAAAAGACTAATAATATAAAACGGCCTCCATGAAATGGGTTTCTGAAGTGGCTTCACGAGGCTATATGTCTTCTGCACAGTCTTCAGTAAATTGGCAATAACTCCATCTTGGAAAGTCCAAATGACGCACCGTTAAATGCGTTGGAAAGTAGACTTAAGCATCTTTCCAACCATGTATATCATGCAGCACGAAACATTATAGAATGCTACAGTTTTGCATGGGAACTTAACCATTAGGCTGGTTGTTGACCTTCAGAGCAGTGTTCACTAATCTGTTCGTATCTCAATATTGGTACGTCCACAAGTAGTGAGGTTTGTTGCATTGGAAAGTAGACTTGAAGAGCTTTCCAAAATGTCCTTATGAGCCTCAAAAGCTTCTCGAAGGAGAGAGATATGATCATTTCTTTAACTGGTCCGTTTTGGACTCCACTGGTCCGAACTGGTCCGTTTTGGACTGCACTGGTCTGTTGCTTTTCTTCTTCCTGAGAGAACTGGTTCATTTCTTCTACTGGTCCATTTTTGGTCTGTAGCTTTTCTTCAGGTAGATTAACATCCTCCTCTTCATGTGTATACCTAAGTACAACCAAACTAGAACACTTAGGTAGTATAACATTCTTAGAATTATAAAGATTAAAATCAATAAGGTATGAATTCACCTATTCTTGCAATTTTCTGGAACGACTTCTTGTAAGAGGACCTTGAATTGTGTCATTTATGTTTGATGATGGCTTCTTAATACTTGAAGTAGCATGCATGGTTGAGATGTCCTCATCATCCTCCCCCTCTTGAAAAGTAGTCGACCTCGACGACGCTCAATCTTCTAGTCCAAAGAATTGTGCTAGGCCAATAGGGGTATATGATATGTTTCTACTGCAACAATCTTCTCCTTCCATCACAACAATATGTTGGAACCTGTAATCATATAAACCATGTAGTAGTCTTGTAGATGGAAACCGAAAAGGTTTAGAATCAAGTTTAGCTTTCACCTTGAATGGATCCTTAGAATAAGGAGTAATTCTTGATGTCCTTAGCATGGTCATATCATGCTCCCTCTTTTTAAGAAAAGTCATCCTCAACTTTTGTTGTCCTAAAAATAGTGGAAACAAAATACACGGTGGATGTATATGGCAAATGCTATGATAATTTATTGAAGGTTGTTCGTTGTGCTCTTTATAATTCATATGTATATTATTTCTTTTCTCATGAGTGAAATAGGTTCTGCATTTTTCTGAACCTGCAGTTAGCTTTGAAGATGGAATCACAAAGATTTCTTTCAAACAACTTATTTGATTAATGTTATCATGTTTAATCTTAGCAAAGTCCAATCTATCAAAAGATGATAATGAAGCATATTTGAGATTCCAATAATTCTTGATGCACAACTCATGTAAAGGTTTTGAAATGTACCTTTCATACTCAATGGTCCTACATGTGGATGGAGAATGCTCAAGTGAATTAGAACATGTTTGCACATAATTTCTTTCTTTCCATAAAAAATATGAACAACGAAATAACATGGATTTTTCTAAACAACAATCACTAAGCAATCTTTTTATCTCAAACAAAGGAAAGTATGGTTCACAGAAATTACTAGTCATTTTAATCATCTTCATTTCAGCAAGCTTGTCACATGTTATGCAAAGGGCACAAAAAATAAAATTTATTTTCAGCATAATGTCCAATGAAGTTAAAAGTAAACTTGCAGCTATATGTACTATTGAAAGATTTCATAAATGATATGTCAAGAACACTTTGAAGCATTTTATCAATCTCAGAAAAATTAATAAGCTTGACATAGAATACACATTCAACAGGGGATATCCTTGTAAAAAATTCAGCATGAGTAATCAATTTCACATGGTCCATATTATTGGTGTCTAAAGTATCACATATATTAGTCAAAACATAACAATGATCATGATTGATTAAATATTGGTTATCAACTTTCAAAATTTCAGCACTTGAATGAACATGTGAATGTATCAAATTAGGACAAAGGTTTTGTAATCCTAGATTTGAATCATTTCCATTACCTTTCAGATTTGACGATGGTGTAAGTATATTACAATGTACCTCTGAATTGTTACCTTCATCATTGTCATGATTGGAGCTTGGGGTAGCAAATAATTGATTATCAACATCGATTACCTTCTCACTTCTCTCATCAAGTATGGTGGTGTTATGAGAATCAATCTCTTCCTCACATTCCTTGCAATGAAGTTCTCTATTTTTATGTGGTGTATCTCTCACACTCATAATGTTAATGCTCTCAGCCTCACATTTAGTGGAGTCACACAACTCACTTTTGTTTTCACTCTCACTCAATTTGGCTAAGTAGCTCTCATACTCACATGGGTTTTTAGGCACAATCACTTCGATGTCTTGTGGAGTAACATCGGAATATATGCCATCTATCTTGGTGTTATCCAAAAGCATTGGAACAACAATAGGTGCAGCCATACAATCATTTTTATCTTTCTCAAAAGATAATGATCTAGCATCAACAAAAGTAGAATCATGTGCACTGATCTTGCCTTCAATCTGAACATTAGGTGTCATAGTGGAGCACGTAATTTCAGCACCACTATCCAATAATTTCTCATGATCCACAGTTGGTGGTATAACACATAATTGCATCTTTAGATTTGTTCGAGTATGATACTCTTCAGTTTGGACTGATTTGCAACTCACAATAGAAGCATCTTTATACTCATATTCAGCTCTCAAATTGACACTGTGGCTAGCCTTCAAATTCAGATTAGATACCCCTTCAAAATCTGAAGTATTATGAATTGCTTGCTCATGTTTTGGCTCTAAATTTTCACCATGTTGCACAGAAAATTTCTCAATAGGTTTGGAGCATATAACTTCACCACTGTTAGGACTAGAACAAGGCTAAAAAAATCTGAGATCTGCAGCACTTGTTTTGGTGTATTGCGATGGTGCTTCTTGAATATCAATTTCAAGATTTGTAAGGTGCAAACCTTCAGCTAGTTCCTTCAACTTTGAACTCAAAAGATCAGCCCCCGATAGACAAAGATGTTCTCTAATTTCACAACTTGATTTATTATCTTCCACAACTTGCATATTGGCTTCTTCTAGCTCTCCTTCTTTGGAATGTGCAGCAGAATTTTCTTCTTGATCTTGCTCATAACTGAAAGGACTGCATACCTCATTATTTCTCTTATAAACTTGAGGCACAAAGGTATCTTCTTTCTGCTCAATAGAGGTCTTCTTGGGGTTGCATTGTAGATGCCCACTCCTTCTAGCACTAGATTCAACTGACAAAAAATTAAGGACAAGTCTTCTTGTCCTGCATGGAGTTGTTGCTTGCTTCTGTCCAATAATAGAAGATACTTTGGGCTGCAACTTAGCACATCTATCTTGACACAAATTAGAGCTCTGTGAAGGACCGAGAACGGCGACCAGAGGGGGGGTGAATGGGAGCCAAATAAAATTCAACTCAAAGACTTGGCCCTTGTCCCAAACTCACACCCAAAACTTGACCTCGGAAGAACCGACTCGCATATGACCTAACAAGTAGGTGTACACCTTAGGAAGACCCCTAAAGATGCAGCTGAGCGGTCGGAAAAGATGGAGAACGATCAAAGCCATGAACTCGAGACCGATACACCGAGAGCAGTACTCTCAACCCCTAGAGAGAAGAGGCAAGAGCACACCCAACAATACTTATGAGAACTGGTCTCAAAAGTATCTAATCAGGTTCCTTACGTGAATACGAATCCAACGCAACAAACGGAACTTGATTCGGAGTCTGAGCGAGAGAGAAATGACCAAAACAGCGATGAAGAAAATCCTGAAAACCTTGCTGGAAGGGCGATGGACGCTGCAGAGGGCGACGGACTAAGTCCGACGGGCGACGGACGCTGCTCTGTCAGGAGCGTCTGACGCTCAAAAAACAGCCCGAAAACATCCCCAGCGACGCACGATCGCGACGGACGCTGTCGTCAGCACTACGTAGCATCTGGAGCCTCCGACAGACCGTCCGACGCCAAACTCTGGAGCGTCCTACGCCCCCGAAATCTACACAGCGATCCCGAAAATCGTTTTCTCTCCTCCAAATCTTCCTAAAACTCAACCAAATGAACTCCAACTGCAACCAAACCTTGTAGGCATGATCCTTGTACATTTGGGGAGCTAATCCTAAGAAATCATCGCTCAATTTGGTGACAATTAAAGGGAAACGAGGATTTGGGAAAAGGGGCAAGAACGAAGAACACTACAAAGAAATCGCCCGATCTACGTACTCGTGAGGTTTGAGGGGAGTTCCTTCGGTGCAAAGATGCTCCTCATGAATACGAACAACTTGGTTCAAATGGATTTGCAAGAGCTACTCCCTACAAAGAGAAATCATCTCGGAAAAAAGAGGGAGCAAAAGCAAAACACGAAGAACACAAGCAAAACGGGGACACGATCAAGAAGTCGAAGCCACCATGGCATACGGAGGTTACGGCCTCCGATTCCTCACAAAAAAATCAAGTTCTTACAGAAGTTGGTGAAATCAACCTAGGGATCTCATGAACTAGAGAGAGGGTAGAGAGAGAGAGTTGGGACAAAATGATTACGGTTCAAGAGATGGGATTAGGGATACCCCTTCACCCCCTACTTAACGGGCTTTGGCTATTTCCCAAAGATCCCCCTAGATACATTGAGTGAACTACATAGCCTAAGCATTGCAATCCAAGCTCCTGGAAATATCTCCCGCATTTTGAATGAAGGGCCCCGCTTCCTGCCGGGAGTTGCCGTCGCCTCGACGCAACCTCCAAAATTTCGCCACATGCCATCCCCGCTTCCTCGGAAGATCCGCCTAGGTTTTGAGGCCCAAACCCAGGAAACCCGCCACCTGTAGCTTTGGGCTCAACTACCGAACCCCGAGTTATGCGGCCCAAACTCGGAAACCGACGCGGATGGTTTTGAGGCCCAAACCACCAAACCACTCGACGCGAGCCACCTTGTCTTCGCCCGGTCGGACTCCGAGTCCCCTGAGCCTCCGCTCGACTCGCGTGTCCACCGTCTTGACTCGGCCGACTCGGTCTACCTCCATGTCTTCTCGCACTCGTCGGTGCCAAGTACTAGCCACCACAGCTAGTCCGTCGGCGCCCATGGTCCCTCAGTCCGAGCCCCACTTCCGCCCTTCACCGCTCTCAGTCCATCGGCACGGCAAACCTCTACTCGACCTTCTCCACGCCATTGACCACTGTCACTAAGCATAGCACCTGCACACCACAAGCCGATAGATAGGCACACATTTGCTTTCGCAAAGGGTTAGAATCAAGCCACTCAAACTAAACCGCTCAAGTGTTGGGCAATCACTCATCACAAAACTGTCACACTCCAAAATTTATGATTTTGGATTGTGCTTGGAAAACAACTAAATAAATAAATGATTTCAATGTTGATATAAAAGTTTCCAAGAGTAGTTTGAGTTTGCACAAATTTAGTATAGGAAAAATGAATTTATAAATTTTTCCTAAATTAATTTGACAGGATTTGATTATTGTGGTGGTTGTTTGTTGCTTGTCTTGATGCATGTGAGTGTTTAAAGTTTTTAAAACGCGTTTAGTAAGTCGTTTATCGGTCTCTGGCTCGTCTCTATCTTTTTATATAATCAAATTCTTGTTCTCGATCTTACTCTTTCATTTGGACATTCCCAGGATCCGTTGTCTCTTGATCCAAATGATTCCCTTGAGTTCATAATTCATCAACATGTCTCTAAATTATTTCCGGGAATTTTTCTGAATTTTTCCGGACCTTTTCCTATTTATCTACAAGCAAATTCTAATTTTTAGATGCTCCAAAATATCTTTTCATGAGATCCAAATACTTTATTTGGGTTCATTGTGTTCAAAAGTATCTCCGAGAATTTTTCCTGAATTTTTGGAGCATTAAGAGTATTTTTCGTGGCTTAATTTTTAGTTCTAGACTTTTCTAGAATTATTTTATTCACGAAAATAATTTATTCCGAAAATAAATAAGGAAGACCTCAATTTCCCACCAGCCCACAAAGCCCATGTGCAATAATCCTCATAAATCACAAAAGTCCAAACATTTTATTTACTAATGGGCTTTGATAGTTAATTTGGCCCGTTAGTAAATGTGAAGGTGCACCATCAATTAGTACCATATCACTAGTTGATGTTGAGGTAGAGAGTCTTCCTCCCTATAAATATGTACCCACCCCCTTGACCAAAGCACACCACGTCTACCACAAGGGGTGCCCCTAGTTTGGGAATACCTAACGATAGAAAATCATATCTTTTTCCTACTCTGCCATTATCGTGCAGCCTACTCCAACCGTGGTGATGCTCTCCAATCAACATCCCTTGCCCGGCGTCCGATTGACATCCCTTGGCCCGGCGACCCCCTCCTTCTGCATGAACGAGCAGCAACAGCATCAAGAGCGTTCGTACAAAAGTGAAGGAAGGAGACAAGTGCAATTTTCTTTGACGGTATAATCTCTAATCTCCACCGTTTCTTCGTTTTATCTCCGTTTTAGTTCGTTCAAGTTGCGTTAGATTCATAGCGTTGTGCTCTACGCAGTAACGTTAATGTTTTTATGTTGCTTAATTATAATTTTTTTATTAATATAAATATTAATTATTTAATGTTTAATCATGAGCTTCATAATTAATTAAAAGCATGTTAGATTTTAATTATGTTTTATACAATTTAAGTTGCGTTAGATCATATTAATATGACCTATAAGGTAGTGCTAATGTTTATCATGTCATATGTTTTTCTATATATTGTAAATATTAAATTGATTAAATATGTTTGCAACTAGTTTAATAATTAAAATCAACATAGATTTTATACTAAGATCTTTTATATAGAAATATTAATATGAGTAATTGCTAATCTTAATATGCTTTTAGAATATAAGTTGCTTAGTTTAAACATGCACCATAAACTTAGATGCTCTCACATGTCTATTTTCTTTTTCAAAGATAAATCTTAACTTGTTTAATAGATTATGTGACAATTCGTATGAATAAAACATGATTAGTTTAGCTTAGCTTTTATAGTTCAAATATGGTTAATATAATCTGAATTCATATGATTCACATGGTTTTGCTTAAATAAAACAATCAAGTATGTAGATTTTTCTTTTATAATATAACAAAACTCCTGATAGTCAGTTTCTTTCTATAGTAGATCCGTTCTTTGCGTTTCTTGTGTTCTCTCGACCATAGTACCGATCTATCTTTTGTATGTGGCTTTCCCTTGTTGGTGTATTGTTCTTAGTTGTTTCTATTTATTGTTGGTATACTGTCTATGTGTGGTGTTTGCTACGAGTAGAACGAGAACCGCTTGTGAGTGTTCAAGATCGGAAGGTGATGACCCGAAGCTGATGACATGAGAGTTGAGCAAGTGTTTAAGGCAAGTATAACATGGGATTATCCTTGTCGTCCTATTCATGAATAATATAATTCATATGCATGATTCCTTGTTGCCATAGTATGATCCTAGAGATTGATATCCTGATACCTTGTTGCCTACAATTTATGCCACCACATATGATTAGTATTGCTAGCGCTCATACCAGATGTACATGATCTTAATTTGTTAATGACTATATGCAATAATGGTAAAACTTACTTTTTAGCAACATTTGATTATAGGAGCTTATCTGTCGGCAAAATCTGGGATATACAGTACAACCACGAGGGCTATATGGCTCTGGCTTTAGCTCAGTATGGGGACCTTTTCTAGTTTGTTCAGTGGTTACCTTTATGGCGCAAAAGGGGTGTGCCGAGACGGGTATAGTGTGGTTCCTAATCTATGGGCATAGCCGCGAAGGAGTGTGACCGTAGACAGGTTGGCTCTATATCTCCCTGCCATGGAAACCTTGCGACCCTAACTTGTTAGACGAACCCTTGAAAGGTTTCATAGTGTACCCTGCCCGCTCACCTCGGTAGTGTTTTGGGAGTCATGATCCCAGGCAAATGGGCAACACGACTCGTGGGTAAAGTTGTACACCTCTGATCAGAGTTAAAAACTATCATAATAGCCGTGCTCACGGACACGAGCGGCTCGGAAAACTCACAGAATTTTTGGATTCTTATTTCTATGTGGCTTATGCAAGTATTATTTATTTATTGTATCATTGTCATTTACTTTATGATCATGGATATCTGAGCTTATGCAAATTACCTTGCCAATTGTTGATATTAATATGAATTTGATCTACTTAAAATGCTTACCGCTATGAACCATGCATACCCTTTTGAGCCTCATGAACCCCATGTTATCTTGTTGAGTACGATATGTACTTACTCTTGTTTTACTTTTACACTTTGGATAAAAATCCCGGATGGGTAACAGAAGGTGGATCTAGTGAGTTTTTAAGGAGTGCTAGGTGTATGCAACCCCTAGTCAACGAGTCCCTGTGAAGCTGAAGTTGAAGTATGAAGAAAAGTTTAGTAATCGTTCCGCTATACTCTGATGTAAGTTAATATAAATATGTTTTCGCTATATAATATTGTTTCTAATATCTTCCTATTCTATTGTTGTATGTGTGGACTTCCTGGGCACACATATGATGATCCTGGTTTTGTTCTTAAAACCGGGTGTGACAAAAACTGAACTACATGGGTACTTATCCACCATGTGTTCGCAATCTCCCACTTGATGAGTGCATTGTCAACACAAGTGCATTTCAGATTTGAGCCACAAGGTAAAGCTCTCCAAATGATCAAAAAGCTGAGAAAGCCAAAACGGGGTCACTTGAGAGAAGCAAGGCGAATCCAAAACTTGGTTCCCAAAGACATGGGCAACGGCTCGGTGCAACCAAGCAAAGCAAAGCTAGCCCTCAATAAGAGGTAGAAACGGGCTCAACACCGCTAGCAAATCTAAGATAGCAATCACAAACTCTCAAAGCTCAGAAAACCAATTTAAGCACTAAGGGAGCTCAAAAGATATCAATTGAAACCACTTACGTCCCTTAATGCTCAAGAAACAATCGAAACCTGTCGGAGCCAACAAAGCAAGCTAGACCCTCCAGAAGAGGCAAAGGCTCAACACATCTAGCAAAAGCTCCCCCTAGGCAAAAGCACACTCAAGATACCAAATGAGCTCTAAACCAATGAGATGCACTCTTTCTCCCCCTTGGAGGTAGATGGCTGAAAATGGAATGAAATGCACATCTCTCCCCCTTGTTAACAGATGTAGCTCATCAAACATCAACAACTCAAGATCCAGCAACAAATGCCATGAAATGCAAAATGAGTGCAAAAGCTTCATACTTAGAGCTAATACAATGAATAGATGCTCTAAGTGATGTGATCCTGTGAGAATAGGAAAAGCTCTACGTGCCCAGCAAAGAATGAAGTTGAGCTTAAGATCACTTTAGAAACTATTTTAGAGAGCATTACATGTGTGAGCAAGGAATGGGTATCACCTCCTAGAGACAACTAGACATGGCAAACAAGATAGGATCTATCTCAAAGAAATCTCACGTATAGCAAGTAAAACTATCCCTAGCAAAGTTCATACAATAAGCCAAGGACCCAACTGAATGAATTTTTCAAAATTCAGAGTTTTGCAGCCAATTTTCAGTTTTAGGCACATTTAAGTTGTATGCGAGTGGTTGTCAGCAAAGTGATGCCACTGCTTGCCAACCGGGCGAAGTCAAAGGACTTGACACACCGGTTTTGGTCATACACGACACCGCTCAAGTATCGACACATATGGGAAGCAGTCTTGAACACACGGTGAAGTGCTCACAATGCAGACCCAACTCAATCTTTCTAATTCACAAAACAGAAAGCAACTTCATTTTAGATATTAATCATGGTGCTCAAAGGTAGTGAATGAAACAATGAAGAGCCATAGATACAAGCTATATACAAGACAACCAAGATGATTCTTCAAAAGCCTACACATGCAGTACCATTTCAGAGGTGACATGGGGAATTTAAATTTAGTTTTAAAGCTTTTCTAACTTAGCTCTATTGTATATCATATAGATCAAAAAGAGTCTAAGTTAGGCAACACCATAGACACATAAAGCACCTCAAATAGAGCATAGATTCATTATATTGGCTATAAGTATGAAGCTTAAAATGAACAATGTCACAAATGCAAATGAGATGCAAAATGCATTGACACCAACTAAACACTAACAAGACACCGATTGAGAAGAAGGACAAAGAAAAGACAAAAAGAACCAAAAAGAACTATGATACACAAAACTTTCCTCCTCTAAAAAGGAAACCAAACACCCAACTCACCCCGAAGGCGAGAAAACGTAGCTTGATCCAAAGGCTTAGTGAAAATATCCGCAAGCTGGTTTTGGGTCTCGACAAGCCGGAGGTCAAGGTCGCCCTTCTCGTAGTGATCACGCAAAAAGTGAAAGCGGACCTCAATGTGATTGGTCTTCGAATGAAGCACTGGATTTTTAGCCACACTAATTGCACTCATGCTATCACAAAGCAGAGGCACCTTAGTAAGCTCAAGACCGAAATCTCTCAAAGTGGCAATCATCCAAATCAACTGAGAGCAATAACTAGCTGTGGCAACAAACTCAGCTTCGCACGTCGACTGTGCCACGCTAGATTGTTTGCGAGAAGACCAAGAAACCAATGAAGACCCGAGAAACTGGCAAGTCCCAGAAGTGGACTTTCGATCAAGACGGCATCCGGCAAAGTCAGCGTCAGAGTAACCGCAAAGCACAAGAGAGGAAGAGGTGGAAAACCAAAGACCAAATTCGGGAGTGAATCTCAGGTACCTCATGATGCGTTTCACCGCTTGCTTGTGCGAAGTCCGTGGGGACGCCTGAAAACGTGCACACAAGCAAACGACAAACTGAATGTCCGGTCGAGTCGCCGTCAGGTATAGAAGCGACCCAATCATGCTTCGGTACTCGGTCTGGTCCACTGCCTCTCCTTCCTCATCTGCATCCAAGGTAATAGTAGTTGACATAAGCGTCGAGAGGGGCTTTGCCTCGCCCATGTCAAACTTCTTCAGGATATCCTTCGTGTACTTGCCTTGGTGCACAAATGTCACTACTCGGGTTTGCTTGATTTGCAACCCGAGAAAGAAAGTCAACTCTCCCATCATGCTCATCTCAAACTCCCTGCTCATAATATCTGCAAACTTGGCAACAAGAGCATGAGAAGAACCACCAAAGATGATATCATCCACGTATATTTGGACAAGGAGAGTGTCTTTGCCTTGCTTGAGGAGAAACAACATCTTATCTACCGATCCCATTTTAAATCCCTTAGCAAGCAAAAAGGTTTTTAGCCTATCATACCATGCTCTAGGTGCTTGTTTCAAACCATACAAAGCTTTGTGAAGTTTAAAAACATGGTTTGGAAACTTGGGATTTTCGAAACCAGGAGGTTGTTTAACATAAACTTCCTCCTCTATGTAGTCATTTAAGAAAGCACTTTTAACATCCATTTGAAAAAGTTTGAAACCCTTAGAAGCCGCAAAACCTAGAAGGATTCTAATGGCTTCTAAACGAGCTACGGGAGCAAAGGTTTCCTCATAGTCTATTCCTTCCTTTTGACAAAAGCCTTGAGCTACCAACCTAGCTTTGTTGTGCACTACCACCCCATCTTCACTTTGTTTATTTTTGAAAACCCATTTGGTACCTATGGGGTGGCAACTAGGTGGTGGAGGAATTAAGACCCAAACGCGGTTTCGCTCAAAGTTTTCTAACTCCTCATGCATGGAATTAACCCAATCCGGATCCATCAAAGTGTGTCCAACATGTCGGGGCTCAAAAGAAGCGACAAAAGCCGAATTAGCAAAGTGAGAGATATACGACCTGGACCGTGTGACTCGATGGTCAATGTCGCCGATGATGTTCTCCGGCGGGTGCTGCCACTAGATGTGGCGGGGAGCCTACCTGGACGAAGTGGCCTCTCCCTCAACAGCAGCTGGAGCTCCCTCATGTGCAATGGTAATCGACTCAGGAAGCTGCTCGAACGGCCCCATGTAGAAGAAGTAGTCGGGTCGGGACCGTGAGCCGAAGTGAACGTCGCAGGGTCGACGGGGGCAGCCAATGGAGTTGGCTCGGGATCACCCCAATCAGCATCATCCTACTCCTCCTCCACAAAGATGCTAGTGTTCACCTCATCATCACCTGCAAGCTCAAAAGCAGTGGAAACACAGGGCATAGTTTCATCGAAGGTAATCTCACAAGTCTCCATCACTCGGTTAGTTTCAAGGTTAAGTGCACGATAAGCACGAGAGTGAGTAGAGTAACCCAGAAAGATACCGTCAGAAGACCGTGATTCAAATTTATCCATCTTACCGCCCTTTTCGAGGATGAAACACCTGCACCCAAACACCCGTAGGTGACTTACCTTGGGTGGTCTCCCAAATCGCAGCTCATAAGAGGTCTTTTTCTTGAAAGCTCGGAGAAAAATGCGATTGGAAACATAGCAAGCAGAACTGAGTGCTTCGGCCTAATACCGCCTAGGAGTCCTACGCTCATCGAGCATTGTCCTGGCCATCTCAACAAGGGTCCGATTCTTGCGCTCAACAACACCGTTCTACAAGGGAGTGTGAGGTGAGGAAAACTGGTGATCGAGACCCAAAGAAGAGCAAAGAGTTGCAAAGTGAGCATTCTTGAATTCTGTGCCATTGTCACTGCGGATAGCTCTCATGGCATTCTTAGGTAGCTCATTTTGTAATCTCAAAATCAGATCTCGAACAAGTGGAAAAGCCTCATCCTTACTCTTCAAAAAGAACACCCAAGAGTATCTCGAGTAGTTATCAACGACTACAACCACATACCACTTCCCTCCTTCCGACCTGACCCGAGCTGGACCAACTGTGTCCATGTGTAAGAGCTCGCCGGGTCGAGTGGTCATGACCTCAGTCACAGGAGGATGGGAAGCGGCAACCATCTTGCCATGCTTGCAAGGATGGCAAACCAAAACCTTCTCGAACTTTAGATTTGGCAATCCTTGGATAAGGTCCATTGAGCTAAGCCTTGCAAGCAAGTCAAAACTCAAATGTCCCAATCTCCTATGCCACTTCCAAGGCTCGGAAGAAGAACCGGCAAGAAGACACCGAGAAGGTCCGGAAGAGGATAGAAAAATCCGCACGAAAAACCTTCCCGAAGAATCCGCACGAAAAACCTTCCCGAAGGGCTAAATCTGGCAAACAAAATCACCCCAAGAGTCCAAAATCCAAGAAAGATTAGGCTTAAAACTCACTTCAAAACCGTCATCAAGGAGTTGCGAAACCGAGAGAAGGTTAAAATGCAAATTCGCAACCAAAGCAACATCCTTGAGGACAAAAGACGAATTGATTCGGATGGACCCCCGGGAGACAACCTTACCTTTACTCTTATCCCCGAATGTGACATACTCGGTGTGGTGCACGGGGTCGAGGCTGGAGAACCACTTGACACTTCCGGTCATATGGCGTGAGCATCCGGAATCCACAAGCCAAGTCTCCTCCAGTCCTCCTTCCTACATCAATAAAAAGACATAGGGTGAGAAAACGGACAAACACTGGGGTTAGTAAACTGTGAACGATACCAGTGTTGTCCCACTTGCCCAAAGAATGGGTTAGGAGAAAAACCAAACATCTCCTGTCCCATGGGAGGATAGCGATCACCACGATGGGGAAAACGTGGTCTGCTAAAGAAGGTTTGAGTAAAGCCACCGCCACGAGGTCCGTAATCATATGGGTCACGACCGGTACCCCGCCGGGCACGACCACCACGTGGTCTCGCCTCCTGAGGCCTAGCACCTTGAGACATTGTACCTCTAGGCCTAGTAGTGCGCCTCCGAACTTCCGGTTCACGCACCCCAACTCATGGGTGGTACATGTCCTGGTTGTTCAACTCAAACTGCCTCCGAT
Source organism: Microstegium vimineum (assembly GCA_022036555.1). Lineage (NCBI taxonomy): Eukaryota > Viridiplantae > Streptophyta > Magnoliopsida > Poales > Poaceae > Microstegium > Microstegium vimineum. Next base: position 18,680,830 of record CM039125.1, on the reverse strand, counting down.
CATCTCTCTTCCTCCTATAGAAAAACTCAGCCAAATGTCCATCCCGCTCACAATACTAACAATGGTACCTCACCACACTCTTGGTAGGCACTCTCTTGTTGGGTTGGGTGGCTCTAGCTTTCTTAGGAAGGGGGTCACTTGAGATGTCTAGCATTGTGTCAAGTGGGTTGCGAAGGTGGTTCGGTTTGGCAATCCACACTTGCTTCTATGGAGTGGTTTGGGTGGCTCTTCAAACACACCATCTCTCACAGGAAACTCAGAGGGGTCGGTAGGTTTAGGTGGAGTGATCTTAGTAAGCCTGGGATTTTTGGTGGGTTTCTCATTCTCGCTCAAACCACTGCACTCACCGATCTTACCGAACATGCTATCGTCCTTCCCACCTATAGCAAAGCCTACTCCCGTGCTGCCAGCCCTTTTGCATTGGCTGAGCATCATCCCCAACTGCGGCTCTCGGCAAGACACCCATCTCAAGATGGACCGAAGGTATGTGTTTTCTTCCTCGGTACATATCTTGTCGTGTCTGTACGACGTGATCTCAAGCTCCAAAGCCTCAAAGCGTTCTGACTCTCTAGTGCTATCTGAGCTGACCTTCTCTAGCACAACAATCCTAGCATCTCTTTGTGCCAGCTCAGAACGCAAGCCTAAGCAAGACTTGCACGCACCAAGTAAGCTAGGCCTAGCCTTCAGCTCACTGACCTCCTCAAGTAGAGTGCCATACTTGTCCTAGAGAGTGACAAGACTAGACATGTGGATGGCACAAGCATCACACTCTACCTCCTTGGTAATCACCACTGACGCCTTAGCAAACTCTAGCTCATGCAGCGTGCTAAGATACTTAGCCTTGAAATCATTCCACTCGCTTGAGCAAAGCATCCTGGCTCATCAAGGTGTCGTTCAGAGACTCAATCTCGAGAGGGACTCAACGGTGGGTGGTACCTTAGGTGTGTCAGAGTCGTAGTCGTAGTCGGGGCCTTCCTTGCGCTTGCCGACCTTGCCTTCTTCAATTGCCATGGTGCAAAAGCCACTGTGCTTGGCGTCGGCGTAGAAGCATAGGCCGTTGAACTTGTCCTCAACCTTTCCCTTCGACTCATCATCGCTTGAAGAAGCACCTCCGTCGGAGGAGGCATCGATGTCGTTGAGGGAGGCGAGGAAGGCTCAGTGCTTGGCCTTCACCTTGTTGATCACCTTCTTGGAGGACCTTCGGTGGTAGCCACCTTTGGGCTTGTGCTTGTACATGAAGTGGTGCTCGCGCTTGTCCTTGCGTTTGGTGAAGTCGCCCACAGCTTTCTTGGGGTAGTTTGCGATGAAGTGATCCTCATCACCATAATGGTAGCACGCCTTGGCTGAGCCACCACGCCGACGGTTCAAACGGTTGTTGTGAAACCGTGAGAATTTGGTGATGATCAAAGCCAGCTCATCATCTCCAAGAGCCTCCACTTGATCCTCTGTCATAGAAATCAAAGACAAAGAGAACAAAGAGTGTGAAGGGTCACAGGAGGAAGAAGACGTACCGCCGTGGCCAGAAACCAACACCATAGATGGTTTCGACGGGTTTTCAAGCTTGGCCTGGGTCTGGTAGTCAATCTCTGAGGACTTGAGCTTGCTGAACAACTCGTCCACGGTCAGGGCATCATATCTCGGTGACTCCTGAATGGCAGCCACCTTCATCTCCCACACCTTCCGACCAAGAGCATGCAAAAGCTTGATAGCCATCTCATGATCATCATAAGGCAAGTTGGCTCGATTAGCACGCATCTTGTTGACGATAGATTGGAAGCGAGTGAACATCCCGTCAACAGATTCGCCAGCCAACTGAGCAAAGTTCTCGTACTCTCTATGGTACGTGTCGAAGAGTCTCGACTTGATCTGAGGGTTGCCCTCATGATATCTCAAGATTGTTTGCCAGATCTCCCGTGCCGTAGTGAGACTCGAAACACGCTCAAACTCTGGAAGAGACAGACAAGAGAAGAGAATCCTACGGGCTCTTGCGTTTGATGCATGTTGTGTAACCTAGGCATCGGTGATTCGAGCCTCAAGAACCACGTAGTTCTCATTCTCACAAATCTCCCAAAACTTTGTGTCAAGCCCTTAGAGGTAAGCCGACATGCGCACCTTCCAATAGGCAAAGTTGGTTCCATCGAAGTAGGGAGGTTTACCAGCACCTCGCTCCATATTGCCTTTGCGGATCAAGAACCGTGTAAGGTGGATTGATCCTTAACCGGCTTTGATACCAATTGAAGGACCGAGAACGGCGACCAGAGGGGGCGTGAATGGGAGCCAAATAAAATTCAACTCAAAGACTTCGCCCTTGTCCCAAACTCACACCCAAAACTTGACCTCGGAAGAACCGACTTGCACATGACCTAACAAGTAGGTGGACACCTTAGTAAGACCCCTAAATGTGCAGCGGAGCAGTCGGAGAAGATGGAGAATGATCAAAGCCACGAACTCGAGACCGATACACCGAGAGCGGTACTCTCAACCCCTAGAGAGAAGAGGCAAGAGCACACCCAACAATACTTATGAGAACATGTCTCAAAAGTACCTAATCAAGTTCCTTACGTGAATACGAATCCAACGCAACAAAAGGAACTTGATCGGGAGTCCGGACGAGAGAGAAACGGCCAAAACAGCGATGAAGAAAATCCTGAAAACCTTGCTGGAAGGGCGACGGACGCTGCAGAGGACAACGGACTGAGTCCGACGGGCGACGGACGCTGCTCTGTCAGGAGCGTCCGACGCTCAAAAAACATCCCGAAAACAGCCCCAGCGACGGACGATCGCGACGGACGCTGTCGTCAGCACTACGTAGCATCCGGCGCCTCCGACAGACCGTCCGACGCCAAACTCTGGAGCGTCCTACGCCCCGAAATCTGCACAGCGATCCCGAAAATCGTTTTCTCTCCTCCAAATCTTCCCAAAACTCAACCAAATGAACTCCAACTACAACCAAACTTTGTAGGCATGATCCTTGTACAGTTGGGGAGCTAATCCTAAGAAATCATCGCTCAATTTGGTGAGAATTAAAGGGAAACGAGTATTTGGGGGAAAAGGGGCAAGAACGAAGAACACTGCAAAGAAATCGACTGATCTACGCACTCGTGAGGTTAGAGGGGAGTTCCTTCGGTGCAAAGATGCTCCTCACGAATACGAACAACTTGGTTCAAACGGATTTGCAAGAACAACCATGGCTTACGGAGGTTACGACCTCCGATTCCTCGCAAGAAACTCAAGTTCTTATAGAGGTTGGTGAAATCAACCTAGGGATCTCATGAACTAGAGAGAGGGTAGAGAGAGAGAGAGTTAGGGAAAAATGATTAGGGTTCAAGAGATGGGATGAGGGATACCCCTTCACCCCCTACTTAACGGGCTTTGGCTATTTCCCAAAGACCCCCTAGATACATTGAGTGAACTATCTAGCCTAAGCATTGCAGTCCAAGCTCCTGGAAATATCTCCCGCATTTTGAATGGACGGCCCCGCTTCCTACCAGGAGTTGCCGTCGCCTCAACGCAACCTCCAGGATTCCACCACGTGCCATCCCCGCTTCCTCGGAACCTCCGCCTAGGTTTTGAGGCCCAAACCCAAGAAACCCGCCACTGGCAGCTTTGGGCTCAACTACCGAACCCCGAGTTTTGCGGCCCAAACTCAGAAACCGACACGGATGGTTTTGAGTCCCAAACCACCAAACCACTCGACGCGAGCCACCTTGTCTTCGCCCGGTCGGACTCCGAGACCCCTGAGCCTCCGCTCGACTCACGCGTCCACCGTCTTGACTCGGCCGACTTGGTCTACCTCCATGTCTTCTCGCACTCGCCGGTGCCAAGTACTAGCCACCACTGCTAGTCCGTCAGCGCCCATGGTACCTCAGTCCGAGCCCCACTTCCGCCCTTCACCCCTCTCAGTCCATCGGCACGACAAACCTCTACTCGACCTTCTCCACGCCATTGACCACTGTGACTAGGCATAGCACCTGCACACCACAAGCCGATAGACAAGCACACATTTGCTTTCGTAAAGGGTTAGAATCAAGCCACTCAAACTGAACCGCTCAAGTGTTGGGAAATCACTCATCACAAAACTGAACTACATGGGTACTTATCCACCATGTGTTCGCACTCTGTGTGATCTTGTCTTGCTGCACCTTCATCATTTTCTTCTCCACTCTAAGTGCATAACTTATAAGTTCTTGCACACTTCTAAAATACTTTCCATCAATTGCAGCATTGAGACCAATCTTGAAGTATCTGATTACTTCTATATCATCAACAACATTTGCTCAATGCAATGCTGAATATAGCTTGTCATAATATGCTTGGACAGATTTACTACCTTGTTTCACATTCTCTAAATGATGACGCAAAATCAACTCATATTTTCTTGGAATAAACTCCTTTCTCATTGCTTTCTTTAAATCTTCCCAATTCTTGATGAGACACTTATGTGGATACTGTTTCCACCAATCAAGAGTATAATCTTCAAATTCAAGTACAACTCATGTTATTTGCTTAGCTTCTAAAAAATCTTGGGCTTTAAGTTCAATCTCCATTTCCTCTTGCCAATCAAGAAACTCCTCGGGATCAATACTTCCATAAAATGGAAGATGAATGTATCTTCGGCCTGTCATGATTAATGCATATACAAAACAACAATCTTATATGTGGTATAGGATAATATGTGGAACTCACACAATCTCACCTCTCTTACCAACCAAAGCTCTTATGAATTCCTGCAGATTACATAGGGTCAATGCGAGGTGGAAACCGAAAGTGATGGTTGGAAGAATACAAGATCAGTGTTCCCATGTTGGTGGGTTATTTGTGGAGCTTGGTGGGGATATAATTAACAAGGAATGCAATCTGAATTCTCGATATTGTAAAATTAAATCGCAGTTCAAAATAGAAGTTCAGTGCCTAGTGCTGACCACAAGATATGAATGTTGTAAATGGATCAAACATGCACGCAAAGATAATTTCAGATTTGATGCAAACAAGGTGTATGCCTAGGATGCAAGTGTTGCAATCAAACCCAAGCAAAATTTTGCACCAAAGGATAGATAGTAACTGATTGTACAACTTGATATAAATTTCAGAACTTGTGCACATAAACAAACTGAACTTTTAACTTCTCTGTCTCAACTTTTCTCAACTTCTCTTTTTTTGCACTTTTCTTTCTTCTATTTTTTTGTCACACTTCTTTTATAACTAAGAACAAGACCATAGATAACACTTATACACTTTTTTTTAGAAACAAGACACAACCGTCAACGTTCTAACTTGATAGGATCAAAGTTTACGCGAAGGATGATACGGGTTTCTGGTTTTATATATATATATATATATAGGGATTTGCAAATATATGACAGAAGCTCAAAGGACACGCGAAGGATAATATGATCAGCAACTAAACAAAGACTCTAATGAACCAAAATTTAACCAAACTCACAAGAAAAACAGATTGAAACAAAGGGTTATGGTAGAATATTTTGTGGCTTTTTAGTGGATAGGACGAACACAAATATATGTAGCTAAGGATAAAAATTCCTACCGTGGAAACTCAAGCTTTGATACCAGATGATGAAGTACGGTCCCGATCTTCACGACGTAGGATCTTGTCCTTGATAACTAGCCAAAGATCGCCCGATAACTTGCTGCAAGCAGCGATAACTAGTACAACCTGACGACACGCACAAGGAGCCAACCACCGTCTCTATACGACAGCCTGAACCAAGGATTCGCCCAACCACACTCTCAAAGAAACCAACCTACGCAACCTGAACTCGAAGATCAGGAGCACAGATTGGGTGCCGATGACGCGGCCGCTTCTGTAATCTCCGCGAAGGAAAACACAAGAGCAAAGGGGTAGATAATTCTCTCTTAGGGGTTTGTTAGCACACAGCTGAACAAAGGTTCTATATGCGATTATCAAAAGTCTGCATTTGCTAAGATGCAATGGAGTATATATACTAGCAACAACCCTCCAAGATAGGTGTAAACACCAGATGGAAATGGAAAGACTCAAAATATGAAAAGGCCTCCACGAAATAGGTTTCTGAAGTGGCTTCGCGAGGCTATAGGTCTTCTACGCAGTCTTCAGTAAATTGGCAATAACTCCATCTTGGGAAGTCCAAATGATGCATCGTTAAATGCATTGGAAAGTAGAATTAACCATATTTCCAACCATGTATACCATGCAGCACGAAACATTATAGAATGGTACAGTTTTGCATGGGAACTTAACCATTAGACTGGCTGTTGACCTTCAGAGCAGTCTTCACTAATCTGTTCGTATCTCAATATTGGTACGTCCACAAGTGGTGAGGTTTGTTGCATTGGAAAGTATACTTGAAGAGATTTCCAAAATTTCTTCATGGGCCTCAAAAGCTTCTCAGAGGAGAGAGATATTATCATTTCTTTAACTGGCCCGTTTTGGACTCTACTGGTCCGAACTAGTCCGTTTTGGACTGCACTGGTCTCTTGCTTTTCTTCTTCCTGAGAGAACTGGTTCGTTTCTTCTAATGGTTCGTTTTTGGTCTGTAGCTTTTCTTCAGGTAGAGTAACATCCTCCTCTTCATGAGTATACCTAAGTACAACCAAAGTAGAACACTGAGGTACTATAAAATTCTTAGAATTATCAAGATTAAAATCAATAAGGAATAAATTCACCAGTTCTTGCAATTTTCTGGAATGACTTCTTGTAAGAGGACCTTAAATTGTGTCATTTATGTTTGATGATAGCTGCTTAGTACTTGAAGTAGCATGCATGGTTGAGATGATCTCATCAAAAACCATCTGCGTCGGTTTCTGAGTTTGGGCCACAAAACTCGGGGTTCGGTAGTTGAGCCCAAAGCTACCGGTGGTGGATTTCCTGGGTTTGGGCCTCAAAACCTAGGCGGAGCTTCCGAAGAAGCGGCGATGGGATGTGGCGGAATCTCGGAGGTTGCGTCGAGGCGACGGCAACTCCCGGCAGAAAGCGGGGCCGTCCATTCAAAATGCGGGATTTGCACTTGAACACCTTTCATTTGCCCCAACTCTCTCTCTCTAACCTCTCTCTAGTTCATGAGGTCCCTAGGTTGATCTCTCCAACCTTTGTAAGGATTTGCACTTTGTTTTCAGTGGGAATCGGAGGCCTTACTCTCTGTAAGCCATGGTAGCTTTGATTACTTGATCACATCTCTCGTTTTGCTTGTGTTCTTCGCGTTTTGTTTTTGTTCCCTCTTTGTTCCCGAGATGAAATATCTTTGTAGGTTGTAGCTCTTGCAAATCCGTTTGAACCAAGTTGTTCGTAATCGTGAGGAACATCTTTGCACCGTAGGGTTTCTCCTCAAACCTCACGAGTACGTAGATCGAGCGATTTCTTTGCGGTGTTCTTCGTTCTTGAGCTTTTCCCCAAATCTCTTCTCCCTCCGTTACTCTAAGCTAAATTGAGCAATAATTTCTTCAGGATAGCTCCCCAACTGTACAAGGATCATGCCTACAAAGTTTAGTTGCAGTTGGAGTTCATTTGGTTGAGTTTTGGGAAGATTTGGCGGAGTGAAATCGGTTTTCGTGGGTTTTCTGCGCTCTGTTCGTGAGCGTCGGACCAGGCGTCGGACCACCTTAGACAGGCTCCGGAGCATAGGCGAGTGGTCATATGGTCTAGCCGAAAGCCAGCAAAACAGCCCCTAGCACCGGACCATACCTCCGGACCACTTGGCTTAGTCCTGTGGTACCTTCGGACCACTAGTCCGGAGGTTGGGAGCTCTCTGAGTTGCTGTTTTTTTTTGTCAGACTACCCTCCTGAGCACCCACCGGACCATAGCACCGGACCATAGTGAGTGGTCCTGTGATCTGGCCGAAAATCTGTAGGTAAGCACCTAGCTCCGGACCTTAGCTTCAGACCATAGCGAGTGGTCCTGTGGTCACTGACTGATGTAGTCATGTGCTCGTTTCTCTCTCGTCCGGACTCCGAATCAAGTTCCGCTTCTTGAGTTGGATCTGTATTCACGTAAGGAACATGATTAGGTAATTTTGAGACCTATTCTCATAAGTATTTTTGGGTGTGGTCTTGCCTCTTCTCTCTAGGGGTTGAGAGTACCACTCTCAGTGTATTGGTTTCAAATTTGTGGCTTCGATAGTTCTCCATCTTCTCCGACCACTCCGTTGCACCTTTATGGGTCTTCCTAAGGTGTCCACCTACTTATTAGGTCGTGTGCGAGTCGGTTCTTCCAAGGTCAAGTTTTGGGTGTCAGTTTGGGACAAGGGCCAAGTCTTTGAGTTGGATTTTATTTGGCTCCCATTCACCCCCCTCTGGTCATCGTTCTTGGTCCTTCAATTGGTATCAAAGCCGGTTAAGCATCAATCCACCTTACACGGTTCTTGATCCGCGAAGGTGACATGGAGCGAGGTGTTGACAAACCTTCGTTTTTCGATGGAACAAACTTCTCCTACTGGAAGGTGTGCATGTCCGCCTATCTACAAGGAGTTGATTCGAACATATGGGAGATTTGTGAGAATGAGGGCTATCGTGTTCTTGCGGCTCGTGTTGACCAACTCCAAACTTCTCAACACAACGCAAACAGTCGAGCACGGAGTATCCTCTTCTCGAGTTTGTCACTTCCTGAGTTTGAGCGAGTCTCGAACCTCACTACGGCGCGAGAGATCTGGCAAACACTCTTGAGATATCATGAGGGCAACCCTCAGATCAAGTCTAGACTCTTCGACACATACCGTAGAGAGTACGAGAACTTTGTTCAGTTGGCCGACGAATCTGTTGACGGGATGTTCACTCGCTTCCAATCTATCGTCAACAAGATGCGTGTTAATCGAGCCAACTTGCCTTATGATGATCATGAGATGGCTATCAAGCTTTTGCATGCTCTTGATCGGAAGGTGGGGGAGATGAAGGTGGCTACCATTCAGGAGTCACCGGGCTATGATGCCCTGACCGTGGACGAGCTGTTCAGCAAGCTCAAGTCCTCGGAGATTGACTATCAGACCCGGGCCAAGCTTGAAAACCCGTCGAAACCCTCTATGGCATTGGTTTCTGGCCCCGGCGGTACTTCTTCTACCTCCTCTGACTCTTCACACTCTTTGTTCACTTTGTCTTTGATTTCTGTGACAGAGGATCAAGTGGAGGCTCTTGGAGATGATGAGCTGGCCTTGGTCATTATCAAGTTCTCACGGTTTCACAACAACCGTTTGAACCGTCGGCGTGGTGGCTCAGCCAAGGGGTGCTACCGTTGCGGTGATGAGGATCACTTCATCGCAAACGGTAGCACCCCTTGGCCGCGCCACCACGTCATCGGTTCAAACGGTTGTTGTGAAACCGCGAGAACCTAGTGATGACCAAAGGCAGCTCGTCATCTCCAAGATCCTCCACTTGTTCCTCTGTCACAGAGATCAAAGACAAAGCGAACGAAGAGTGTGAAGGGTTAGAGGAAAAAGAAGACACACCGCCGGGGCCGGAAACACACGCCATAGATGGGTTCGACGGGTTCTCAAGCTTGGCCCGTGTCTGGTGGTCAATCTCCGAGAACTTGAGCTTGCTTTACGTCCGTCCATGGCCAAGGCGTCATAGCCTGGTGACTCCTGAATGACAGCCACCTTCATCTCCCACACCCTCCGATCAAGAGCATGCAAAAGTTTGATAGCCATCTCATGATCATTTTAGGGTAAGTTGGCTCGATTAGCATGCATCTTGTTGACAATAGATTGGAAACGAGTGAACATCACGTCAACAGATTTGCCGCTCAATTGAACCAAGTTCTCGTACTCCCTACAATACGTGTCAAAGAGTCTGGACTTGATCTGAGGATTGCTCTCATGATATCGCACAAGTGTTTGCCAGATCTCTCGCGCCGTAGTGAGGTTCGAGACTCGCTCAAACTCAGGAAGAGACAAACACTATGCTAGAAAAGCTTATCAGTGACACCTGGATTAGTGACTCAGAAACAAAACGTGTCGCAGATAAGCTATCAGTGACGCGGGTTCTTGAGACGTGTCACTGATTAGCTGTTGCACATGCCCTGGGACAAAGACGCGTCACAAATAACAATGTATCAGTGACTCTTCAACGGAACCCGCGTCACTGATAAAAAATGTGACGCGTGTTGCTCCGGTGCGTCACGGATAGATGGTCTTATTAGTGACGTGGGTTAACAATATGAGTCACAGATAAGAAATGTGACGCATGTTTTATATACGCGTCACTAATATGTGCAGATATCAGTGACTCACTTTCTTAACCCGCGTCACTCATAGATGACCTTATAATTCTATCTATAATTTTAGTCAAACTTCAAAAGATTTAACTCTCCAAGATTCCAGTGACTCTTCTCAACTAGACGAGTCACGGATAGAGAAGCAGCCTGTTCGTTTGGCAGAATTATGCACTGTTTCGGTAGGATTATTCACTGCTAGTTGATTTCTTGTGAGAGAAAAACACTGTTCTGACTGGATTTAAGTCGGCTGGATTTAAGTCGGCTGAAAAGTCAAGCGACTGAAGGCCGGTGTGAGTGACTCTATTCCTTGAAGCGCGTCGCTGCTATCAGACCACGAACCCGAAAAATTTATGAAACCCAGTAAATTAAAGAGTCAGGTCCGCATGACCCCTCGGCCCGTTAGGCCCGTCCCTTCTCTCCCCCAAACTACGCCACCCCTCCGTGCTCCGTCCCCTCTCAACCTTGTTTCAATCTGGATGTGCAGGCCATTCCATCGTGGCATAGGCCGGATCTGCAAGCCGGCGTCCCAATCCGTCCACCTCCCCGCCACTCCCCAGGCATCTCTCTCATGCTCATCGTTGTCGTCGCAACCTCCCATCTTCCTCCTCTGCCCGCCACCGTCCCTCCCCTCCCCGGCTCCCCAACTGCGACGACACCACGGAGGCCGGATCCACAGAGGCCTGCCATCGTCTCCTCCGCTGTCACCTCCTCTCCTCTTCTCCAACACTACCAGCATTGTTCCCCACCACCATGACGCCTCCACAGAGGTCGGATCCAGCGAGGAGGTAGCCCAGGGAGCCGGTGCTCGGCATGGCCTCCGCGGATCTGGCGAGATGGTGGCTTGGTCGGGTGGAGGCCATGGCCGATGGCGGATCCAGGTGGTGCGACGCCCCCGTCTCCGGTGGCCCAGTGGATACTGCCTCCCCAGATCGATCCCATGGTGCGGTGCCCTGTTCCCGGTGGCCTCCTCCCTAGATCGACCGTACAGGTAGCACCCCGTCTCCGGCGGCCGTGGCATCCCCAAATTGGTCAACTGGCGCGGCATCGACCCCCATTTTGGCAAGGTACGACCATAGCAATCTCTCTCTCCCACCCAGACGAGGCTAGAGCAAGGTGCTCAGGAAGGTTTTGTTTTGGTCAGCAAGGTTCCTCTCCTGTCTCAAAGACTTGGGGAATCGAGAGAGAAGCAGATACAGTTTGGAGTTCGAGCGCTGGAAAATCCTCTGTTTAATTTGTTGGTCTATGCTGCTGCGATGTGGTTGCTGATGTAGTCTAGGTGTTTGATGAAATGTCAATGCAAGCCGACTATTGTTTTCCAATTGACTGCTATCTGCTAGCTTCTATTGGGTACTGTTGTGATTAGATGCATAGTCTTATAAGAATATGTAATGCTCTTCCCACTGGCCCTTGTCTGCTTTTTGTACAATTGTTTTTGTAGGAATTTAGGCAGTAGAGAGATATAGCGATGAGATTTTTTAACCATACAAGACAAAATGGTTGAGAGTTGGGACATTTACTTCCATCAAATGGTTTGGTGTTAGTTTTGCTTCTGTGTCTCTACTGAACTGTGGATGTACTCATAGAGCAAGCACTTCATTTGCTGCATCTTTGCTCAATTAATTTGCAGTTCTTTCCTTTAATTAATTGTTTATGCTTTAGCTTTCTTTGGTTTTTGCAAATTGTTGAACTGTTCACAGCTATGTGTTGCCTTTCTGAACATCCTTGGATCAATAATGACAACCTGTTTCTTTGATTAAGGCACATATACATATAGTTGTTTTCAGTATATGCTTATTATGAAGACTAAATTGGTCATATGTATTCCAGTTTCGGCTATTGTAATTTTTTTCCCAACAGTATGTTTCTTTGATTAAGGCACTCATCTGTCTATGTGCCTTTTGCATTGTGTCTTGGTGCTCTATTGCAGTGCAGCAACTAATCTGAATCATAAGTTCAATACATCTATAATTGAAGTGATAATTAACAACTCCAAAAATAAATGTGATTTGCTCTACTATGGTGCAACAACCAATCAGAATCATTTATATTGATTTAGACTGGTAGATTCTAAACTATCTTCTTAGTTTTAATGTGTCAGGTCTGATTCTCCATTTTCCTGTCCTGCAATCTAAAAATGTAAGTTGAATGTATTTGAAGGTCAGTACATGGATCCTATTTTTAGTAGTGTTAGAATCAAATGATGCCCTATTTATCAGGTTTTTGACGTCCTAGTGGCTCTGCTAGGTGGTTTGAAGCAGGTGTTGCAGTAAGTAACAGCAAAACAACGGGCTTTTTAAATGCCAGCAGGCTCTGGTTTGGCCGGTCCACTAGGACCTAGGAGTGATTGTTGTAGGTATGCTACTTCATGAACCCTTCTATTGCAATTGTGCCCTTCAGAATTGATTTATGAGTTGATTATAGGTCTAAATGAAATACTTTCTCCATCCACTTGGTCCCCAATGCAATTATCCACTTGTGTTGTAATTTGAAAGCAATAAAACATGTTACTTGGTCCCTAATGTTAGCTGTTCTGACTTTTGAGTACGATTTATGCCCATGAATGGTCACGTACTCTATCAGTTAGCTGAAAATAGATGAATGGTCATTTCTAAATAAGTGGTTGATTGTACTATCTATGATTTACTGCGTATTGTGCTGGTGTTGTGCTCTATTTTGTCACTTGTGCATTAGTGGCTGCATGATCTACTAATGGTAAGCCCATGACCACTGTAGAGTTGGGAACTGTGAATCTGAGAGATCTGGTTGTTTTACCTAATAGTGCCTATTTTAGATATATGAACTTATTAGCGGTAACCTTTGTTTCTTTGATATTTACATGGCAGCTTACAACTTCTTGCTCTATTTTGAACAAGTAAATGGTTGTTTTATTCAGATTTGGTGGCAAAACTGCAGCGTATTACTTTCAGCAACTTGGTTATCTTATTTGGAAGGCAACAGTGAAGGTAATTCTCCCGTGCAGGCACATTTGGTTGCATGCTAGTAGCTAGTAATATTTTTACCATTTACTTGTTCTTTTAGCTATCATTTTTGTTTAAAACCTTTAGCTTAGTTTTAACCTTTAACTTTAGCTTAGTTTTAACCTTTAACTTTAGCTTAGCTCCTTGCTTGTCTTGGTTACAGTACTAGTGCAGTTCGGCAGTACATAAGTTAAGCACTTTTTATCTTGAGCAATGTAGTGGAAAGAACGCAACATTCTTACAAGTAGCAGGGACATATTAGCTTTACATAGTTTTAACATATTTAACACTTATACGCCTTATGTCCCGGCTATTTTTAGTTTTTACCAACATATTTAACACTTATAATTGCGTGAATGATATAGTCATATATGCATTGGTGCTTTGCTCAGACCAATTGTGTTTCAGGTATGGTGCTTTGCTCAGACCAATTGTGTTTCAGGTATGCTCTGTAGGTTCTTGCTTACAGTAATATGCTCTCTTAGATTCTGCTGTGCTAGTGGAAACTCATTGATGCAGTATACATCTATATTATTCTCATGAGATTTATTTCTCTTATGTATCTGCAGGTGCAATAGCTCTTATGCAGCAACAGGAAGACTTGAGAAACTCGTGCTCCTTTGCAGATTAATTTTGTGTGAGTTCTGCATTTTGTACTTGTGTACCGTTAAGGACGAGCTTCTGAAGTTGTTGTCATTGTGATTGTGAGCAACAAAAAATTGTACACATATCATCTCAAATTCGTTTGCCCGGAAGGCCATTTGGGTAGAGATGTGTTGTATTCCTTGTAGTATATCTTGTATCTAAAAAGATTGTAAGGAATTTTTTATTGAATATTGGAACTTGTCTGATATGTGTGTGTTTCTCTCTCTCTCTCTATATATATAGGATCATTGTAGATGTATATAGGAGGATTGTATTCTTTTTTGTTTTTCTGAAATTGTTATCAGTGACGCGTGTTAGCTATACGAGTCATAAATAGATGGTTATCAGTGACGTGTATTGGCTACACGTGTCACTCATAGATGGTTATCAGTGACGCGTATTGGCTACACGTGTCACTGATAGATGGTTATTAGTGATGCGTATTGGTTACACGCGTCACTGATGGATGGTTGATGGTTATTAGTGATGCATATTGGTTACACGTGTCACTGATGGATGGTTATCAGTGGGTTATCAGTGACGCGTATTTACGCGTCATTGATATGCCCTTATCACAGACGCAAAATTAGTGACGCATGTTTTATGCGACATGCGTCACTGATGGCCCTCTACACGCGTCACTGATAACATTTTCTAGCATAGTGAAACTCGAGAAGAGGATGCTACGTGCTCTACTATTTGCGTTGCGTTGAGAGGTTTGGAGTTGGTTAACACGAGCCATAAGAACACGATAGCCCTCATTCTCACAAATCTCCCAAATGTTCGAATCGACTCCTTGTAGATAAGCGGACATGCGGACCTTCCAGTAGGAGAAGTTCGTTCTATCGAAAAACGGAGGTTTGTCAACACCTCGCTCCATATCGCCTTCGCGGATCAAGAACCGTGTAAGGTGGATTGACCCTTAACCGGCTTTGATACCAATTGAAGGATCGAGAATGACGACCAGAGGGGGGTGAATGGGAGCCTCAAATTTCTCTTAAAATATTCAGATCATTCTTCCCAAAAACCAAACCTAGTTACTGGGTGCTCAAATGAGAGCTCGCCGACAGTGGAGGAAATCGAACCGGAAACCCCGAGAACCAAGTTCCCAACCCCTATGAAAAAGAGGCAAGAACCCAAAGAGAACAACTAAGACAGTCACCCAACGGATGCTGAAAAACAGGCGACGAACGCTGAGCGTCGGACGCAGGGTCAGAAGTGACGGACGCTGCGCTTAGCGTCTCATGCCAACACAGAGCCGACCAGAGAGGTCCTCCAAGCGACGAACGCGTCTGGCGGCACCTCGACGGACGCTGCCGAGCGTCCGATGCAATCACACAGAGAGCTCTGCAAGGCTCAACACCAACGGACGCGTCTGGCACATGGTCGATGGACGCTGGCGAGCGTCCGACGCCAACTTAAGTCGCGCAAAAAGGGCTGGCGACGGACGCTGACGTAAGCAAGTCCTAGCGTTCGGCGCTTCCCATCAGAGCGCCCGACGCCCCCGAACAGAGAGTAGTAAACGCGAAATTCGTTTTTCTCTTTGCCAAATCTTCCCAAATACTAACCAAATGATCTCCACTAGCAACCCAACTTGGTAGGCATGATTCTAGTGCTATGGAGGAGCTATCCCGAAGAAATCATCGCTCAATTTGGTCTGGACTGAAGGGAAACAAAGGATTTGGGGGAGAAACTCAAGAACGAAGAACACTGCAAAGATTTCGCCCGATCTACGTACTTGAGAGGTTTAAGAAGGGATCCTTCGGTGCAAAGATGCTCCTCTCGATTACGAACAACTTGGTTCAAACGGACTTGCCAAAACCTTTCTCAAACAAAAGATCTCAACTCGGGATCAAAACAGGGGCAAGAGCAAAACGCGACGAACACAAGCACACATGGGACAAGATCAAGAAATCGAACTAACCATGGCTTACGGAGGGTAAAGCCTCCGATTCCCATCAAAAGATTCTTGAGTTCTTACAAAGGTTGGAGAGATCAACCTAGGGCCCTCATGAACTAGAGAGAGGTTAGAGAGAGAGAGGTGGTGCAAATGATTAGGGTTCAAGAGGTGGGATGAGGGATACCCCTTCATCCCCTACTTAATGGGCTTTGGCAATTTCCCAAAGACCCCCTTTGATACAAGACCGAATTACCTAGCCCTAAGACAATGTAATCCAAGTCGGTAACTCTCAGCCACTCATTTGAATGGACGACCCCGCTTCCTGCCAGGAGTTGTCGTCGCCTCGACGCAACCTCCAGGATTTTGCCACGTGTCATCCCCGCTTCCTCGGAAGCTCCGCCCGGGTTTTGAGGCCCAAACCCGCGAAACCCGCCACCGGTAGCTTTTGGCTCAACTACCGAACCCTGAGTTTTGAGGCCCAAACTCGGAAACCGTCCTCGGATGGTTTTGAGGCCCAAACCACCAAACCGCTCGACTCGAGCCACCTTGTCCTCGCCTGGTCGGACTCCGAGTCCCATGAGCCTCCGCTCGACCCGCTCGTCCGCCTTCCTAACTTGGTCAAATCGGTCTACCTCCATGTCTTCTCGCACTCGCGGTGCCAAGTACTAGCCACCACAGCTAGTCCTTCGGCGCCCATGGTCCCTCAGTCTGAGCCCCACTTCCGCCCTTCACCGCTCTCAGTCCATCGGGACGGTAAGCTTCTACTCGACCTTCTCCACGCCATTGACCACTGTCACTAGGCATAACACCTGCACACCACAAGCCGATAGACATGCACACATTTTCTTTTTCAAAGGGTTAGTGTAAGCCACTCAAACTGAAACACTCAAGTGTTGGACGATCACTCATCACAAAACTGAACATACATGGGCACTTGTCAACCATGTGTTCGCACTTCTCTCTAGCTCACTTCCTCTGACATGGGCCACCGGACCAATCGAGATTAGTCCGGAGCCTTCCGGACATGTTGTCCGGAGCTCTCTCCTCAGAGCTTTTGCCTAAGGCAGGACCGTCGGACCACCTCCAATGGTGCGATGCCTCCTAGGCTGAACTGTTCTAGAGCTTCTTTCTCCCCCTTCTTCACCTCTTTTTACTAAGTCTCTTGAAGGGGTTTTGCTCCTACAATCTCAAGGGTTGTTTGTAAAGTCTCTAGGACAGGTTGTGACAAATGTGCATACACCAACATTTCCAAACTTTCCTAGGTCAAACTACTAACCTCATACCCCCCTTTATAGTACGGTCAAAGGAAAAACAAAGTCCTAGTCTATACTTAGTGCTCTTCTCAACCTCATGGCACTAAGAACTAGCCTAGTCTTCAACTTGTATCACCATCCTTTGAAACCGAAACCATTTCCATCTTGGGGGCATGAATATCCATTAAGCCCATTCATCTAGCATCACCAATGACTTAACTCAAATGACTTTGCCTCTGCAAAACACACGTTAGTCAGAGTGACCTAGCATTGTCGTTAATCGCCTAAACACAAGAGACCATGATTCTTCAAACTTCATGATTTTATGCTTGATTCTGAGGATGAACTTTTTGATGATTATGGAAATACCTCAAACTATCGAGTAATTATGAAACCTCAAGGATATAAATCCAAAGTTTTAAATCATGTTTATCCTGATGAGGTAATGTTCTTTAAAGAGACAACAAAAGAGTTAATCTCTGTTTTGAGTGATGAGTGGTTAGAAGAATCAAAACTTTCATTTGATCCTATTCGTTTAAATTCTTCCTGTATCACTCTTAAATGTCAAATTGATAAGATCCTTTTAATGCTATTTACAATCCTGTTGTAAGTATTAATATTGTGTCTGCTATGTTTGCAAAAAGGTTTTTGAAACACGTGCCATTTATCCATACAACTAAAATGCTAAAAAAGTCTTTAAGGCCACATTATTCCTAGCTCATGAGTAATATGTCACTTTACTATTTATGTTAATGGAGTCCAAGTTATGTTAAATTTTCACATCTTTGATGTTTGGGAATTTGACATGTTGATAGGCTTGCCAATAGGGAGGCTTATTCAAGAAGGCCAAACAGGAAAACTAGATATAAGATTAGGAAAAAGTTTTAAGCTCTTTATACCTATAATTCATTCTTTAAAAACCAAGGAAGAGCTACCTCTTTTTTCCAGATCCAATAGAGGAAATTAAAGCTATAAATTGTGAAGAAGTAAATGAACCAGACTTAGATGATGATGCCCAGTTCTTCATTGAAGAAGAGGATGAGGATCCCTCCGATCCTGAACCTCTCGATGAGTTACTAGAGCCACCTAAGCCCTCTATTGAACTTAAACCTTTGCCTGCTGGTCTTAAATATGTTTTTATAAATAATGATCAAGATTCTCCAGTAAATATAAGTGATAAACTATCTCAAGAAGAATCTTTGCGCCTAATAACTGTTTTAGAAAAGCATCGTCCTGCTTTTGGATATTCACTCCAAGATCTTAAAGGCATTAGCCCTATTGTTTGCACCCATCGCATCCCAACTAATCCTTAAATTGCACCATCTAGAGAGCCCCAACGTAGGCTTAATAATGCGATGAGGGAGGTTGTTAAGAAAGAGGTCTTAAAGTTGTTTGCTTGCTGGGATTATTTATCCTGTGCCGCACAGTGAGTGAGTAAGTCCTGTTCAGGTTGTTCGTAAGAAGGGTGGTATGACCGTTGTTAGAAATGAAAGAAATTAATTAATTCCATAGAGCACTTTCACGGGTTGGCGTATGTGCAAAGACTATAGAAAATTAAATAAAGCTACAAAGAAAGATCACTTTCCGCTACCCTTCATTGATGAAATGTTAGAATGTTTGGCAAAACACTCGTTCTTTTGTTTTCTTGATGGTTACTCTGGGTGCCATAAAATTCCTATTTATCCTGATGATCAAAGCAAAAACCACTTTTACATGTCCATATGGAACCTATGCTTATCGTAGAATGTCTTTTAGATTATGTAATGCTCTTGCTTCCTTTCAAAGATGCATCATGTCTATATTTTCTGATATGATTGAAGTTTTCATGGATGATTTTTCTGTTTATGGAAAAAAATTTGATGATTGTCTTGAAAAAATTAGATAAGGTTTTGCAAAGATGTGAAGAAAATCACTTAGTCCTTAATTGGGAAAAATGTCATTTTATCGTTAGAGAAGCAATAGTGCTAGGACACAAGTGTCAGAAAGAGGTATAAAGGTAGACAAAGATAAAATTGAAGTTATTAAACAACTACCTCCACTTGTAAACATAAAAGGAATCCGAAGCTTTCTTGGTCAATGTGGTTTTTATCATCGTTTTATAAAACAATTTTTTCATATTGCTAGACCACTGACTAGTTTGTTAGCTAAAGATGCTCATTTTTGAATTTGATGACACATGCTTAAAATCTTTTAAGATCCTTAAATAAGCGCTCATCTCTGCACCACCCCCTGATTGGTCTTTACCTTTTGAAATTATGTGTGATGCTAGTGATTATGTTGTGGGGGGGCAGTTTTGGGACAAACTAAAGATAAAAGCATCATGAAATTTCTTATGCTAGCAAATACTGAAAAGAGCTCCTGGCTGTTGTTTATGCTATAGATAAATTTAGATCCTACTAAGAGCTCCTGACAAAAGTGATTGTTTACACTGATCATGTTGCTTTAAAATATTTGCTTACTAAGAAAGATGCTAAACGTCGACTAATAACATGGATTCTTCTACTCCAAGAATTTGATTTGGAAATAAAGGATAAAAAGGAGTAGAAAATCCTGTTGCTGATCACTTGTCTAGAATATATTTTGAGAATTCGCAGGAACTACCTATCAATGACTCGCTAAGGGATGACATGCTATTCAAGGTAACAAAAAGACCATTGGTACGCAAATATTGTCAACTTTTTGGTTGCAGGTTATGTACCACTAGGGGAGAATAAAAGAAGGCTTATATATGAAAGTCGTCTCCACATATGGGATCCACCGTACCTCTTCAGAGTCTGCGCAGATGGCTTGCTCAGAAGATGCGTACCGACAAAGGAGGGCATTCAGGTCATTCAGAAGTGTCATTCAACACCATATGGAGGGCATTATGGGGCATTCCACACTCATGCAAAAGTTTGGTAGAGTGGATTCTTTTGGCCAACCATGTATGAAGACACCAAAGATTTTATCCGAAGATGTGGATCATGTCAAAGGCACGGGAACATCAGCTCAAGAGATGCCATGCCACTCACCAACAACCTCTAGGTAGAGCTCTTTGATGCCTGGGGAATTGATTACATGGGACCATTCGTGAAGTCAAGAAACTACGAGTACATATTGGTGGCAGTGGACTTTGTATCCAAGTGGGTAGAATCCATGCCATGCAAGTCAGCTTATTCAAGGCATTCCAGAAAGATGTTCGAAGAAATAATATTTCCAAGATTTGGAACTCTAAGGATGGTGAAAGTGATGGAGGAACACATTTCACGGATAAGAGGTTTCACTTATACCTGACAAGTCATGGGATCCGTAACAATGTTGCTACTCCATACCATCCTTAGACAAGTGGCCAAGGAGCAACATCAAATAAGTAGATCAAAAATATTCTACAAAAGACAGTAGATAAAATGGGGAAAGTATGGAAAGATCGGTTACCCGAAGCACTATGGGCTTACAGAACTGCATATAAGACACCCTTTGGCATGTCACCATACCACTTGGTATACAGGAGGACTTTTCATTTACCGGTAGAATTAGAGCACAAGGCTCACTGGGCTATCAAACGTTGGAATATGGATTTTGAAGCTGTTGAAGAGAAAAGAAAAATGCAACTATCAGAGTTAGAAGAATGGAGAGAAAAAGTTTATCACAATTCAAAGATCTATAAAGAAAGAACCGAAAGATGGCATGACAAGAGGATCAAGTAGGAGTTTGCACCGGAGATAAGGTATTACTTTTTAAGTCCAGGTTTTAATTATTCAGATTCGGAAAGCTACGAAGCAAGTGGGAAGGACCATTTACGGTGGTAAATACATCATCACATGGAGCGGTGACTCTACAATCACACGAAGGTACGTTATTCAAGGTAAATGGTCACCGTCTCAAACTTTTTCTAGAACCTTCTAGAGCACCGAAGGTAGTAGATGAGATTTACTTTAGTATTTTACCTTAAATGCAATTACCATCCTTCGTATCGAACTAAAATAGGAAACATTACCTGCTAAGATCTTCATGGACCATAGAGCCACACCACAGAAGGGCTCCTTTGAAGGCATTCGCGCATCCTCGAGCCAAGTCTGCTACACTGAGCCCAGACCTAACCAAAGAGATCTGCCCCTGCGCCTGACAATGCACCTAAGCGCCCCAGAACTACCATTGCTATGATAGAGGAGAGGATCAACTCACTCTCCAATTCTTACTTGTGCAAAGTATACGTCGACCCGTCAATCCTTTGAAGGCATTCGCGCATCCTCGAGCCAAATCTGCTACACCGAGCCCAGACCATAACCGAAGAGATCTGCCCTTGCGCTTGGCAATGCACCTAAGCGCCCCAGAACTACCATTGCTATGCTAGAGGAGAGGATCAACTCACTCTCCAATTCTGTCAACTCTCTTCAGTCAGAGAGTGAGCTCAGAAACGCAACCATGACTACAATGTATAAGCTCGTTGAGAGCAATACAAGGAAGATAGTTGTGCTTGAAAGAAGCAATAGTCATCTCAGAGACTTAGTCCTGCCAAATCACAATAATAATAACGCTTAACTATCCATGTAATAGGGCACGCCTGTTAAATTTACCGTTTTAAAAGTGTGTTAGTTAAATTTCAATTCAATCTTTAAATTCAGTTGTTTGGAGTGCTTGATTAAATCATGAATAAAGTGCCCTATTGATTTCAATATCTTTATTATCAACTCTACTCTCTATATTTTTGGTATGTGTGTTTTGTCTCCACATGTTGCGCAGAAAAGAATATAGGAAAAGAAACAAGTGTGGGAGAAACACACTACTAGCTCGGGAAGTTACTGTAATTCAGAGAAATAATCAAGCAAAGATCACACCCGACAAATTGAAACTGGCATCCCTCATCTCACTTCGTCCACGGTCACGTTTGAGTTATCCACTTTACAAATCATATTATTTATATTACTTTAATTCAAGTTGAAAGTCCACATGCTAAAATATTTTGAATTGCTAAAAAGATAATTTAATTCATAACTTAAGAATAAACTTACATAATACTTTTCCCACAACTCATGTTACAATTCATTTAAAATAAATATGATTTGAGACTAAGATATAGTAAGATATGAGAACTTGATTCATGATATCTTGTCTCTAGAGCATTTATTCTTTAATTTCAAAAAACTTTGAAAGATTGCAAGTTGAGTACTTTTCTATGCTCCTATGATCAGATTTAAATTTGAATAAAATAATAATTTTACTTCTTATGCTGAATCATTCTCTTCAGAAGAGTTCTATGAGGCTCATACAAAAGTATGTGAAAATAATCCATGCCAAAATATGCATGGGAGAAAATAGAGGGAATTAAAAAGGGACAAAAGTTCGAAACACCCTCAAGAGGAATTAAAAAGGGACAAATGTGTGATATACCTCTGAAAAAAAAGAAGAGAGCCCATACTTCTCAGAAGGAGAGGATGACAACATAGGAAGAATTAATAAAAGAAGAATAAACACAACTAAAGTATTCTGATCTAAGGAAATAGCAGAGTATGCTCTGACATCTTTTGCAGGATTTCTTTTAAAAAATTCTACAAACTCTCCAGAGACTTGATTGAAAGAAGAAGGTAATCTATTTAAGCTATTTTATTCTCTAATCACTTAAGAACCATGAAATACATTTCTTTTCAAATGACTTGGGAAAGTCTGATGATAAAGTTTATATTTAAGTTATGTCTTAAATTTTATATATATTTAACCATCCTTTTTCTCGAGATGAGTAAAAGCCTAAGTGTGGGAGTGCTTGTTGACGGTCGTTAGCGTCAACTTTTAATACAATTATAAATAGAATAAATGGATCAATCAAATATAAAATCTAGAAATATAGGGGTTTAATTAACAAATTCCATGAGTTTTGGTGTTTCATTATATTCCAGGGACTATTCCAGAAAAGAGGATAAAAGAGAAACAAATCAGAGAAGATATCGAATAAATCCGGAGGAGAAACACCTGCCAAAATACTCACGGAGGATCCCGCAGACACCAGAGCAAAGCGGGGCCCCAGACCCCACTGGGTGGGTGAAAGGTCTAGGAATGGCTAGAGGGGGGGGGGGTGAATAGCCTAATTTAAATTTCTACAACAACGCTTGGCAAACTTGTTAGAATAAAACACGGTGTAAGAAAGTTTGCACTAGCTCTAAGGTTGGGCAAGCCACCTACCAATTCTAGTTACTAGCAAGATGAATACTAAGTCTCATAACAAAGCTAGCAACCTAGAAAGCTCTAACTAAGCCACACAAGCTAGAGAGCTACTCTACTTTGCAAGTATGAACAAAAGTAATGCAAAGCTAGAGTTAGGAGGGTTATACCGCCACGGAGAGAATACCAATGAAGAGCCAATCAATCAACAAGAGAAATCCTCGGTAGAGACAAGTTGACACAAGATTTTTCTCCGAGGTTCACTTGTTTGCCAACAAGCTAGTCCCCGTTGTAGCGATACACCCACTTAGAGGTTCACGCGCTAATTGGCAAACAAAGCCAAACCCATTCAAGGGTGCCACACAACCAACACAAGATGGGATCCACAAGCTACGCGGATTCCACTAGACATACCTTTCGCAAACTCCTGCGGGGTAGGTTCAAGAACCCCTCAGAATCCATCGATCAGAGCCAGAGACAATCACCTTCCTCCGCGCAACGATCCTCGTTGCACCAAGCTGTCTAGGAGGTGGCAACCTCCAAGAATAACAAGAGCTCCGCGATGACGACGATCACCAAGTGCCACTAGTATGCAATCAACAAAGCAATGCACTTGGATTCACTCAATCTCTCTAGAATATGTCAAATATGTTTAGAGGATGAGTGGTGGAAGCTTCTCAAGCAAGCAGAAATGTGTGAGTGAATAGAATGTGCAAGAGATGGCCCCAAGGGCCGGCCATACCACCTTATATATCCCACACTCAAACACTAGCGGTTTCCACCCTTTTTTCCTCTTCTCTGCGTACCTCCGAACGCACTTTTCACAGGGGGTCCGGACCATCAACAACGTCCGGACCCTCTATCAGCCGAGAGCCAACGGCTCTACTTTGGCCTCCGGTTGCAGACTCCGGACACACACGAGGTGTCGTCCGGACCAACGCGCCTGCGTCCGAATGCCCCTCCTTTTCAAACTGCTGTTTCGCGCCTTTGCCACAGCTCGCCACGTGGATCCGGACGCACACAACAGTGCGGGTTTGGACCAACGCCTCCATGGTCCGGAAATAAATTCCAGCCGACCCGAGAGCTCCCGAGTGCTCGTAGCACCTCCGGACCATCAGCTTGCGTCCGGACCTTCTCAGCAGAGAGAAACAAAGAGGTCCAAGCCTTCGGACGCGCGTCTGGACTGCAACCAGCATCCGGATCCTCTCTTCAGCCGAGCCAACAAGGGTTTGCGACCGGACGCACAGGCGTTGGTCCGGTCGGCCAGAAACCTTGCGTCCGGACCCTACGTTCGGACTGCTTCCAGCTGCCCAAACAACTCCTCCAACTTCTCCAAGCTTCCAAGAGCCAACACTAAGTGATCCCAACACTTGTGCACATGTGTTAGCTTTTAGTTCACAATTATCTTGGATTAGTTGGTTGTTTCACTTGGTTCAATTGATTTTAATGCAATGCATATGAACCTAATGGCACATGATAACCGCAATCATACTTAAGAGCTCCCTCCTTGATAGTACGGCTATCTATCCTAAATGTGATCACATCCTCTATGATGTCTTGATCACCAAACTAAAAATGGTTCCTAGCAATCACCTTTTCCTTCACACTATTTTCCTTTCCACCACCATGCTAGAGCCTGTGCCATCCAGTTGATCCACCTTGCTCCATCACATGGCATGTACCAACCTTTCTCATGATTCACACTTAGAGATCAAGGTTAGTACTCAAGTGGGTTTCATCAATTACTCAAAACCAAAACACATGGGAGACTCTCAGTGGGGGCGGCCGACACTAGGTGGGGCCGCACCCCCTAGGCCCACTAAGCGGTTGTCTTCTGGAAGCTTCCTCCATCGCCTTTGAAGATTAATCTGAGCCCTACCTTAAGTAGGTTTGATCCAACGGCTGACGTGCATCCCTCCGGTATATAAATAGAGGCCTGTACCCCCTAGAGCCAAGCCAGATTAGAAGCTCAAGAGCTGAACCCCTAGTTCATATCTAGTAGATCTAGGCCAGCAATTCAAGAGAGATTAGATCTATGTAGATCTAGAGCTATTTAGAGATTAGAGATTTAGAGTTGGAGAGTAGAGTTGTGGAGGAGTTCCGGCCTGTCGGTTCTTCTTCATCGATGTATGTTGGTATTTTTTATGACTATTGGATAAATCTGCAAGCGCACAGATTATACCGATGTAGCACTTCACCGGGAGTATTCCATGTATCGTATTTTCCTCAGGGAACGATAGTGATCTAACTAGGATTAAAGATATGTCCTATGATGGATCAAGGGAGATTATGATAACTGGGTTGAGAGGTTCAATATAGCACAGATGTCTAACAAGGGATAGTTCGTTATACTAGCATTATCAGCCCTTCTCTTGCAGGAGGCGACGGGATAGATCAGAAAGAGGGCAAAACTCTAACCGGACCACGTCGTCACGTTGTATTGAAGCCTTACCTTTTAAGAACTTATCTTATACACGTGGTGGAATACAAAGACTAGATAGGGGTGTCACTTCCTACTGGCATCCACAAACAGTCCATGCGATAAGCGGTTTACAAAGGTAAGATCTAGTCTAGATACCACGTCTACACTATTCTTACTACTTTAACCCTTGCATAAGATTAAAGCACTCTACTTAAAGTAAAGCAATGATGAAGCATGAAAAGTTGTATAATAGCTAAACCAGATTTACAACACTGAATACTATAAAGAACTCAGATGTATCACTTACAAGTGTTGAACTTACAAGAGGATCGCATCCACTAAGGTAGAGCTCCAGAGAAGATTCCCGACAGATCCGGGGCTTTCTCCAGAAGACTTCCCTCACTCTCCTCCAATTAGCATAACACTACTACTAAGGAGTAGTGTTTCTCCAATGAGGCATGAGTGAGAGTGAGGGTCTAGGGGGTATTTATAGCTAGAGGTGGAGTAGGGGCTACTCAAGTGCCACGTCAGCGATCCGCGACACCTCCATCAGGCACCGTAGGATGAAACCATCATTGTAACCGCCTTAAATCAACGAAGGAGATCAAGTGGATGCATGGAGGCATGCAGGGAGTCAGTGGGGAGGTCGGTGCACCCTTTGGTCACCAGGTCTGGATCGGTCGAACCCCCTTGCTGCCATGTGGGCCCTCTGCACCTTCTAGATGGTGGCCCACTGGTCAGGGTCCAAGTGGTGGCCAGGTGGGCCCATACCTAGGATCGGCCGATCCCATGTAGTGTCCAAATGGGCTCATCTTTTGCAGGTGGCTTCTAGAGATAATGCCCATCATGATGGTGTATGCTTTTTGCACATTGGCCATACTTGGAAATATGTCATGTTGGGCCCATGGATCCTCGTGCTTTGATCCAAAACCGTTGAGAGGTAGCACACTTGGATCCAAGGGGTAGAAAGTGCTTTGGAGAGTGTTACTTGGATCATAAGAGGATTGGGAGGTCTAGTGGCCCCACAAGGTGGTCGGCCGACCCCTAAGTGGGCCCACTAGCTCCCAAAAGTCCCCATTTGTTAATACCTGCACTCAAATAGTCATGGAACATGTGGAACTAGTTATTGGGTAAATTATGTTCATGTTATTCTTGTTTTCCTTTGAATATGAGGACGTTGACGGTATTTTGATGGTGATAAAATAGCTCATAATTACCGTCAACAAGATCCCCCATACTTACCTCTTTGCTCGTCCTCGAGTAAAGGATAAAAGATAACAAGACTATGTTATTCAAAGTATAAAGCAAACATAAAGATTAATTCAAGACATTTTATCATACTAATGGGATATGTGGTATTGGCTAACATATATCCTTGAGAAGTTGAGGAATGGAACAGTTTCTCAAGGCAAAGTCATCTTCCCAAATCATATTTTACTACTCTAGATCGCTCAAGGTGTATGATTCCTTACCAAGGCATGAAGGGGTTGCCTTCTTTGTATCTCTCTATTTCTAAATGGCTTATGTGGAGCTTAGGTAGGGATAAACATGTAGCAAACTTACCTTGCATATATTGTAAATTCAAACTCCAGATCCAAGGAGAGAGATGTCATACTCTTAGATCAAGATGTGCAAGTGTGTGGAAACATGGCAAATGATCAAAACTCCTTTATATGATCTCTCTTTCCTAACTTATTATTTTAAGACATAGATATCTTTATTTTTCTATGAGCTTTGGTATGCTCATCATCATTTGTTTCATGAGCTTTGATGTGCTCATCTCTTCTTTTTTTGATATATATTATTATTTTTTTTCATAATTTTGCATAGTCCATGTCTCATTTACTAGCACATACTAGAGAGAGGATTTTCTATTAGAACATGGAGCATGAACTATGTGGAAAATGTAAGACATGTTTCTGCGTACTTCTAGTGTAGAAGTAGCATGTATATGTGGCGTGCATGTGATCTTGATCTTTGAACTATGAAATAATTCTCAACAAGGGTCACAAGGCTTGACCAAACTCAAAGTGAAAACAAGAAGCATTTTTAGGAAAGTTTTGAACATGCATAAATATTTATGGATTTGGTAGGATTTTTCTCACTATAGAGGAGTAGTGACATTATGGTTTTATGACATTTTCAAAAATTAATCTACAAGAACTTAAAATAGAAAGGGTATGAATCATGAGCCGAGACTATATCACATTAATCAACAACTTAGTCCATAAGATCTTCCTATCAAAGTGTTTTCCCACTAGCATAAGCAAAACGCAAGAATTTGTCTTTATGACACTTTTGCCCTTTAAAATGGCATAGATCATGTCACTTTTCAAAATTTTAATTTTGGATGCGATCTTCTTGTTTTAATCAAAATTAAAGGGAATTTAAACTAAGTGATAAGTTTCATGAAGGAATTATTTTTATTTCATTTTTTTTATTTTTGAAGGGAAAGTGAATAAACAAATGAAAAAGTATAGAGAAAAGGGGAGAGACGTGGCAAACTAGTCAGATTTGATGTTTGAAATTCAAAGGATGTTGGCTGGTGGGTCCAGGCCCTAAAAGCATGTTTGGCCGAACGTCTTCGGAGTCGTTTGGCCACTTCGAACTCTGCATTTGGATCCCTTACCTCTGAATGTTGATGTACTCTGAACTTTCTGAATTTTGGCCTCCAATGTGGTTCGGCCGAACCACAAAAGTGGTTGTTTCGGTCCAAATTTTTTCTGGTACGTGTCATGGATGTGTTCAGCATGATTCAATGATCCTTTTGGTGTTTTGACAAGTTGGAGTGTTGACCGACCTCCCCATACTTGTTTCGGAGCATGCTGAGTTCAGTGACAGAGAAACATCAAATGTAAGGGTTTTGCTGGGGTAAGATACCAGCAGAACCAAGAATTTCATTTGCCATTGACAACTTAGGCATACATTTGTTGATTCATGAGCGATATACTAACAAGCCTAAGTGCTAAGGGAGAAGGCGAAGAGAGAAAGATCTATGGTCTCAGCATAAGGGATGACAAGATTTTGTCATGCTCTTTTTAGCAACAACACGCAGAACTTTTCCTTATCGCTCTTTTGATATTCTTCTTGGTGGAACCATGGTGAGGTCAAGGAAGGTGAGAAGGGAAACAAGAGGAGATGGAATTTCTACTGGTGGTGAAGAAGAGAGAATCCAACATTCGTCGCCTCTATTTTCACTTGGATGGTGCCGGAAACAAGATAGGAGTGTTGGTCCAACGCTCAGGAGCAACATGCATGGCTAAAGGGCCAAACCCATGGTCGACCGATTGCTTTTTGAACGACCGAGCCAGGTTTCGAACTTGTTCGGGTCAGGTGAGTCAGCTCGTGAAGTTTCGGGTTGTTTGGCCCAAAGACAGGTTCGGCCGAACCACTTTAGAGGCCAAATGGGTCGACCTTTCACGAGGGGGGAGTCAAGGCTAAGTCTAGGCCATTTCTAAGGTCTTTTTCGAAATTTGAACAAAAAAGATAAAACATGTAGATTTTAGTTCTAATTGAGATTAAGAACAAAATCTACCATGTCAATTTCATGCTCAGGTGAACTTTACTGACCATTTACCTTTAAAGGTGTTGCAGCCGAAATCTCAAAGCGTGACGATTCCTTGCGTCATGACATTGATGATGAAGAATGGTCTTTTTTCTGTGAATCGTCGCGTTGTACTAAGACCATTTGCTCCATTCATTGCTTCTCTCCTGCGAAGGATTAGTGGACAATACATACCCGAAGGAATTCACGAATGATTTGAAGCAGGGCCATTATTGTCATAGAAATAGAGGACATCTTTTATGCTATAGAAAAGTTGGCTTTAACAATTTTAGCACAGAAAGAGATGTTCCATCATTGCTCACCAATTCTTTAAAAGTTAAGCAAGGTTGAGGCAAAGATGTGCAAGATTATTTCATTACTACCTCAACCCTTGATTTGTCTCTATGAAAGATCTCGTGACTTAACCACCAAAATTTTGAAGTTATCATGCATGGTTAGTCAAAAAGAACAACCAAATTCCATACAAGTTTACTTTTGGTTCATTAATCAAACTTGACACCATGTCTAATTTGATTAAGGAAGGCTATTTAACCTAAGCACCACGCTTAATTTAAAGAGCTTATAGGAGTATGTACACTACTCTCAAACCAAAGCATACTCATAACAGAACCAGAAAACATGAAGGCATCAAGAGATTCATTTAAGAAGAGACAAGAGCATGGATGGTGAACTAGATGAGCAATTGCATTTATTTATTTTTTAGTTTTTATTATTTATATGACTTGGCAAGATGAGCAAGGTATACAGAGAAAGCAAGGTAGAGACAACCAAACAAAATTAAGAATGAAGTATGACATGAGGTTCTTTTAGAGAAATCCACTCCCCCATACTTGGATTTTGCACATTTGAAAGTGAGCAAATCCAAGTCTAGGATTTAGATTTTTCTTTTGAATGTGCTTCATTATTGAAGGATGTTTGGTTGGATTTACCTTGTGTCTTGTTCCATCATTCTTTTTGTTCAAACCTGAAATGGTTAGTGACAAAAATACCCGAAGGAACACTTTCACAAATATTCCCTTAATATCATTTTACAAAGTCATTTTATTTATTCCAGAATTTTGGGAAACTAAAAAATATTTTTATTCTTGTTTTATATTTTTGTTAACAAGCAAATTTCAATAGAAAAGAAGAAGACTTGTGTTAGCTCCCAAAAGTGCTTAATTTTAAGACACAAGCTTGTCTTTGGGAAACCTTCAAGTTGCAACTCAGGTTGGTGAAGCGGTTTCCCCTTCAACTCCTACATTTTCGAACCTATCCTCAAGACCAAAACCACTACGAGATTTGCAAAATTTATAGTAGACAAACACATCTACAACCATCCTTGCAAAGATTTTCGAAACAAGAAGAATGAAGGGGTTGTAGATCATGTGTGTAGTCATGGTTGAGGGAAGGGTTGATTTGGGAGATTTCTCATTTGAACATGGATTTGATTGGAAGATCGGGGAACAACTTCCACTCTCATTGATATCATTCTCCCTTTCAAGGAGTGGGTGAGTACTTTCTTTCTCATGACATTTCAAGTCATTCTCAAGGCTTGAATGAGTCATGGCTGTTGGCGAGATTGATATTAGCTCACCCCTTGGATCAAGAGATGGTTTGGATTCTAACCCTTTGATGAGAGGTCGAGAAGACCAAACGGGTAGATAATCTTCACCTATTCTATGATCAAGCTTCTCATTTCCTGTTGTGTTCTCCAAGATTCTCATGATTGGACTTCCGATAAAAGTGAGATGAAAGGAAAGTCTAGGAAGGTCAAAGATGTGGAAATCTAGGAAGATCTTGAGATCATCAACCATCACAAGAACATTATGAAGGACTCCTAAACAATCAAGGATTTTACCATTGGGGAGTCTAAGGTGTTTTTGTGATTGGGATAGATGATCCTTTGATAATGTTGGAACATGGAAATGAGGAATGATGTTGATCCCGAGGCTAGGATCATAGCAGATTTCACCATTAATGCCTAACACTTGACAGGATATTCTCCTCACATGTGTGGGCATTTTAATGATTTCCTTTGAGGATTTGGCCTCATCCAACCATTCTTGACTTACAACGGTAGATGGATGTTCTAACCGTTGATTATGCTCCTCTTGGTCAGATTTATGGCTCTCATGACTCAGGTGTCTTGATGAATTCCCAGAGTCATTAAGTGGGTCATCATAAGACTTGAATGAAGGAACACATGGGGGATCATCAGGATCAAGGATGGGTTCAGAAATGGGTTCGTCGGATAAATCAAATGTGGGCATAGAGAAGGAGAGGATAGATTTGGCTTCTAAACACATTAGTTATCCTTCTATAAGCTCACTCGACATTCCTTTATGAAGGATCTTAGACTTTTCCTGATGTGCCATGTGCGAAGTCGAGGCACAAGATAATGTTGATTTGGGAGACTTTCGAAGAGATCCTTCCATGAGAGGTCTAGAAATATGTTTATTAGAAGGTCTCTTTTGGATAGGATAATTGTGGGCATTCCCAAAATCAGCAAGATCAGATGAAAGGTTAGCCTCAAACTCGAAGAAATGATTTAGGAGTTGGATTTCTTTTTCCTTCGAGATTTGTGGTTCAGGATTGATGGTAGAATCTTTGGATGAGAGTGGTGGTGATTCGGCTATCGAGATTTCTTTTCTAGGGAATGGTTTTTCTCCTTCTATGGGTCCTTCATTATAAACGTTAATGTACGGGGGTGTTTTCAAGAATCTTCATGAGAAGACTCTTCCTTTCACTAACGGGTAAACACAGGAAGGCTCCCCTAGAAGTCATATCAAGAATTTGTGCAGAATCCTTGCTAAGACCGCCATAAAAGTGTTGCAACAATGTTGGCTCGGTTATAGCAAGATCAGGGCCAGATGATGCTAGATCTAAGAGACGGGCCCATGCCACACCAAGAGGTTCTTTCTCCTTTTGTGATAAGTTGATGACCTCTTTTCGAAGACGAACAACTCGAGGAGTGGGAAAGAAAGCTAAGCATAATTTGGATTGTAACTTTTCCCATTCTCTGTTTGCATCATCTATGTGGCGAAGGTACCATTGTTTGGTTATTCCCATCAAAGAAAAATGGAAATAGCTTCCACTTAAGGGTACCTCGCCTCATCCCATGGATGTGGACACATGAACACAATTGTTCAAAGTCACGTAGATGAGTGTAGGGATTTTCGTCTTTGTCCCCAGAAAAAGATTTGTTCTGAACCATCCTTATGAGGCTTGGGCGAAAAGTGGGGTTTGATCCATATGTGTATGTGGAGTGAAAAGATGAAATCAAACAAAAGATAAAATAGGACCAAAGGGTACTAGTTAAAATCTACCGTTCTCTGGCAACAATGCCAGAAATGCTTGTTAGTATTTCTTATGGCTATTGGATAAATTCGCAAGCGCACAGATTATACCGATGTAGCACTTCACCAGGAGTATTCCAGGTATCTCATTTTCCTCAGGGAACGATAGTGATCTAACTAGGATTAAAGATATGTCCTATGATGGATCAAGGGAGATTATGATAACTGGGTTGAGAGGTTCAATATAGCACAGATGTCTAACAAGGGATAGCTCGTTATATTGGCCTTATCGGCCCTTCTCTTGCAGGAGCCAACGGGATAGATCAGAAAGAGGGCAAAACTCTAACCGGACCGCGCTGTCACGTTGTATTGAAGCCTTACCTTTTAAGAACTTATCTTACACACGTGGTGGAATACAAAGACTAGATAGGGTTGTCACTTCATACTAGCATCCATAAACAATCCATGCGATAAGCGGTTTACAAAGGTAAGATCTAGTCTAGACACCACGTCTACACTATTCTTACTACTTTAACACTTGCATAAGATTAAAGCACTCTACTTAAAGTAAAGCGATGATCAAGCATGAAAAGTTGTATAACAGCTAAACCAGATTTAGAACACTGAATACTATAAAGAACTCAGATGTATCACTTACAAGTATTGAACTTACAAGAGGATCGCATCCGCTGAGGTAGAGCTCCGGAGAACATTCCCGACAGATCTGGGGTTTTCTCCAGAAGACTTCCCTCACTCTCCTCCAACTAGCATAGCACTACTACTAAGGAGTAGTGTTTCTCCAATGAGGCATGGGTGAGACTGAGGGCCTAGGGGGGTATTTATAGCTAAAGGTGGAGTAGGGGCTACTCCGGTGCCATGTCAGTGATCCGTGCCACCTCCATCAGCCACCGTAGGATGAAACCATCATTGTAACCGCCTTAAATCAACTTAGGAGATCAAGTGGACGCATGGAGGCATGCAGGGAGTCGGTGGGGAGGTCGGTGCACCCTTTGGTCACCAGGCCTGGATCGGCCGAACCTCCTTGCTGCCATGTGGGCCCTCTGCACCTTCTAGATGGTGGCCCACTGGTCAGGGACCAAGTGGTGACCAAATGAGCTCATCTTTTGCAGGTGGCTTCTAGAGATAATGCCCATCATGATGGTGTATGCTTTTTGCACATTGGCCATACTTGGAAATATGTCATGTTAGGCCCATGGATCCTCGTGCTTTGATTCAGAACCATTGAGAGGTAGCACACTTGGATCCAAGGTGTAGAAAGTTCTTTGGAGAGTGTTACTTGGATCATGAGAGGCTTGGGAGGTCTAGTGGCCCCACAAGGTGGTCGGCCGACCCCCTAAGTGGGCCCAGTAGCTCCCAAAAGTCCCCATTTGTTAATACCTGCACTCAAATAGTCATGGGACATGTGGAACTAGTTATTGGGTAAATTATGTTCATGTTATTCTTGTTTTACTTTGAATATGAGGATGTTGACGGTATTTTGATGGTGATAAAATAGCTCATAATTACCGTCAACACTGTATTCTTTGGGATCAGATTCCTCTCGCCCAGGATTTGTATTCTGAAATACCCTGGTATTCTACTTTTGGTTCAAGTAAGCATTTACTCTTATTGTTATTTATGTTTGTAACTCTTTTGAGTGCTTTGATCTTGGTCATTACTTAATTGAAGTAGTAATACCTAGTGTAGGCACGGTGCCTAGGCTAAGTTTACTTGTATTTGTTCCCAGATTTTCTGGACAACGGTAGCTCGCATAAGTGACTCTTATAGCTACGTTGATTCCTCTATAATTTGTTTCCCGTAATAGGTTTGGCAGACATATATGTGATTAGTAGGAGAGAACTCTGTTTTCTGCTCTTATTTAAGTCATCTTCCTTAAGGATCATAAAAGATAAAGCTTACCCAGTGACCAGAACTAGAAAATCCTTGGTTCTTTCTCCTCTTATCAATAGTTATCTATACTTGATTGTGAAACGAGTTAAGTTAATATAGACTTAGTCATCCTCATACACCGTTCCTTTGGGTTCGATATTTAAAACTAGGCTATCTCAGTGAAGTGCTACATCGTTGTTTACCTATGCGCTTGCGGATAATTAATTTACTCATTTGTTCTAAGAAACATCAAAAACGCTCTTCGATGACACCGTCTTTCCTGAAGTAAACTTCAGAATGACCATACCAACACCAAGAACATGAGCACGTGACCCATTTCCCATTAACAAGGCGTCAGACCTCCCGACCTGGTAAGTGCAGAACAAAGAAAAATCAGCACACACATGTATATTTGCACCACTGTCCATCCACCACTAAGGTGAATTACAAACTAAGAGAACAAAGAGTAAGGAATTACCATACCCAGATGTTCCTCCTTTAGTATCAGCAGTAACAACATTTGTTGTTTTCTTTTCTTGCTTGAACTTGTGATCTGGGCATGCACTTGCCAGTGTTGTTCACTGCCACACACATAGTAACATCCATTTCTCTTCTTATTGTTATTGTTCTTCTTTTTACAATGTGCTATTTGAATAGGCTTAGGGGTTTCTCTTGCTTGTTTTGGTTTTTCTTTTTGTTCAACTTGCGGAATTTAGAGTTTCTCTTCTGCACCACATTAGTAGTAGAGTTCCCAACACTCTTTCCATTATCCTTTGCTCTTGCTCTCTCCTCAACATCAAGAGTACCAATGAGCTCTTCCACATTGATCTCCCATCTCTTGTGTTTCAAAGAGGTGACAAAGTCCTTCCAAAAAGGTGGTAACTTGGCGATTATACCGCCAACCACAAACTTATCAGGTAAAGGACAAGAAAAAAGCTCAAATTACTTTGCTAGTGCCTGAAACTCTGAGCCTGTTTCACTACTGATCAGTTCTCAACCATCGTGTAGTCATACAGCTGCTCCATGAGGTACAGCTCGCTACCAGCATCAGTAACTCCAAATTTTCCAATAAGTGCATCCCACAACTCTTTCCCTGTAAGAAGTGTGATTTAGCTTTTCTGCAATTTTATATCAAGTATCCTCTGGAGGTAGATTAGTAGGCTTGTCCTCAGTGGCATGATAACATGACATTGCAGTGAGCCACAATTCCATCTTACCTTTCCATATCAAGAAGTTTTAACCATCAAATGGATCAGACTTTAACAGGGAACCAAAACCTCTGACAAAAAAATGTCTATAATTAGGTTTTTGGATTGTGAGTTCGGAACCGTATCGAGTTGAAAGAGGGAGGGAATATATCTCCCGTAGAGAAGCCAGGCAGGCTCCAGCATGTGGTAATGGGAAGACGGATGGGTTTGCGGGTGTGCAGGGAATTCGAAAGATCAACAGTCAAGCATGCCAACAGTTGAAACTCCCGTAATAAGTGGCTATTAAAAAAAATTAACACGCCACGCCCGCTCGCCTACCTCGAGCCCGTGCCTAGTCGACAGCGATGGCGGCGCACGTGTGTGCGTGACATCCTTTGTCCGTTTCTCAACTTCTCACATTAGAAGGATTAATTCACACCGTCTAAGTTGAGTCAACGTCCCTTAAAATTCCAATCCATTACAAATAATAAAGCACATCGTTACACATTATAGAGCTATTGAATTATATTATTAAATATATAAATGGATCTGGCCCATAATAAATCCAACACTCGGCAAATCACTCAGCGCTGGGCAAAGAGCCAGATTCCCGTAATGATAGTAGGTTTGATGTAACCACATTACAGAGATGATATTAATCATTATGTTGTATTTAATTTATAGTATTCTAAAAATACATTATCACTGTTGGTACTAGACAAACCATTGGGACAAACCCGGCAACGATGATGATCCAGAAATCACTGTCGGGTCATACCCCCCAGCAGTGATGTTCACTTCATCAGCGTGGGGTCGCACGCCGGACCGGTGGTGGTGAGACGAAAACTGATGGTGAAAGTGAGTTATGAGTCGGCAGTAATATGAAGCTTCTGTAGTAGTCTTGGGATCATAAGATTTAAAATAAAGTCAGTTCCTCTCAAAATTCCAAAACTTTACTATATTCTCTATCACATCGAATCTTTAAACAGATATATGGAGCAATAAATATAGGTAAAAAAATTAATTGCACAGTTTATTTGTAATTTGCAACGAATCTTTTGAAATTAATTTGGACAGTAATTATCAAATACAAACAAAACGCTACTCTATCGGTTTTAACTTATAGTTCGTTTGACTTTTGCAACTCCAAGTTTGACCACTCGTCTTATTCAAAAAAATTTTGCAAAATATCACTTCTTTTGTTATGACTTACTTATTTAATTAAATAGTCTACAAGAATGACTTAAATTTGACTATGTTTGCATAATTTTTTTAATAAGACGACTGGTCAAATTTAAGGTAAAAAAAGTCAAACGAATTATAATTTAAACCGAAAGGAGTACACGGGTAAAGTTTTTGGAACTAAACAAGACAGATAGTAAAAGATATTGTTTTAGTGGATATATCCTTACTCTCAACCGCGTTGCATTATGAATAATTGCAACTAGCGGCAGACGCAATATTATTAGCACTACCAAAATCTAAATCTTCTCCTAGTGAAGTCGAGTTCTCCTATTGTTTTTCTATTTAAAATTTAGTACAAACTTTTCATAGTAAATGTCTCCTAGTGAGAATTTCCATGTATACTATGACTAGTTGTAGTGTTTTACTACTTCCTCCGTCCCTGAAAGAATCAATTCCTAGAATCCGTGAAAATATAACAACATTTATGATAACAACATCAATTCCTAGTGAGAATTTCTAAGTCAAACTTTTTTAACTTGACTAACTTTTTTAAAAAATATAACAACATTTATGGCTTAAAATGAACACTATGTGAAAATATGTTCTATGATAAATCTAATGATACTAGTTTGATATCATAATTTATAATGCTTTTTCTAGAAATTTAGTCAAAGTTTAAAAAGTTTGACTTAGAACAACTCTAGAACTCTATTCTTTCAAGGACGGAGGAAGTACTAATTAAACACTAGAAGAAGTCTACCATTTTTTTTTTGAAACTAAGTCTACCATTTTGGTAGTGTAGGGTGTGAGCTAGGCCAAGAGTTCATTGTTTGTTCTGCTAGCTGATGACTGCTGTCCATCCGTGTGTTACGTAGCACACCAGCACACACAGTAGGAGCTAGCTAGCTAGAAAAGTAGGAAGCCGTAGGCATCCTTCAATCAATTCGCTCAATATAGTAATGAATTTTATGTGGTATAGTGTAGTTTGTAACAGCCGAGCGTTATCTTCAGCAATATCATTAGCGCCTCGATCACACAGATCGAGTTTGTCATAAACGTACAAGAAATTAGACACAAACGTTGTCAATTTTTTACACTCATCATTGAGAATCGTAATTTTTTTTTGACGGTCAAGGAGGGGAGTCGGTCCCCATCTGATTTTATTTATTGTTGCCCAAAACGGCTCGAGGGGTTTTACAGATTGTGCACAGTAGTAATAGTGATTACAACAGCATTTTGGAGGCCTAACTACTCATGACGATATACTGCTGCCAAGAAGATGGAGCACCAACGGTCTGCAACATTTCTTTTAGTCCTGGGAAGCCTGCATTGTTAGAATATATTGTTAATTGGAGTAGTATACGGCATGGTTAGTTGTTAACGTTATCTACAAGGTAGCTTGGATAGGAATCCATCATACCGTGTACTAGTTGTAGCCGTATAGGAGTTGTTACTCCATGTACATCAAACTCTTGTAATCTTGTTGTACAAGCCTAAGGGCCCTATATAAACGTGGAACCGAGTACCAGATAGGTACCTCGTTCTAGCTATTTTCACATGGTATTCAGAGCCTTATTCCTAACGGAAAAGATCCATGGTGTTCCCCCACCTCGCTTCATCGTCCAGTGCATCTGTTGTTCCCTCTTTCGCCTACACCATAACCGAGAAACTAGACAACAACTACCAGATCTGGAAGCTCCAAGTCATGTCTGCCATGAGAGGTGCACAGGTTGCATCGTTTGTAGATGCATCTACGGTGCCACCAATGAAGTTCCTGAAGCTAGAACAGGACGACAAAACCAAAGAGCCGAAGCCAAACCCTGACTACGAGTCGTGGCTGGCAAAGGACCACTCAGTCCTTTGTTTTCTGCTTGGATCCCTGGGGAAGGAGGTCTCCGGGCGCATCCCAACCACGGTGACATCTGCACGGGAAGTGTGGGTGATCATCGAAGATATGTTTGCAAGGCAATCTCGTGCTCGTGTCATCAGCACGAGGATGGCGCTGATGTTGGTCTCCAAGGGTGCGTCGACGATCAGCGAGTACTTCCAGAAGGTGAAGAACCTAGCCGATGAGATGGCGGCGGCTGGGAAGAAACTAGAGGACGAGGGCTAGTCTCTTACATCCTCAGCGACCTCGATGTCGACTTCGACTCGGTGGCCTCGGCGGTGGCATCACGCGTCGAACCAATCTCACTTGGGGAGTTGTATACCCAACTGGTGAGCTTCGAGCAGCGCATGGAGATGCGCAACAGTGGTGGCCAACATTCGTCTGCAAACCTAGCAGCAAAAGGAGGACGCGGCGGTCAGTCGCGTGGAGGAAGCAATGGGAGCCGTGGTGGCTTCACTCGCGGAGGGAAAGGAGGACGTGGTGGCCGACGTTCCAGCAACTTTCTCTCCGGGGTCTTCTGTCAGCTGTGCAGCAAGGAGGGCCACGCAGTTGTGAAGTGCTTCAAGCATTTCGATCATGGCTTCACCGGACCACCACAGAAGAGCGCGTCATCCGCAACAACAAAGTTCATACGGCGTCGACACAAACTGGTACATGGATTCCGGAGCCACGGATCATGTGACTGGTGAACTTGAGAAGCACTCCATCCGCGACAAGTACCACGGAGGCGATCAAGTCCACACTGCAAGTGGAGCAGGTATGAGAATTAAGCATGTTGGTCATACTATCTTGCACTCCCCAAACAATAACATCCATCTACACAATATTCTCCATGTACCACATGCACACAAAAGCTTAGTCTCTGTTAATCGCCAAGCTCGTGATAACAATGCCTTTATCGAGTTTCACCCCGATCGTATTTGTGTCAAGGAACAGGAAACGAAGAGGACGCTCCTCACAGGGGAATCTAAGGGTGGTCTCTACCCCCCAAAGCTTCCACCAAACAAACATGTGCTCAGTGCTTTCAAACCCACCAT
Organism: Microstegium vimineum; assembly: GCA_022036555.1. NCBI lineage: Eukaryota > Viridiplantae > Streptophyta > Magnoliopsida > Poales > Poaceae > Microstegium > Microstegium vimineum. The sequence goes on along the minus strand of CM039125.1, from coordinate 18,641,268 downwards.
CTCCACATGGCACCATCGTCTAGGTCATGCGGCTTCACCCGTCGTTCAGAGTATTCTTAGTCAATATAAGCTTTCGTTTAGCAAAGATAGTGAGAATAAAACGATATGCGATGCATGTCAGCGTGGCAAGAGCCACCGGTTACCCTATCCCAAGTCTACTAGCGTGTCATCTAGTCCCTTTGATCTTGTGGTCTCTGATGTATGGGGACCGGCACCAACATCAGTTGGGCGATATGATTACTATGTAAGTTTCATCGATGACTATAGCAAGTATACTTGGATTTATTTGATACGTCACAAATCCGATGTTTTTCGCTGTTTTAATGAATTCCAGAGTATGGTTGAGCGGCAATTTAACTTAAAAATCTGTGTTGTCCAATCCGATTGGGGAGGAGAGTACAAGGCCTTGAACTCCTTTTTCTCACGCATAGGGATTTCCCACTTGGTTTCATGTCCCCATGCCGACCAACAGAATGGTTCCGCCCAGCGCAAGCATAGGCACATCGTCGAGATGGGCCTGGCACTGTTATCACATGCATCCATGCCACTCAAATTTTGGGATGAGGCCTTCTTGACCGCAACCTTCCTCATCAATCGACTCCCATCTAAAGTCATTTGTGATCAGACACCCCACGAGCGTCTCTTCAAGAAAACACCTGACTACACGTTTTTAAGAGCATTTGCTTGTGCTATATGGCCAAACCTTCGGCCATATAATTCCAGAAAGCTTCAATTCCGGTCCAAACAATGCACTTTCCTTGGGTACAATAATGTCCATAAGGGGTTTAAATGTCTTGATCCCTCTGATGGTCGCATCTATATCTCGTGTGATGTAGTATTCGATGAACATGTGTTTCCCTTTGCATCTCTACGCCCAAATGCAGGAGCTAGATTATGCGTCGAAATCTCTCTTCTCCCGCAAAATCTTACTTCTTTTTCTACTGATTTTGGGGATGCAATTTTAGGTGATAAACATGATAGTTCTCTTCCTACTAATGGGGCGCCTAGTCCCTTGATCGCTTCTGAAGTTGCAGGAGAAAGCTTGGAAGAAAACGGTGGCGTTCCGCTCCAGACGGAGTTGGCCTTGCCAACAACACGGGTGAGAGTCCCGGGGTGGATACGGAGGGGGACATTTCCCTGCTGACGACAGAGGATGCAGGTGGATCGCCCTCGGGATCGACACCAGATACTGTCGGGGGTGGTCCGGTCTCCTCGTCGCGTTGTGCACCGGTCGAGGGATCGGGATCTTCTGCGGTGGGCACAGCTGAGCCAGCCGCCCCGCACACGCCTGTGCTCCCACAGCTGGATCCCGACGCGGCTTCCCTGGCTGATTCGCCTACTGGATCGACTGCGGTTGATGTGCCAGAACACCCTGGTGTGGCCGGTGATGCAGAATCTTCACCCGAGCTACCTCGTCCTTCAACTCGTCTCCTCCGAGGGATTGTCAAACCGAAGGTACGCACGGACGGCACTGTGCGGTGGTGCATGGCTAGCACTGTTGACACGGATGAACCAACAAATGCTGTCGAGGCCTTGGCTCATCCTCAATGGGCTGAGGCCATGAACAATGAGTACAAGCCGTTGATGGAAAATCAAACGTGGCACTTGGTGCCACTGCCGCGTGACAGGAACATCATCGGTTGCAAATGGGTCTACAAGGTGAAAAGACATGTCGATGGCAGCATCGATCGTTACAAGGCACGTCTGGTGGCGAAGGGATACAAATAAAGGTATGGCCTTGACTATGAAGACACATTCAGTCCGGTGGTGAAAGCGGCTACCATTCGCCTTGTACTATCATTAGTTGTGTCAAGAGGATGGTCACTGAGGCAACTTGATGTTAAGAATGCTTTCCTCCACGGTGTGCTCGAAGAGGAGGTTTACATGCATCAACCACCCGGATATAGGGATATGGCCAAGCCTGATCACGTGTGTCGGCTTGATAAAGCCCTGTATGGACTCAAACAGGCTCCACGTGTGTGGTATGCACGGCTGTGTGGTAAGCTAATTCTGTTGGGTTTTACGACATCCAACGCTGACACATCTCTATTCTATTACAACAAAGGGAACACTACCATATTCGTCCTAGTATATGTAGATGACATCATTGTTGCAAGCTCGTCGGGTGAGGCAACGAAAGCTCTACTTAAGGACTTGGAGAAGGAATTTGCACTAAAGGATCTAGGGGGTCTTCATTTTTTCCTAGGGATGGAGGTCAAGAAGGTAGAGAATGCATTGTCTGTCACACAGCATCGCTATGCTAAGGACATACTGCAGAGAACAGGGATGCACAAGTGCAAACCAGTCGATACACCCCTGGTGGTATCTGAGAAGCTAAGTGCCAATGATGGCTCTCTCCTGTGTTCTGAGGCTGCGACAAACTACAGGAGTGCAGTTGGTGCGTTACAGTACCTTACCCTGACTCGCCCTGACCTTTCCTTTGCAGTCAACAAGGCCTGCCAGTTCCTCCATGCGCCAAGGACTACACATTGGAATGCGGTGAAAAGAATCATGAGGTATGTACAAGGCACGATCACCTTGGGGTTGCGTTTTCAGAAATCCTCATCAACCACGGTCAGTGCGTATGCAGGCGCTGATTGGGCAGGGTGCACAAACGACAGAAGGTCGACAGGGGGCTTTGCCATCTATCTAGGACCGAACCTAGTCTCGTGGAGTGCCAAGAAGCAATCAATAGTTTCTTGGTCGAGCACAGAAGCTGAGTTCAAGGCATGCGCTGATGCTACAGCAGAGGTCATGTGGATTCAGAAGGTACTAACTGAACTGAAGATACCGCACGACAAGGTAGGCAGGTTGTGGTGCGACAACATAGGTGCCACATACCTTGCACAAAACCCTGTCTTTCATGGTCGGACCAAGCACATTGAAATAGATTTTCATTTTGTGCAAGAGAGAGTCGCACAGAAGCTTCTGTAGATCTGGTACATACGGTCAGCAGATCAAGTGGCAGATGGTTTTACGAAGCCGGTGAGTCCTGCTAAGATGAGAACATTCAGACTGCATCTCAACCTTCAAGGTGGCTGAGATTGAGGGGGAGTGTTAGAATATATTGTTAGTTGGAGTAGTATACGGCATGGTTAGTTGTTAACGTTATCTACAAGGTAGCTTGGATAGGAATCCATCATGTCGTGTACTAGTTGTAGCCGTATAGGAGTTGTTACTCCATGTACACCAAACTCTTGTAATCTTGTTGTACAAGCCTAAGGGCCCTATATAAACATGGATCCGAGTACCAGATAGGTACCTCGTTCTAGCTATTTTCACATGCATTTCCACAGTTCCGCGGAGGATTTACAGAGGTGGAGCACTTGATGAACATAGTGGGTCTCATTCCTGAAGACTTTTGCATTTCTTGTTTTCCAGAGCTGCCAACAGACAAGCGCGAGGAAGGTGCTAAATTCAGTGGAGGGTATGTTCCCAGGCGGGATTGCTGAATGGAGTGATTCAGTGTCCATCGAGTTCATGGACTGAAAACCAAGTCGGTTCCAGACAGACATCGCGGCCGGGCAACCGAAGATGATGTGATCAGGTGATTCGTCAGTAGAGTTGCAGATTTAGTAGGTAGGATCGCCCACAATGTGTTTCTTGAAGAGTACCCTACGACATTGAATTTTCTTCTGCGGTAGGAGCCAGATGAACATTTTAACTCTTGGGGGGTGAAAGTGCATGTTTGGTTTTGGTAATTGAGTGAAAACTTAGGTGGACTAGTATGTGTTTAATGTGAGACACACAGGTGATTTAGTCCTTAGGTACACAAGTGTGAGCAACCAATAAAGTCATGAAGAGATGGCTTGTACATATTTATGGTGCTCAACTTGATGATGAAGGAGCTCATTGCATATGAAACATGACATGGAGTCATGTGACAAGGTGGAGAAGGTCAAGGCATGACTTAGCTTGATGGACCGGTTGCAAGCGTGAAGGGCAAGTTAGAGGCTTGAAGCGTTTGACCGCGTGGCACGAGGCTTGAGCAAGACTTGGCACCGATGGACGAAGGCAATGGTGAAGGGCAAGTGAAGTGGATCATATCATTTGTGATAGGTTGGTGCATGGGTTGCATCAACATTGGAGAAGGAGATGAAATGGAATGCACAAGGCAAAGGTATAACTTAGAGCCTTTCATTTCATCGGTCATAGATGCTTAGAGAAGTGTTTGACCGGGTTGAGTTATAGGAAAAGCCATACTATAAAGAGGGATGCATAGTAGACTAGCTTGATGAGGATAAGAGTGCTCAAGTTACTAGTCTAGAGACGTTTGAGGGAAGCGGTGCAAAACGCTTACTTGGAAGAGTGCTTCAGTGGCTATCTGCTGAGCCACCGGTAGTATCGGTGGTACCGGTGGGGCTTTCTCGCACGCAAGGGCACTCAGAAGATGTGCTGAAAAATGAACTACCGGTAGTATCGGTGAGCCACCGGTAGTACCGGTTGGCTAACTTTGTGCAACGGTCGGAAGGCTCCAATGGTCGGATTCCTTGAACCGGTAGTACCGGTACTGCGTTGGGAGCTGCGGGAATAAATAGGCCGCCCCTTCCCATGGGATGGCTCCCAACCCCATTATTCCACTCCTACACCTGAGAAAAAGGGTCCCAAGTGTCTCTCTCTCTCTATGCTCCTAGGCTTCAATCCATGGTAGATTTGTGTGAGAGAAGTGAGATTTGAGAGTGGAGAGGATTGATCTACAACTTGAGCATTCGATTTCCTCTTCTTGCCGGTTTGCTTTGCATTTGTTACTCTTGGATTCTTGGAATCCTAGCCGGCTAGGTGTTCTTCGAGATTGCCCGTGTTGATTCATTTGTGAGGGCAGCCCAAATCGTTTGTATTACCCCTTCGATCCTTAGTGGAAATCTTGGGCTAACCTTTGTGGTTGCTTGAGGGAAATCTTGGGCTAACCTTTGTGGTTGCTTGAGGGAGGCAAGGAGGTGAAAGAGACTCCGACCTTTGTGGTCACCTCAACAACGAGGATTAGGAACTCCTTTGTGGGGACCGAACCTTGGGATAAATCTTGAGTCTAGCGTGCTTGATGTAGTGGAGATAGCTTTGACTATCCTTTGTTCTTGTGTTCTTGGTGTTCTTCCTCTCTCCCTCAAAGTTCATAGGTTGGGAAGGCCAGATCTACAAATTGGAGAGGAACCAATCCAAGCAAAGTTCAACATCATCATCCTCAACCTCAAGGAGTCTGGGGAAAATCTCGGATCCGGATTCAAAGCTCATCTTCCTTGGATCTCGAAGCTACAGCGCTACCACCGGTAGTACCGTCCTACTAACGGTAGTGCATTTTGGTGGTTTGCATTCTCTATTCACTAGCTTATACTTATTGTTTCATACTTGTGCTAGTGTTTAGTGGTTGCTTGAGTAACTAGTATAGCTTGTGTATCTTGCGAGTTACCTTCTTGCTTCTGTAGCGTAGAAGTAGCTCTTGAGTGACTAATTGGCTTGTGTAGTCTTGTTACTCACATTACTTAGCTTGTGTAGCTAACCTTTTGAGCTCTCTAGTTTGGCTTGTGTAGCCTTGCTATTGAGCATTACTAGTGAGCTTAGGCTTTGTGCTCTTTGCCTTCACTAGCATGTGTAGGAGCTCTCGGCTTGCTTAGAGTACAGTTGCTTAGATTTGTGTGACCTTGCAACCTAGACTTGTTAGGTGAGCTTCCTAGCCCGGCACCTTAGTAAGCTTTCTTGTCCTAATTTACTAGGTGCTAGTGTTAAGTAGAGGGGTGTTGTTTTGGCTAGACCGATAGTTTTATTTCTGCATTAATTTCGGTTAGCCAATGCGATAAGTTTTTAGATACACCTATTTACCCCCCCCTCTAGGCCAATTAGGTCCTTTCAATTGGTATCAGAGAGAGGTTCCTCTTAACATACGCTTTACCGCGTGAGGAGTTATATTGGCCAAGATGGATCAAAACCAAATGAATCAATTGATTGAGGTAATCACCGCCAAGTTGCAAGAGCAAAAAGAGAGAAAATGAAAAAAATGCAAGAAGAGCTTGAAAAGTTAAAACATATGGCAAGTATGGTTGATATTGATAATATAGTAGAAGGTAAAGATGGTGGAGACAAGTCACCGGAGTGTGACACACACACATTTTTTATGGCACACACTTTGCACGGTGGAAACACCATATGCTTGATCATATTTGTGCTCTTGGTTTGAAGTTTTGGTGGATCATTGTTGTTGTGTTTACTCATACCTTGGATAAGAGAAATCTAACCCAAGCGCAAAAGGAGTGTCTAACACTTGATGCACAAGCCCAATGTTTTCTAATCAATGCTTTGAAAAATGAGATATTTGATAGGGTGATAACTTCGGAGAGTGCCCATGATATGTGGATGGCACTCAAGCATCTCTATGGTGATGTCTCTATTTGGGATGATGGCAAATTCAAGGAGGAGAATCAAATAGAGATGGAGACACATGAGGGTGTTGAGCATAATCACAACTTGGTGGTTGTGGAAGATTGCTCCACCTCATGGTCAAGTGATGATGATGATAGATCAACTACAAGATCACTTAACAAGATGGATAATGATGATGCCTCAAGTGTTCTTATTGATGATGTCACTCCATGCACTCTTGATGGTAATGATGATGGTTCATGCTCGGGCAATGATCAGATGCTACTACAAGCCCATCTACATCACCACATTGCTTCATGTCACAAGGTGACACAAAGGTATCAAATTGCAATGTAGTTGATCATGTTAATTCATATGATGAGCTTGTAAATAGACTTGCTAGCATGACCATGTCTTTACAAAATGAGAAAACTAAAACATTAACATTGGAAAATGAAAACTCATTTCTAAAGAATTCATGTGAAGAACATAAGCACTTACTTGATGTTCTTAAAGCTTCACATGAAGAGCTAAAATTGGATCATGAGAAACTTTGTATATCTCATGGAGATCTAGTTAACAAACATGGTTCTCTCATCAAAGTATTTTTCAATAAACTTAAGAATGATGAGAGCTCATCTCATGGGTCAAATGATCAACCACATATTATTTCTAACCCTTGTGATGTAGAGAAGGAGCATGTATCCACCTCTTGTGATGATTTACTTGATATGCCATGCTCTTCACATATAGATGCTTGTTATACTTCTATGTCTTGTGAGACTAACCTTTTGAAGGAAAACAATGAGCTTAATGAGCAAGTGAAGAACTTGAGCAACAAATTAGAGAGGTGCTACAACTCAAAAGTCACCTTTGAGCATATGTTGACAAACAAGAGAAGTTATGGTGACAAGAATGGAATTGGATTCAACAAGACCAATATCAAAGGCAAGAGATGGGGAAAGAGAAAATATGAAAGAGAGATGAACAAGCAAGAACAAGAGAAGCTTTCTCACTTCATGTGCTACCAATGCCATGAAATGGGACATCTTGCAAATGCTTGCCCTAATAAAGAGAAGCTCAAGTTGAAGAAATAAGAAGAGAGGCTAAATCATGTCAAGTGCTTCAAGTGTCACATTTGGGGTCATCTCACCTCAATGTGCCCAACCAAGCAATTGGTGAAGCAACAAGTAGAGCATCAAGCTATGCCACAAATCAAGCCCCAAGTGCAAGACAAGATCAACCATCAAGATGGTGACTTGGGGAGGCAGAAGAAGACTAGAAGAAGTGGCAAAGGAAGATCAAGGCATCCAACTCCTATTCAAGATGTCAAGATTATGATGAGCAAAGATCAAGAGAAGAATCATTTGTCTCACATCAAGTGCTACAAGTGTGATGATATGGGACACTTTGCCTTGAAGTGTCCTATAAAGCTTGAGATGAAGATTCAAGAAAAATAAGAAAGGCAAGGCAATGAGAAGCACAACATGAGCAAGAAAGAAAAGGCTCAATCAAAGAGAGTGTGCTACTCATGTCGGGAAACGGGGCACATGGCTAATTCATGTCCCCTAGGGATGACTTCTAAGCTCATTTCAATTAATAATGATCATATGCTTAGAAAGGATAAAAATGGTACCTCTATGGTTGTTATTGAAAAACATCCCGCTATTCATACTAAGGAATTGCCTAAGTATGTTGCTCCTAACTTGAGAGGACCCAAACTAGTTTGGGTACCATCAACAAGTGGATGAATGTTTGTAGGTACCATCGGCATTGGAGGCTTGATTCAATTGTTTCATATTGTTCATCATATATTGAATCAAATATTTAAGCTTATTGCTATCCTCATCCCAATTCCAAGTCAATAGAATGAAGTCCAAGTGCTACAATATACAAGTGTCACATTCAAGTTGTGGTGGTTCATTGGATTATTTTGAAAGCTTGCAAATATTCAAGTTGAAGCTTGCTAATGGATTGATCACAATCTACTAAGGTATATTTCTTGTTGATCAAGTTCATATGGGTGTGTATAAGTTCGTTGAATTGGATATACACATAGTGCATATGAGTTGTTTGAATTGGATATATATGAATGCACTAGTTGCTTGCTATAAGATGTTTGAATGGATTAAATGTTTAGCGATCAAGTTTGTGTTGATTTGAATGGATATGATCATGAAACTAACCTTAGTAAGTGTATTGGATGGATATATGTCTTGTTATAATGTTCAAACAAGTTGGATTCAAATTTGGTTCAATTTGAGGAAGTTTAGCTCATGATGCTCAAATCTGCCTTTTATTCAAATCTGAGCTAGCTGTGATCATAGCCATGTTTTAGAGATCAAATATATTTGGATTGGATTTAAATTTAGTGTGCATGCTCTACACTTATGATATTAGTTGTTCAAATTTCATGAGTATTGGATAAGGGATACTTCGGTTGGAATGGATCTTGTCAACACTATGCAGCAGTTTTCAGCATGTACCTATGTGGGAAGATATAAAATCTGGTAACAATCTAGAAGTCCAATGAAGCTCAAATTTTTTATAGCTGCTAGATGACTTAGTAAAGCACATCTCCACCAAATTTCATAATCATTGGATATGTACTTTTGGAGTTATGATATATTTTTTGAAGAGTACAAAATCTGCCAGAAAAATGACAATTACTGGATTGATCTAGAGTCACTTAGATTGAAAGGTTCTCAAGTTGGAATCATGTCTATAAGGGGGTGTTTGGTTACAGCCCCCTAAACTTTAGTAGCTAAACTTAGGTGATTTTAGGCCCTAAACTATCAAACACCCCCCCCCTAAAGTGCCCCCTAAACTTTAGTTGATGCACTAAACTTTAGGGGGAACTAAACTTTAGGGGGGTAAACCAAACACCCCCTAAGTATTTGAGGCACCTATGTTTGATTTTGGTTTGAGATAGAAGCATGACAAGCAATGATTACAAGTCCATTTGATTGTGGAAGTCTATTCGACACATATTTGACACTCAAATTGAAGATCAAGATCAAACTCAAGATAAAGATAAAGTTTAAGTTCTAGTGATGATTGAAGATCAAGATTAAACTCAAGATAAAGATAAAGTTTAAGTTCTAGTGATGATTGAAGATCAATGGATAAAAATAAAAGTACTTAAACAAGATATGATTGAAATTACATTGGATTCAAGTCATTCATCAAGATGAGTTCAACATTTGGATTAATCAAACAAAGCTATCTTCAAGTAAGTATGAAGGATGGTTCTTGGAGAGAGGTCATTTCTCCCTAAGTGTAGGGGCTTGCCGCCGTTGTGTAGGTGAAACCAAGTGTGGTACTTGGAAGGCTAACATGGAAGTGGTGATCTAAGGATCATTCCGATGCTTAGTTGAAGCTATATTTTTTCTAAGGATGCCGAAGCTCTTCACGGCTCTAAAAATATAAATTATCACTTGGTCAATTGTCACCCATGCCTGAAGCTACTGGATCATATAGTAATACATCCAAATCTTAGTTCTTTCTTTCTCAGCCAAACCAAGGACCAAGTTCTCACAGAGAAAAAAAAAATGAGGCACGTGCTTCAGGCCTAGCTCCTCCTACACCAGTAATTGCCATCATCCCTCTGCGTAATAGCACATGAAAATATGAAACATACTATTCAGTATTCTACAAAGCTGTCCAGCAACAAAGAATTGTATTTTCACTGATTTGCATACCCATTAGCAACGGAGGTACATATTTCTCTGTAGCATAGTATTCAGTATTCTACAAAGCTGTCCAGCAACAAAGAATTGTATTTTCACTGATTTGCATACCCATTAGCAACAGAGGTACATATTTCTCTGTAGTTTAGGCAATAAAGGACATCAGTAAATGGAACAACATTGAATTTAGGGTCAGAGTTGCATAATATTTCTGAATGAAATGATGCATTTCAAAACAGATTATTTAACCTGAAGTTTGTGAGCACTGAATATACATTATATTATAATACAATTAATACATCAAATCACACTAAAATTTTGACAGGTCATCCTATATTACTTTTGTCTCCTATGTTACCACAAATGCAAATGGATAAGTCATCCTAATGGTGGGTCATTGGGTCTGAACTTCCGCAAACAAATCATCCACGGAGGAATTTTAAGCAGTGTGGCAGAACTATAGTGAGCCATTTGAGTTCAAGAATAAACAAAACATTAGACTGAACCATTTCTTTTGCAAACATGAATATATGTTGAATGTGACATTGGCTCTGAAGTTTGAAGTAAATCTTGACTCTGAATTTTAAAAATGCATATAAATTAATGTGTGAAGAACTGCTCACCTTTATTGTTTTATTGAGTACTGTAGTGCTCCAATAGTAGTTTTCTAGCTCTTATAATCTGCAGCCAATAATCAAAGCATGTAGATATTAATTAAATTTACTAACTCGCACAAATATTAGAACATATTGTTGATGAAAAACAGTTCATGTAGGATGTCTTGCATAACAACATTAAAGATATAAGGTTTTCTACATGCTACATCACAAAATAAGTACTTCATATCAGTAAAGGTATATATTATGTGATAACTTGTTAACTTATTTAGTGAAGACGAAATTCAGTAGCAACACAAGCAAGGGACAGCCGCAAGGCCTTGATTATTTCATCACTGCATATTAGTAGAGATGGCAGTAAACCGTCAATTTCTTTACTGGGATGTACGGATAAGGGATTCTATTTAACAGCTTACATATGTGTGCCTACCATACTAAGCTAATTTTGTTGTAAATAAAATGTATGCAACACTGATGTTTCAGCGGTTCTAGAATTCTTAGGATCCGGCCTTCAGAAATAATTAAGCGTGTAATAGATCAGAGGTGCACAGATTAACCATGGCCTGCCCATCGCGCACCTGCTCTGGCGGCAGCAACTTCACCGTGTGTACTCCTACCCCGCCTGTGCCTGAAGCGAACGCCTTCGCGGACGGGGCTGTACAGAGGCAGGGCGTCGTTGGCATCCTGCCCACGCTCATCCCGCTCCAGCCTTCAGATGCGGAAGGTCAACCTCCACGTCGACTATGCCGCTGGGTGAGCCACCACCAAGATCACCCCTGCATCACGGGACGAGGCGGCGGCGGTGCGGCGTCGGTTGAGAGCTCGGCGGAGGGCGGGCGGGCCATGCTGGATGGGTTCGGCGGTGCGCGGGCCGGACTCGTCGTCTCCAGTTGCGGGTCGCCGTGCCACGACGACGGGAAGAGCTGCGGCGACCGGGGGCTGTGGAGATCGGGGGATCGTTCGGGAGAGTGAGGGAGCGCCGGTTTTCTTTTGGATCGTGAGGACGATATGGGTCGTGGATTCGGCTCATCCCTAGCCATCCTGACCTGCTGACCATGGGAGTAGAGAAAAGGTTGACGAATATGAAGAGAGGGAGGAAGACGATGTGGAGGCAGCAGAGGCTTGTAGGCTGACCTACGTCGGGGCCTCCGGCGGCGGCGCGATGTGTCACCCTTGAGCCGACTGGTAAATGACGTAGGTGCGCGGAGAGGGAAGAGGAACAGACCTGGGCTCGAGGGAAGTGTGCGCGGCGAGTAGAGGCCCAGTCGACGTCGATCTCCTGCGTCCTCCTCAACACACCCGATGCAGCCAGCGGAGTCGCGGGAGCGGGTGCCCGTTCGGCGTCGGTCTTGGGCGGCGAAGTGGAGGCGCCGGGTCCGGGGAGGAGGCGTCCGCCAGGCGGCGCGGGCGTGGAGACGTGGACGCGCCGGTGCCGGGGAGGAGACGTCCGCCGCCGCCGGGCTGCGTGGGAGCCGTGGAAGGCATCCCGACGCGCTGTTGCCGAGTGATGTGTCGGGGAGGTGGGCGTGGTGGGGGCCGGGGAGGGGGCGTGCGGGTCGCGCGGTTCCGGGGTCGTGGGCGGGCACGCAGTTGCCGGGAGGATTGATTTGTCGTGGGTGAAGCGAAGGTTGCCGGGTATAGGATGATATACTTCCGTATGTTTTAGTTATAGAGATTTGTTTAACATGAGGCCTGTCGGTCATTTCTCATCTAACTTTGCATGCTTTGTCTGCGGTTAATCGGCCACCAGACCACGCAAGACCGAGAAAGGAGAACAAACAGAGGCGTTTATGGCTCTGTACCATCGTCTCAGCAGACTCGTCAATCGTTCGAGAAGAAAACTGGTGAACAGGCGATGGTGTTGTTCACACCGATAATGAAAAACAAGGAGAATAGAGCCACACGAAAATTGATGGGCTTTATTTATCCAGACTACATCATCGAAGCACTTGGCTGCATGCAATTTGCACACCATATGCGCCAGCATCATGCAACGCAATTGCTGCGCTAGCTTGGCATGAACACTTGTACCCCGCCTCGCTCAAATCCGGACCGGTGGTACTGGACGACGGCTTATATCGGCGGGACCCGCAGGCTTGACCGTTCCTTGCGCTGCTTCACGCTGAGGCATCCCGCCGCGGTCGGCGCCCTGCACGGCCTCGCGACCGCGGCTATGGGTTTGTTCCGGCGGTCCCTCCCACGCCCGCGGAGGCCATTCCGCAGCCGTGGCCTTGCGCCCGGCGACCGGCACCCACGCCAGTGAATGGCAGCCAGTGCCCCCCACTGCCTCGCTCTGGCGGCCGACGGCTTCGGCACTGCGCTCATGGCTCCTGCTGCGGCCCCCACGCTGGCGGCGGCTGGCTTCCCCAAAGACGGCGGCGGACAGCCAGATCGCCGTCTCGGTCGAGACATCAAGCGTGTTCCAGGAACCGTTCACCATGGGAAAAGATAAGGCCACATCCATTTTTTTTATAAAAAAAAAAGTGCCTTATTTTTTTTTTAATTTAAATCACACACTAGTCTTTATTGATTAATTATGGGTATGTTTTTTATGTTTTAACATAAACATATCACTGCAATATATTGTATTTATATACCATGCTCTTTTTAGACCTGTCTAATCAGTGCATAAATTATGATGCAAATTATTTACCTAGTGTAAATAGATATTTTGATACCTATGACTTCTCATAATTTGCATTGTGAACGTTTATATTGCAGATAAAATTTTAGATATGTTTTTTGTGTCTATGATTCTCTGTTTTAATCATGATTCTAACTGTATTAGTATAGTAAAGTTTTTACTCCTATACTTTGTTTGCTTTTAAGACCAGAAATTATCCATATCTAAACATACATAGTTTGTCAGTTTTCTTGTGTAATTAATTTTAGTTGCAACAAAATCGGATCTTCATATTCAATTGATAGTTAATTAAGGTTGGATAAATTTAGGCTCATACGACCTAATCCTAAAGAGCAAAATGGCAGCCAAACCATTTTTGCTATTAAGGCTAAAATAGAAAGTCCATTTTAGCGAGTCAGACTAACAAAGGAAGTTGATTTTTGCACTTTGTGCTTAGTAAGTTTTTTTATTTGTAGTCTATGACTTTAGCATTGTTAGTACATCTGTACTTTATCAACCTTGTTAATTTGATAATTTTCATAAATTGCACTTTAATAATGGTTGATCCTCTTAATTTAGCATTTCTTAATTAATGATGGATTATGCTAAATTGTTATTCATATCTTGAATACAATTGAGTTGATAACACAAGTGATGGAGTCCTAGGTATTGGCTACGCTTAATTCATCTTGAATTATTCGGCCCAGAGATAGTGCCTATGACAACGATTATTCGCCCATTATTGAGAGGTCTACATCATCTTTATTGAAACTTGATGACTACTTTGATTGTGTTATCCCAAATAAGTGTTTTGGTAATATGAGAATGGTACACCTTTATGGTTGAAGGACCGAAAACGGCGACCAGAGGGGGGTGAATGGGAGCCTCAAATTTCTCTCGAAATATTCGGGCCACTCTTCCCAAAAACAAACCCAACAAACAAGCTTACTCCACCAGCAAGATCACGACCCTAGAGAAGTTGGATACCTATGGTGACGACCAAGAGGTACAGCGGATCTTCCGAAAACCAAAAACTCTAACCGAGACACCGATAGTGTGGCTCTCAAACCCTAGAGAGAAGAGAACAGAGCTCACCCAAAAATACTTATGAGAACTGGTCTCACAAGTGCTTCATCAAGTTCTCTACGTGATTACGAAACTAACGCAACAAACGGAACTCAATTCGAAGTCCGCACGAGGGAGAAACGGCGAAACAACGACGAAGAAAATCCTGAAAACCTTGCTGGAAGGGCGACGGACGCTGCAGAGGGCGACGGACTGAGTCCGACGGGCGACGGACGCTAGTCCGTCAGGAGCGTCCGACGCTCAAAAAAATAGCCCGAAACAGCCCCAGCGACGGACAGTCGTCAGCACTACGTAGCGTCTGACGCCTCCGACGGACCGTCCGACGCCAAACTCTGGAGCGTCCTACGCCCCCGAAATTTGCACAGTGAACCCGAAAATCGTTTTCTCTCCGCCAAAACTTCCCAAAACTCAACCAAATGAACTCCAACTGCAACCAAACTTTGTAGGCATGATCCTTGTACAGTTGAGGAGCTATCCCGAAGAAATCATCGCTCAATTTGGAGAGGATAAACGGGAACACTCGGATTTGGGGAGAAAAGGCAAAACGAAGAACGCCGCAAAGAAAACGCCCGATCTGTGTGCTCGTGAGGTTTTAGGAAAATTCCTTCGGTGCAAAGTTGCTCCTCACAAGTACCAAGAACTTGGTTCAAACGGATTTTGCAAAGCTACTCTCAACAAAAAGAAATCAACTCGGGAAAAAGAGAGAGCAAAAGCAAAACGCGAAGAACACAAGCAACCGGGAGACTCGATCAAGTAAACAAAGCCGCCATGGCTTACAGAGGTTAAGGCCTCCGATTCCCACCAAAAGGTTCGCGAGTTCTTACAAAGGTTGGTGAAATCAACCTAGGCCCCTCATGAACTAGAGAGAGGTTAGAGAGAGGTGGTGCAAATGATTAGGGTGGGATGAGAGATACCCCTTCACCCCCTACTTAACGGGCTTTGGCTATTTCCCAAAGACCCCCTAGATACATTGAGTGAACTACCTAGCCTAAGCATTGCAGTCCAAGCTCCTGGAAATATCTCCCGCATTTTGAATGGACGGCCCCGCTTCCTGTCGGGAGTTGCCGTCGCCTCGACGCAACCTCCAGGATTCCGCCACGTGCCATCCCCGCTTCCTCGGAAGCTCCGCCTAGGTTTTGAGGCCCAAACCCAGGAAACCCGTCACCGGTAGCTTTGGGCTCAACTGCCGAACCCCGAGTTTTGCGGCCCAAACTCAGAAACCGACGCGGATGGTTTTGAGGCCCAAACCACCAAACCACTCGACGCGAGCCACCTTGTCTTCGCCCGGTCGGACTCTGAGTCCCCTGAGCCTCCGCTCGACTTGCGTGTCCACCGTCTTGACTCGGCCGACTCGGTCTACCTCCATGTCTTCTCGCACTCGCCGGTGCCAAGTACTAGCCACCACAGCTAGTTCGCCGGCGCCCATGGTCCCTTAGTCCGAGCCCCGCTTCCGCCCTTCACCGCTCTCAGTCCATCGGCACGGCAAGCCTCTACTCGACCTTCTCCACGACATTGAACACTGTCACTAAGCATAGCACCTGCACACCACAAGCCGATAGACAGGCACACATTTGCTTTCGCAAAGGGTTAGAATCAAGCCACTCAAACTGAACCGCTCAAGTGTTGGGCAATCACTCATCACAAAACTGAACTACATGGGTACTTATCCACCATGTGTTCGCAATGGTGACTACCATCATTCATTATTAAAGACTACACATAGGTAGTAGAGTCTTAGCATTGGCTACGGTATATTCATATGAATATTTCAGCCCAGAGACTGTGCCTATAGCAGCAATTTATTTGCCTACTATTGAGAGATCTACCCTATGTTTCGCACATAGAGATTATCTAGTATCTACTGTTGCGAGTTGAATTGTGAGTAATGTAAAGGAGACAATGAATGGCAAAATGAACCAATACTCTATTCCATTGATCAGGTGCTATTTATAGCGTGCAGAGAGAGGTTACGAGGGAGGAAACTCCCCCGTCAAGTAACCACGACCCACGTCCTGTGGTAGTGGGAAGTTTCCCCGTGATGGGATAACTTGCGGTTGAAGTTTGACAGAGGGTATCCTAGGAGGGCGGTTGAGATCACCCTGTTAGAATTCGTAACACTCCCCCTTGATCGAATCTGTCCTTGAGATCAATGTATTGATTAATTTGTCCAAAAACCCTATGGGAAAAAATAAAGAGAAATATGTGTAGATATGCCATTAAAAACACCTTAAAACCCAGTTGGAAAAATAAGGATAAATGATATGGAATATATTGATTATTGTCTCATTGTAAACACATATGGTAAAAACCTTGGAAGGAAAAACCCATGACCAAGTTTAGAGAACAATAAATATGATCTAAGGATCACAATTGTAATTATATGTCTTTGATATCTTCTCAAAAACCCCTGCAGGGGAAAATAGAAGATATGACATAGGTATGTCTTAGGTATCTCATAAAAAACCCATGTGGGGAAAACAAGAGATATGACATATGACTTGCATTGATATTGTATCATTAAAAACCTTCTATGAGAAACCTTTCCAAGGAAAAACTCATAGAGAAAAAGAGTATAATATGATCCTTGCAACTCTCAACAACACAATCTCAAATTAATGGCGTACCAATCTCAACAACACAATGTGAAATGTAGAAATTGGTAGGAACTTTGTGAATAAATCTCGTGGAGTTATCACTTGATTTAGTTTACAAGATGTTTATCTCACTTTCATGAGAATAAAACATTTCTATAAGACAATATAGTGATATTGCTCTTATGTAACTTGTTTACATCTAAGCAACACAAGTTGCATTATCCTTGAACATAATGATTAGTGATTCGATGGAATCAAAAGTGATCATTCAATGAAGTTATACACATTCATGTAATACTTCAGAATGAGGAGTGGAAATAGTCACTAGAGTCAATTATGACGACTCTCATGATTACCACTATATCATCAATATATGACATGGAATTAAATTGACAATATCTCAATACTCCACATAGTCATATCTTAATTTACATAATAAATCAAGATCCTTTGTGCCATATAGATATCTATGGATATCCATTTTGACTCCCACCTTTCAATGTTATAGAAGTTGCGTTTTGATGGTATTAAGGTTATTGTCCCAAGGGTCAGAATGGATATTGATCCATATTTAGGGATTGAATGACCATAGTTTTGGAAGTATTATTGTCCAATATTATTTGGCTTGATATACAATATCAATTGAATATCGGAAGACTCATGTGTGTGCTTAAGTTGTAGACCTAAGCATAGTTTGGTCTACCCAAAAGTTTCATCTCAAATTCCGTCTTACATGATAACTACTTGTTTTTATATGTGCCATGTGAGATGTATAAAATCCAATTGGATTTTACTATGGTCACACAGGTGAAATCATCAATATGGGAGACATCCTTCTGTGGAAGGAACTCACTTAGTCAATTGTATCACGATCAACTTGACTAGTCCAAGTCATGGAGTGACTTGATATATAAACAATGTATGTTGCGATTTGTATTTTGATTTAGAATACAAAGTCCATTGGGACTTATAATCCAAATCTTTCCAAATCAAATTTAATCTGTCAACTATCAATATTAGAACATAATTTCCACACATACCAATGGGTATGTTATGCTAGGTCTCTGCGTGAAACCATGTGCTACAAGCTCTCACTGTTTAAGCGGAAATGGCTTATCACTATTGAGTGAAAGCAATTCTCCTTAATTGCCACCTTTGGTTGACCCAATGTGAGTGTTTGGACACTCTACCTAGGACTTGTGGTCTGGATCCAGATAAGGTGCAAGGAAATTTTGACGAGTATGTCGACAATTTGTAGTCTTGTGTGATTGATTCAATGAAACCAATTTTAGCATGTGGAAATATTGACCCTTTGAACTCCATGGTATTTTTACTAATAACAAAGTTAAGGTGTTCCAATGACCCAACGCCTTAATATGTGCACAAGTTATGCTAGGCTTTTGGATGGTAAACATCCAAGGCAATGGATAGTAAATATCCATAGTGTCTATCAACTTGTTGTTGATATGCATATAATGTCTTGGAGAATTATCTCCCCCTAATCCGAGAATGCTTGCAAGAAGCTATATCTGCATGTGGCCATACTTCTCCCCCTCTTATCAAGATTCAGGAGTTGAGTGGTTGTGTTAGGTACCTCCACTCTTTCTGGCACATTAAATGGGAATCGGATTTGGTGACAACTTTATGGCAAATAAATGCATCTGACAGACTATTTGCAATGTATTGCAAATATAAGATATTCTGAATTATTGGTTCAGATTCTTTGGTATGTGGCTATGAGGATCGAATATTAGTAGTGATATCCTTTTTCTGATTCTTGGCATTCTATGTGTGGTAAGTGTCTCCCCCTAATGCCTGGAATCTTCCTCGAAAAATATGTCCAGCATACGGGCAATGAAGGAATTCTTAATTAGAGATATGAGGTATTATTGAATACGGATAATGATACCTTATGTTGATCTCCAAATATGTCCATTGATGTATGCTGCGGTGGTGATATCGGTACGTGCAAAACGTTACCGATTCGCAGATGGGAAATATTTTGGCTGTAGGGCCAAATTTCCACGTATTAACTGCAACAGAGGGAGTCGTATGATTGCAGTTTGATGAATTTGGATTTATAATGCGTTGTGTAAATCCGCATACAACCAACTGGATATTGGTAAATTGCAATTCTATTTTGGATCATCAAACAAGAAACTTGATTCTCTCAATGAGAGATTCAGTTGGGCCATTATACGTATGAACATAAGATACTTAATGATATAATCCCCAAGAAAAACCAAACTATTCCATATAAATGGATTGTATCCCACGTCCAGGATCGTTTGCTCTAAATTGGAGATTCTGAGCAATGAGTTTGGGAATTTTTGTGGTACCTTATGAGTAAGGCACATTCTCAGGACAATATTGTAGATGCAAATGTGCATTACACATTGTATCTTTATGGTCCATAAATTGGCAAATGGAGTCACATGTATGTTCTTGAATTTCTTCAAGAAATTAGGTGGCTCATATTGATGTTGTGACCAATAGAGTTGCTAATAATGTTCTCATCATCCTGAAAGTAGAATGATTGAGGCAAATGTGCCAAAATCTTGATGGAATCAAGAGAGAAAATTATTTTTTATACGCAACATATAATATGGGATTGGTGTATGTATAGTACACCTACATGATATGGAAGGAATTTGCACAATTATGTAGTTTTCATGTATGTTGCACTAAGTCGAGTGAAGATTTTCATCATCACTCCTTAGTATTGGGTTTCGGTATGGAAACCATGCAACTAGATAACATGAAAACATAATTGAGGTATTTATAGAATCAATATACATTGATGCATCCATGATTAATTGAATAACCACGAAGAGAGAGTGTGAACTCTTGTAATTGTGTTAGTAGGACCATTGTCCACTAAACAAGATTCCTTTCCGTCTGGTGGAATCCCAAATGATTCTATACATAGTAAGTCAATATTCAAGTATGAATTTGTACTCATATAGAATATGTATATCATGTATGAGGTACATGATATTATTTGGTAATGGACAACATACTACATGTGGTAGTATGACATTGAGTAATAATATTTTCAATAGAAATATGAAGTCTTCTACAAGTGTTTGCTTGTTGAAGTGAACTTCAAATTGATCCAAAGAACTCGTTTGTCTCCAATGAGTTGGAGGTATAGTTGACCAAATATTTAATTTGGCATTTTCTATGTACATGGATAGTACAATCACATTTGTGAAAATGTGAGATTTGTCACACATGGTCACTTTTCTAAATGAAAAATGACATTTGCATTTGTGAGAATCCATTATGTTGTATATTGCCCTGGATCAAGGATCCTCGATAAATAAATGAGCAAACAATCATTTATGATTTGGGCAATATTACATCCTTTGTTGAAAACCTAATGAGGAATTTGCAAAAGGTAGATGGATCTCACTCCTTTGAATACTCGAATTTGTAAAATCCAAGTATGGGAGTTGCAGAAAATGCAAAAATGCGAGTGTGGCAATATCCAGAATAGATCGAGCACTTAGTTGTAATGCCCATGTGAGGAAATTAAATTCCATTAAATGCGAGGTTGGAAATATTATAAACTGGAAATATTATCCATATCCTACATAAGTTTATCATGTATGAATTTACTTGGACAGTAAATTATATAGCAATAAAGGCAAAAATTTGGGGTTCAAGGTGATTCTTGATTATAGATTGACCATTCTATAAAGAACATGCGACAAAGTCGCTGCTAACTGTGGGAATAGATGATGTAAAACCTTTGCCAAAACATAGACTCTGTAATGATAGAAAGGAGTCCCCAAATTATGCACTATATATTGTTATTTATTTAAGAAAATGGTTACTTAAATAACTTCAAAACCAAGATGTGCCTTGAATTGACATATGCAAATATTATGACATCAAGATGAATCTCGAATCACATGCAATGTTTACCTCATATTGGATAGGTGATAGAAAATCACTACTATCATGATCAATAGTAATCATTGCCAAGCTATGGTCTCAATAATGATATGTTAGCATGTTAACACAGATATGAAGGTGCAAACCAAATTAGGGGAGCATAAATGATTATATGTGTATGTGTATGTGCAGTAGATGTCATCCCATTACCTTGTGTTTATGCTGATATTATTGGTTGATCACTTTTGAAGGTAGTCAAATGTTAGAAACATGACCTCGACCTTATTGGGTGATTCAACTCAAAGGTAGTCACCATGTTTGTAGAAACACGGTGTAGACCTCAAATTATGAGACAATTATTTAAAAAATAAACACTCAAATGGTGTAAACCTTATGCAATTCATATTTAGATTGGATAAGCACATGCAGATAGTCACTATGTGATGGACATAGTGTAGATCCTGCAGTAGTATTGAGATACTAGCTTGTGTATGCCCAAGGTAAATTATGGCAATCAAATGTAGGTGTAGACCCCTTTGCAATTCATATTCAAAATTAGATACACATGATGAGGATCAGGTATCATGGTAGTACTGTGGTACACCTTGTGTATGGATTTTTTTGAGAAATGAATAAAAGTTGTCACCGTGAAGGTGAAGGTCATATTTCTAAAACTTTCTTGATATTTGTAACATCCCTAACAATTACACACCTGAGAAATCACAACTACAAATTTTTTTCTTTAAACATTCTATTGTTTGATGGATGTTATGCATGATTTAGAATTCCATACACTGTCAGTAGCTAACCCTAGGCTTCTTACTCACTTTGGACTAACATTATTACCATATCAATGTTTAAATACTTGCTTGATTTGGATCTTGTTCTCTCGTTATGTGTGTTACCTCTTTAAATAAATAATACAAACATGTGGATAAATGAAACACACCTACATATAAATATAAATACATGCCCATACATAAAAATGTAGGTATATATACATATATATATATATATATATATATGTATATGTACAATTACACATCTGCATATAAATATGTATCCATATGTGCAAGAATACATGAACATATACAACATATATGAGACTATATACTATTAAGCAAATATAAATGAAAATAGAAAAGGGAAATGAAGCGAGGCCAACCGGCCTATGAACAACCAGCCCAACCCCAACAACCGCCCGGCCGAATGGGCCAGCCCAACACCGCACGCGCACCCTCTTCCACTCACAAGCGGGGCATGTGCGCCTTCACTCGCTCACGCGCACGCTGCCACACCCGCACGTGCTCGGCCGGCCTCACCGCTCGCTCACGCGTATCCCTCTTCAACCTCCCGCCGCTCCGTTCCGTCGCGTGACGTCGCCAATCGAGCACAGTTGGCGACCGGCAAGCCTCAACGGCCTCTAACAAACACGTCGATCGCGTGACCCTGTTCCCCCTGTGTCCCCCGCCTGTTCCCCAACTGCCTCTCTTCATCTTGGCGCCCAAGACCCAGGAACCCTTGGATCGGCCGCCAGTAACCCCCGCCCTCGGATCGGGAGCTCACCAGCTCTCCATGGTCATGGCCTATATATGCCCTTCCCCAGAACCTCTAGGGCTTCCCTAGCCCACGCCGCCGCTGCGGTGACCACACCACGCAACAGCAAGCACGAGAGAGAGAGCGAGGGGAGAAGCAAGGGAGAAGTCGGAGGAAGAAGAAGACACATCGGAGGACCGCCGGTGCACGCCGACGAGTTGCTGCGTCCGTGGCGAAGGCACGACGCGGCACTGCACTGCTACCAGACTACACTGCGATGCCTCGTCACTGCGTCGTTATCCTCTCTGCCCCAGCCGCACGGTACACAATGTGATCCCCGCACCAAGCTCGGAATCGTGACCTCGCCGGAGCCACAGCTGCGTTCCCAACCTGGGGATGCGGCGGAGCTCTTCCGGCTAAGCCTCTCGGACACACGCACTCGCACGAACACTGGACGGACCTGCCCTGACCAACCGGACCCTGTGCCCCTAGAATGTCGCAGTGAACTATTGTTTGCCATGGCCAGCGTTGCCGTCGCGCTCTCGCGGCGGAAGGCGTTCCCGGTTATTCGAGCTCGTACAAGCCAAACGGTCAATCCATAAAGCGTATTGGTGATCACCAAGAGCCCCTGGCCTAACTGGACGAGACCTACGCGCCCTCTACTGCTCTGGCCACACGGCATGGCGGCGTCCACGGACTCTGCAAGCTCGCCGTCGCGTTGCCGCTGCGGACGCATTCCCGTTGATGAAGACTAACCACGGCCAAATTGACAACCTCTACGGCTTCACCGTGATTGCCCAAGCCTCCTCGCGTATCTGGTTGAGACCTGTATCCCTCTGGCCACGTTGACCGGTGGCATGTCCATGGCTGACAAGCTCGACGCCATGGCCAGAGCACTCGAGAGCCCCTCCGGATCACCTCTGCGGCTTACCGCGTTCACCCGAACACCCTGGTGGCCAAACCACGTAACGAGCCACACGTGGAGACCGACCTTGCCGAGACCGAGATGCTTTGACGAGCCGCTGCCGCCACACACCGTCGCGGGAGGTCTGGTGAACCAGTGAAACCTCCCGAAAGGCTTTACCCTAGTTCTGTGTCCACCATGAGCCCTACCAAGTCAAAAATTGAGGCCTACGACCAGTCCATGCCCCGGATTGGTGGACGCCGGCGTGCTCTGTCAGCCATGACCCTGAGCCGGTGGTCCTTGAAGCCTCATGGTGCGAATCCGAGCATACCATCACGTTCGCCATGTGCGTGAGAGTACGTATGACCGATCAATTGTACCTAGAGACCACCAGTGAGGAGCTGAAATCGCTCGCCGGTGATGTACAACCGTCGGCCATCGAGCAGAGGAGAAAGGGAGGGAAAGAGAGAGGAGAAGATATGCGTGGACCACACCTGTGTGAGCCGTGAGGCTGAGCGGTGGGACCAACCTCACCCATGTATCGGTGAACCGGTCGAAACCCCACCATGGACCTCGTCTCGCCTCGGTAGACGCGATCTACGTAAGCTAAAGCTGAGAAAGCACTGGTGCGCTTGGTGCACCAGACCAAGCTTGCGGTCCAGTGGACCGACGCTGCGGGTCTACCGTGGACCGCCATGTGTGAACCGAGCCCTGTTGCGGCCCAGTGGATGCCCATGTGGCCACGTGGCGTGACAAAACAGTGACACCTGGCGGGCTAGCCCAGCCGAGTCCAAGCCCTACCCGACCCTGATCCGGCCCAAAAAGGCCGCTGGGTTGACCTCGGTCAACTATGACCTCATGCTGACGTCATGGCGACGTCAGCCAGCAAGTCGGAATGCGACACGTGTCCCCGTGGATTTTAAATCCATTTCCATTTCATAAATTGAATTGAACTTAGAAAATTCGCAGTAAATTCATACGAAGTCCAAAAATTGCAAACGACCTATCAAAATTCTTATAAAAATGAGCTCTACATTATGGAGCTATGTTTGTGTGCATTTGGATCTTCTCATTTTTCTGATAATTCTTTGTTTGTTCTATATGCGTCGCTAACGCAACTATCTCGTGTATTTATTTCAAAGAGAACGACGTGGGACTGACTGAGGAGGGAGATTACGAGTACGACGAGGAACTTGGAGACGACAACGGAGGTGTCACACCCCACCCCCTCGTAGAACCTATTACGCATGCTCACATGTTAATTAAGCAATGCATAGGTTGCATCGTAGCTTATTTGCTCAAGCCTTTACCTTGACGAAACCTTTACCCTGCTACCCCGCAATAAGATAGACGCACACTTGCTTGCTCTATAAATAAGATTATTATTATTACTACTACTACTCTCACATATTGATGATGATGATGATGATGAGGCACGTGGTGCCGGAAAGAGGGGAGAGTGTTGTGTGTTTTGGGTGCGTGTGGTGAGGGTTTTGTCGGCCAAGCGAGAATGACGACGAGCCTTGGGCAAGTCTTGCCGGGAGAGCTACCTGAGCAATCCTAGTTGTGTACTTGTGGCGGGTATTGGACCGGAAAGGAGGTTTCGAGGGTGACCTCGGAACAATGGAATGTTGTGACGGCGTGGGGATTAACGAAGATGTCTTGCTTGGCCAATTAGGGACTTCCTGGCTTCTCGAATCATGGAAACCTTACATGCCACTTGCTCTCTGTGGGGGGGAGACAGCCGGACTACTTGGTAGGGCGGTGCCACTACTACTTGGAAGTAAGCGGATTAGTGTAGAAAGGTACGAGAGTGCGTCCCACACCCTCTCGAGACAGCTGGTAACCCCCGGGGGCCCGGTTACCAGGCCTCACAGTCTCAGCGCCCCCGTGCGGTACGTGGAGTTGGCTCAGGGCTGAGTGGTAGGGTGGCATCGACCTAGGCTAGCAAGCGGACGGCCTCTGGCCTAGACAACTCCGGATGTCGATGATGGCAGAACCCGTGGTTATGTAAAACATACTGCAGACTGTTGTATGGTTTGATCGATCGATACATAGTCGATTCATCGGCTATGGACCTGTTTCTGTGACCTGTTTCGCCGATAGAGAGTGGTGTCTTCTCTTCTCCCTCCAGGTATGATATGATTCCGGCAGTGTGCTCTGATGGAGCTATGTGCCGCTGAGACGGGCTCGAGAGGGAGTTGGGCCCGTCGAATGAGTGTGAGGTGTGGTGAGATGTGTGACGGAATGGAATGGATGGATGGAATATGAATTTGGACAACTAAACAATGATTTATACTATTGAAGTAATTAATGAATCTTGCATAGGAAGCCAACAACCAAAGATAGGTCTTTTGATATACCCTGTTGCATCCAATTCCACAAATATGTCATTGGTGGGAATGTGGCACCAGTACAATCCGTACTGATAGACATTACGTTGACTATGATGAAGATGAGGATTAGGTGTCTCGTTGCTAGCCTCAGGCTTGGAGAGGATCTCGGCGCTTCGTCCGCGTTGCTACTTTGATTGATTCCAGTGTGATTTCCGCCAGTGTGGCGTTGTAATAATTAATGTAAACCCTTCTATTTGCCCTCTTGTACTTGAAGTGTGGTAATGTTATCGACTAAAATTGGGTAATATTGTGGATTGTTCATTCAATCTGTTTTATTACACTGTGAATCTATAAATTTCCCTTCGTGGAAAATCGAGATTGTTTCAATATTGGATACACACGTTGAGGATAATCACTATGTATACCATAGTGTAGATCCCGCAGTAGTACTATGGTACTACCTTGTGTATGACCAATATGTAAAGTTTTAGAAATTTTACATAAATAATGAGGTAATCACATAAAAAATATTGGCATAAGTAAATGTTATAGAGAATTGCAATGAACAAAATACATTGAACATGTACGAGAAATTGTATTCACAATGCAAGGTAAAAATATTTACGATGCAATACATCAAGAGTCTAAAATTAAGACTAACTAAGCTGATGAAGATAAAGTAACAAAAGTACTTGCAAATGGAATACAAATAATGGCAGAAAATAAATATGAATATAACTGCATTGTGGACCAAAATCGTCTCCGAATTGGCCCCAAAACACGATCTGGTCAGCTTGACCCAAGCTGAGAGCACGCAGGCCCCAACCTGGGTCGGGGCCTAGGCCGGCCATTTGGCCCATCTGCGGAGGGGCGGCCCATATAAAAGTGGGCAGTTAGGGTTTGAGAACCCCAACCACCTCCACCCTCCAGCCGGCTGCCGCCGCCAGGGGGCGCCAGCCGCCGTCGCCATCTGGAAACCTACGAGTGGGCCCGCTGAGGGTGTCGACGCCGCCGTTCGGGATGGCGCAGGGGCTTGGCCGCGCAAGCACAGGAAGGCAGCCGTGGGCAGGCCTCACTAGGACCTGGCTGGCCGGCTGCTTGGGCAGCCAGACGCTAGGGCCAGTGGAGGTCCGATCAGTCGCTCGCCTTGCCCGCCATCGAGGGCTGCGCTACGGGGACGTAGGAGCCCGGCACGGGCATAACCGCGCACAAGAAATCAGCCGCCACGGCACGCCGGCATATGCCCCCTCCCCCTTGCGGCGCTCGGGCTGACAGGCGCGACCCTCATTCTCGCTGGAGGAGAGGAAGCCCGCGCCACCATGGCTGTTGGAGAGGCAACGAGCCGAAGGCCCGTGGGGGACATCGATCCACATGCGGTGGAGCGGGGCGTTGGTTCGTTGCAGCGAACACGCCGACGGCGGAGGAGGTGGAGGTGGAGCAGCCAGTGCCTGAACAACGGCTGGACTGCTCGGACGCGCGTACAGCGGTAGCCAAGTCAGAGCCGACATGTGCGTCGCGATCGTCGGTGGAGACGCTCGAGGTGGGGACGGGCTTCGAACCACCCTCGCCGGTGACGGGGTCGGCGTTGGTAGGGCTGGCTCAGCAGCCATCCGTATCGGTGATCGGATCTACGACGCATGCTTGACAACCAGCGGTTGTCGTGACCTGCTGGATGTGCCAGCAGCATTCGGAGTCGTTGATCGAGCCGGACCGAAGCCTGGGCACAGATCGAAGCCGTGCGCCATGCACAGGACAGAACGGTAGCGGAGCTGGTACTATCGATGCAGGTGGTGCTGTCGGAGCTAGTGTCACAGGTGATGTCGCAGATGATGCAGCCGATTGCTGGGACAATAGTGCGGGGACCACTACGTCGCTACGACAGCAACCTCCAAAGTTTCCTCAATGGAGGTGACCTCCATGCATCCTCAGGTGACGGTCCGACGTTCGCCGCGAAGGCGGTCACCAAGACGCTCACCGAGAATGTCACGAAGGTTGTGGAGGAGCTCTCTTTGGATCTGATAATGGGCAAAGTTGAGCCCAAACATAATGGCACGATGATATACCACCATCACCAACTGTAGGATGAGGGATGGGGAGCGAACAAATGTACAGTACAACATTGTTACCTTCGCAGCTGATCAATAATGATGAGATTGTGTTCCTAAGAACGACACTCTAATTATTCCCCTGGGAAGAAAGAAGAGATGAGCAATGTGTCGATAACCTGTTGCGAGTTGAATTGCGAGTAATGTAAAGGGGACATTGAGTGGAAAAATAAACCAGTACTCTATTTCATTGATCAGGTGCTATTTATACATAGTATACAGAGAGGTAATGGGGGAGGAAACTCCCCTGTCAAGTAACCACGACCCACGCCCCGTGGTAGTGGGAAGTTTCCCCGTGATGGGATAACTTGCAGTTGAAGTTTGACGGAGGGAATCCTAGGAGGGCGGTTGAGATCACCCTGTTAGAATTCGTAACATCTACAATGTGTGTTCCAATATTAATAATGATTGTTTGTGAGGTCTACACATCTTGTGATCACCTCTAATTGTTGTGTGGTTTACAATTTTTATTGAATACCTCCAATTACCCAAAACAAAATGACAAGATATGGAATCCCCTAAAATTTGCATTTGGGATTACAACATCACCATAGCTATTTTAATTTACCTTAAGTGTAAATTAATTAAATCAATGGCTTGTTACATGTTGTGGATATTGATTTCAGAGGAGTTTGAAGGACTTGCTCTAGATTGCATCACTATTCAACATGGACAATGGACATTAACATTGGTTTTATCCTATGGACTATTGGAATAATCTCATGTCAACACATAACTATTGTGGGTATCATATCGATGTATTTGATACTCGACAATATTTATGGACTTCTATATATTAGACGAGAGTCTCATTGAATTCTTGTCATATATAGATTGTATGGGAACTATTCCAATGTGGGAATGGTATGTGGCTAGTGGGCATTTTGTACCACAAACTCTATAATTAGGAAAGCAATATATTCCTAGTTCTTATGGAAAGAAGAGGAAATATTTTTGGTCATCGATGATATGATGCAACGATAGTTTAGCCTATTTTGCCACTACTAGTATAATGCCCGTGCTAACGCCACGGGTTTATTCCAAAGATGTATATGAAAACAACCAAATGATAATATTTTTTATAGTTTTTACTGCTAATAAACTTCCAACACGGCAATAAGTAGCAATACCAGAACATCCTTACCAGGTTTCAAGTCTCTATGTATTATGCCATTGGCATCTCAACAGTCCATTGCACATTAATTGCAGTGTGTGTATGTGTGTATCTAGTTGCCTCTAAGAAAATTGTGCTTTCAGCGGAACAACATACTAACCTTGCTAATGCAGTTCCAAGTACCAAATTCAGAATAAAATACAAGTCACACCTTCAAATCCATGTCAACAGAGGTATCTTCAGTTCCAGTAATATTAGAAAGTATAGGTGGGCTACCATCTCCACCAAATTCCTGTATCAAGGACCAAGCCCATTACAATTCCAGCAACATGAAACTTTATAGAAACCCCAGCATCTTGACAAAAATTATAGTACAAAGCCTATTAATTTAAAAGAAAGATGGATAAGTAGATGACATTAATCATAAAGAACATGATAATCAACAATGGGTATAGGAAACTGCTTGCAACTCTGAATTTGGGATCAATAAATTATAAACTCACCTGAGGATCCAGTAATGCATTTAAAATTGTCCTTTTCTTGCTGCCCTGACAAAATTAACAAGAGTTATGGCAAGAATTATCACAAGCTGATAGTTCAGGTGTCTGGATGCAGAGAGCTGTTGTTCAGAGACTGATCAGATCTGAACACAAATAACACAAGGATGCAGAAATTAGCTTCACTCTTGAATGTTGAGATATTGAATGATAAAGTGAGAACTACCAATTAGCTGAAAGATAAAATTTCAATTGTATCTATTAGGAAACTGTTTGAACACAACAAATATAGTCAAGTATAATGCCTAAGCTAACGCTACAGACAAATCAACTAACTAAAATACATGGAAGGCTGCAATATGAGAACTCAATTTGTCTTTGAATGACTGTAATCTGAACAAAACCAAATCTGGACACCTTTTTTTAGTCACAGGCAATTCAACAAGCACCTAGAGAGCACCATAACATCACCAACCAAGTACCGGGTAGAAGCTGAATCGCTGAAGGGTGACGTAGGCAAAAGGATGTAGGCATGGCCTGAACGCTGGACCTGCTGAACGTAGGGCGCCGTGCTCCTCCTAAGCCCGGACGGGAGACCGGAGTGCGGGAGCCGCCGAGGGAGAAATTTGCAAAATCTAAGAAAATTAAGAGAGAAGAGGGAGACGACCAGACAGAGATATGGAGGGGAAGGAGATGATGCTACCTTTTGTTGGGGCATGGTGGTTGCAGTTGACCGAGGGCACCAAGGATGGCCCCGCGTGCGGGCTGGTGTCGTGGCGGCACTGGGCCGCGGCACGGCGCGGCGGGCGCGGGCTGGCGTCGCGAGCTGGCGGCGCAGCGTGCGTGGGAGAGCGGCGTCCCGAGCAGCAGGGCACGGGCGTCGTGACGCACGCGGGCGGGCGCGGCGGCGGCGCTCGTGGCGTCGTGGCGGCGTGCGTCCCGGCCGTCGGCGCGGCACCGGCGGCGGGCGTCCTTGGCGGCGCGGCTTGTGGCTGCACGGCGCACGCATGCAGGAGACGGCGGATCGACGACGGGAACCGGGGGAACCGGCCGGGAACAGAGACGGCGGAGGAGGAGGCGCTGGCCCTCCGGCGCAGCAGCGGGAGCGGCCTGGCAGCAGGCAGCGCACGTGCACGCGGAGGGCACGACGAGCAGCAGGGAGGAGGCGAGCAGGCCTCCTGCTCGGCTCGGCGAGCTGGGACGGGGCAGCGGCCTCGCGGCCTCGCGCGGGCGAGCGCGGCTCGCGTCTGGCGCGCGCAGGGGCGCTGCCCAGGAGCGCGCGACGGGGCCCGGGGCAGGCAGGGGCGACGGCGGCACTCGGCCTCCACCCGGCTCCTCGGCTGGCGCGTCCCGGCCGGTGGCGGCGTGCGTTCGGCGCAGGAGGGAGAGGAACGTGGAGACGGGAGGAGAGGGAGAGGGAGATGGAGTCGCGCCGTTAGGAGTGAGTGAGAGATTATTTGTCAGAGTGAATCCCGTCCCTTTATTTTAAGGATCGGTAGCTATTAGGTGCATTAACCTAGGTGTACTTAGTAAAGATTAGGAGAGATAATGACTGTGAGAGATTGTGGGGGTTATTTTATTCTGTGGCTTTAGGAATATTTTTTTGATGCATTATATGTAGTAATGAATCAGTTTTCCTACGGATACTGAGTTAGCAATTGAGGATATTTAATTATATTCTAATTACACTCGTATCTTACTAAATTATAGAGATATCCAAATGTATTTTCATATGGAAACACAAAAGAACAACATTGAATATGGCATATAAGTAATGAGATAAGTCTCAATTAGGTTGTATTATGCATAGAACAAACCCCATACAACATATTTCGTATAAAATGTTTTCACACTATTGATGCAATCTAGATTTAGAATGATCATCTTGTTCATCATATGGATGAGTGAAAAATTATTAGCAAATATATTGGTCATTTTTTTTTCTAAAGTATGAATACGATAAGTGTCATAGGGAAATATATTTTAAGACCCTCTTATCTTAAAATCATATTTGTTTGTTTTGGATTTCTTATCATATTCAAATGAATACGAGTGTGTCTAATACATGGATTGTATGGACAGTTCAGGCATTTCATGGTTCTCAAGATACACCTATAAGATGGCATCGAGTGTGAGAAGGATCCACACTCAACCATGCATTTAACAAATAATGGCTCATGTGTGAGCTCATTATCTTGAACACTACTGATTTTTTGTTATAACAAAAGTTTAGTTACATATCCAGAAGGATAAATGGAATCCATTAGTATGACATCAAGATAATAATAGGACCATTGCTCATAAATTGGTATTTTCCAACTTCGTGTTGGGGTCAGGTAGATTTACACACTTCTGACTTGTGATTAACTGCATATCCCCTATATGCATTTAGTACATGGGAATCCATGAAGATTTCCTATTTGCGTAAGATTGGATTACATTGTATACGTATCAATCTCACCACCATAGCGTACATTGATGGGTACACATAGAAAAAATAGGGATCATCGTCAGATTTCAATCTTCGTCGATTGCTAAGTATCTAGAACCTCTTACAGAGGATCTATTTATGACCCGTATGCTAAATGTATTTAATTATGAGCATTTCTAGGCATTGGGGGGAGACTTGAAGTACCATATATAATGCTAAGAAGATATTTGGAATGCCTAAGTTATTTCAAGCTCAGGACCACGTACTAAATGAACTGAATTTTGAGTTCAAAGAATTGTTCAACTGCATAATATTACAAATAAACTGCCATATGCATTTACTGATTACTAAGGTGTCTTTTAAACTTGTTAATCTATTGAAAGTATTTGCCAGAAAGAGTGGTCGTACCAAGTAAAACCACTCAACTCCCAATTGTAAATAAGAGGGGGAGAATTATGGCCATAAAGCAGGATTATTCATGCTAGCAATAGAAGGTTTCCTTCTAAAGAAAGTAAATGCAGGTCAACTTAATTGGCGACACCTTGCGGGTAAATATTGGTTATTACCCTGTGGATAAATTTCATCCATAAACCCTAGCTCAGAGGTGCACCTAAATACTGATGATGGGATATCGGAAAGTCCTGACTCTCGTTTTGGAAAGTCACGATGAGTCATTCCGGGTACTTTGAGTCTTGATAGACCAGAGAATTATATGATAGAAAGGCTACATGTGTCGACACGTACTTATCTGAATAAATTGTATACAACATTCCAAGTTATCCAACAAATAAGACCATGACAGAGTGATTTTCTCACTCTTATTGGAACTTGTTGAGTTGTTATAGTACATACAGAGATAGTCGTGTTCATCAAAATGAAGGTGTTTTGGACTGTGATGCCAACAACTCATTGTATCTTTACTATGCGATACAAAAGTGTTTTCATCCAAGGATGGATTGAGAACATTATGGTGATGAGTTTAAAGCAAGACTAGTAGCACAAGGGGTTTTACGCAAAGCCCAACATTGATTTTCAATGCAAATTATTATCCATAGTAAGTATTATAATTTTCCAATACTATTTTATAATTGGCAGTACAAAAGCATATATCTTTGTAGTTGATAGTTGATAGATGTAGTGATTACATATATTTATATGGTCACTTGATTTGGTGTATTTGTGAAGCTTCCGGGAAGGAGTTCACATACCCAAAACCCACACATAATGTAACACCCTAAATTTTGCGTTTTTTAAATAGAGTTAAAATGCTTTAAATATGAATTTTTGTGCTCATGAAACATAAGAAAAATTAAAGTATTCATTAAATTAAAATTTATCGTAGGGTTAGAAACCTGTTGATGCATTCATGCCTTTGCATTTGATTTATATCAATGAGTGGTTTTGATCAAAACGAAAAGGAATTCAAAATCAATTTGAAAATGCTTTTGAAAATTGATTTAAGAAAAAGAAAAGGAAAGTTCTTCTCTCTCTCCCTCCCTTTCCTGTTTCTAGCCAAAGGCCCACTCCGGCCGTATAATTTCCCCGCTCCCTCGGCTCGCTAGGCCCAACAGGCCGGCCCAGCTGTTTCCCAGCAACTGCCCACGCCATCATCTCCTTTTCTCGCTGACGACTTGGACCCACCGGTCAGCTCCTTCTCCTTCCCCAACTCACCTCTGTCTCACGCGAACGCACGTGCCGAGCGCCCCTGCAACCGCCCGCGCGTTAGCCGCTCCCACTCCTCTACGCGCCTCGCCCTTGACGACGCAACTGCCCCAAACACCCCCACGCTCCCTCTCCGGTTCTATAAAGCGGAGCACTGCCCCCTGTTTCTCCGTTTTGCCCTTCTCTGTTTTTCCGCGCAGCCGCTCAGTAGAGCTCCACTACCGCAACCGACGTCGTGTCGTCGCATTTCGCCCCAGACCGAGATCATCAGAGACTTAAGAATCCTCGCAATATTATTCCTACTGTCAATTTTCGCTTTGAGCTCCCCTATTGACCTCGTCGGACTTCGTAGTGAAGTGTTGTCCGCCATTCCTTGCTGTCGTGGTACCCGAGCCTCCCTCGTCTCCGTATTCGACTTGGTCGCAGAGACATCGCCGGCAAGAACCGTGCTTCGTCGTTCGCTGCTACCGTCGACCGCCTTCCCTGTTAGAGTGTGCAGCGGAATTCGGCCCGACTCGCTATACCCACGAGCCGGCGCCCCTCGGGCCCAGATCCACCGGAGCCCACAGCATATCAGGCCTTGGGCCTAACTCAACCCAAAAGACTAGCCTGATAGGTGAGGGCTGCCCCCGCCTTATATGTTGTGCTCCCCCACCATCAATTACTGATGTGGGACTAAACCCAACAATCTCCCCCGTCACACATCAGACCCAACTATTCCATCACACTACACTATGTGATCTCCGAAGACGTTATGCAGGCCCCGAGTCCAACGCTCATCACACAACCCGTGTGACCTCCAAGCGTTAACGGGCTCCCCCGTCACATGTGACCCCCTGAGATTTTCTAGGTTTTCCAACCATCGGCTCCGATACCACTTGTTAGGGTACGCAGCGGAATTCGGCCTGGCTCGCGCGGAATCCAGGCCCCAAGCCTAACTCAACCCAAAAGACTAGCCTGATAGGTGAGGGCTGCCCCCGCCTTATATGTTGTGCTCCCCCACCATCAATTACCGATGTGGGACTAAACCCAACATTCCCTAAGATGACTCCGGCCTCCTTCTCAACTCGGTAAGCTTCGCCCCACTCCTCTCTCCCTTCCCGAGTCTTCAATTTGGCGAATCGTGGCCTAGGGCCCTTCCCGCGAGCACCCCGCGCCGCCGGCCATGGCACACCGTCGCGCCTCCTCTGTTGTTCTCCCTGTGCTCGTCCGAGCGCACCATCGCGCTCTCCTCGCTTTCCTCTATCTTCCTGTACTTTCACCTGGATCATCCATGGCCCGTAGGCCCTTAGCCGTTTCCGCCGGCGAGCTCCCCATCGGCGGCAATGGAGCTCTGCCGCGACGTCCCTCTGTTCTGGCATTTGCTCCCAGCCGGCAGATCTCCCTCTCTTCTTTGCTTCTATTTTGAGCCGCTCATCTCTCATCCAATGGATCCAAATAGATCATACCCCTTCGCTGTCAGTTTTGCTAAAGAGTCCCTGCAATTCCACAGCTCGAACCCGCAGCCCTCTGTTGTTCCAATTTCAGAAAAATCAAATGAAATTCGTTTTAATTCAAAAGGAATTAATTTCAGATTTGCCATCCATTTTGAAATGCTTATAAAATTTGTGTTTTAACTCTGATTTGAACGATTCGAATTGCGTTAGTTTCGTAATGAAATTACCTACATGTTAAACTTTTTGTTAGTTCTGTTTGGAACATTTAAATTTTGAGGTCAAGTTTAATTAATGAAAATGCTCTTAGAGAACTAGTTTAATTCATATCTTTTGCGTTATAAATCCGTTTTTCGTGAAATTCGCGTTGAAATGTTCGTAGCAGTGCGTAGTACGTGTTTACAAACCTTTCACTTTTGTTTACTGTTGCGGGTGTACCATTCTAATAGTAGCTATGTTTGCTTTGTATGAATGCAAATTGGAATGTGTGTTGTTGCAATGCCGTGGTCGAGTTCAGACGGTGAGGAGTTCGGTTGTGAGCAGGAGTTCTACGACCAGCAGTAGGAGCACTAGGAGTTTGAGAACCAAGGCAAGTATAACATGGGACCTACCTTGTTATCCTATTCACCATAATCATGATTTCATATGCATGTGTTTAATTTGATACCCGTAGTATATTTCCATAGTATTGAAATCCTTTACCTTGTGTCCTATGGGTTATGCATATGGGTAGATGGCTAGTACAAAATGAAATGATACATGATCCCTGCCAAATGTTATAATGCTCTGAATGAATTGGTGAACCTGTTTATGGCAATTGGAACATAACCCTTTTATAACAACTCACTGTTGGCAAAAGCTGGGACTCACAGTGCAACCGTGAGGGCTACATGGCTCTACCTTTAACTCAGTAATAGGCTCTTTTCTAGCTTGTTAGCGGTTACCCGAAAGGGTACATTAGGCTCTTGCCGAGCTGGTTATAGTGCGTCCTCTGTCCGTTTGAGCGTAGGTTGCTGTCTTTATGCCACTCGGAAGGGGGGCTCTATTTCCCCTTGCCAATCCTAGCGGCCCTAACTTGTTAGACGAGATTCCATGAAAGGTTTCATAATGAACCCTACCGACCTTCCTTGGAAGTGGGTCAAGAGGCTGATCCCCTCGGGCAAAAGTGTAAATCACGACTCACAGGTAAAGATGCACAACCTCTGCAGAGTGTTAAAAACTGATATATCAGTCGTGCTCACGAATACGAGCGGCTCGGAAAACTGACAGATTAATTGTAATTAACTTGATGAACGTTTATGTTCCTATTGCTGTTATAATGATGATGCTTATGATTCACATAACTTTGGCAATGATATAAATGGGATCATTTGGGGCTTAAGCATAACTTGATGTTACTTAATAAATAAAACTTTGATTAACTAAAAGTGTGTTTGCTAAACGTAGTAAGCCAGTGTCAACCTTTTGAGCTTCATAACCTCATGTTATATTTGCTGAGTACGATATGTGCTCACGCTTGCTTTACTTTTCAATTCTTGGACAAAAATCCCGGATGGGTATCAGATTGCAAGAGTTTGGAGAAAATAGGCTTGTGATCAACCACTCAGTCGTCCCTGTGGAGTTGGAGTCTGGAGTCTTCACCTGAAGATCGGAGTTGTTCTTCCGTTGTTTGTTGTCTAAGGTTGTTTTCTTGTTCTAATACGTTATGTAATAAGTATTGTCTTTTGATATTGCCCTTATTTTGTGGCTATATGTGAGATTTGACTTCCTGGGCTCACATATAGTGTGTATCTGGTTTTGTCTTTAAAATCGGGTGTGACACATAAAATCACAACACATTGTGTATTGCTTAAGTCAATATATTGCTTAAAGTAGTTAAGTCGAATTTGGTACAATTAACTTTGTGTGTGTTCCATAAAGTAAAGGGATACAATATTGATTACACGTGGGTGTTTATTGTGAAGTTCTTGATTGGATTTCACAGTGTTATATGATGATCAATAATATTGACATCATTGGTAATAAACACATATTAATAGCACATAGTAATCTGAAGACAGAGTTTGAGATTAAAGATATGGACTAAACCAAAATTTTATTTTGTGTTTATGATCCAAGCATCTTCCCTCAAAATCTTGTAGAAAAGCTATCTATACCTAGATCATATTGACTGATTCAATATGAAGCTATCCTATGGTTGTTCTACTTCATAATAGAGGAAGATTGTTTTATGTCATAGTAATTGAGATGAGGTATTGGGACATGTGGTCCATTATCTCATATTGATGCGCTAATATATCTTGCAAAAGTTCCAAGTTGGATATTATTTTGTAATGATTTTCTATCTAGTAGTAGCGCGACTCCTACCAAATGTTGGTGGATTAAAGTTAAGAATATCTTTGATATCTTAATATCATAAGTGATCTTGGTGTGTTCGTTTGGAAGAACCCATGATTTGGTTGCATATAGTGATTCTAGTTACATATAAGATCTCCAAACACTAGATCATTGAAAGGCTTTACATGAATATGGAAAGACCGCTTTGTGGTAGTCCTTATATAGACATCTGCGGTCATTTCCACCAATCATTATGATATTGTATTTACAAGGCTTTCATATGAATGTGTATAGCTTGACAGAATGATATATCACATACTGAAGTTATGTGGTGTTGATTATATTGAATCAACGGTCATTATCTATAAAGGTAATGCACCTTGTGTTGTGTAGATGGAGACAAGTTATACTTAATACAATATTTTTGTATTAAGAAGGTTCTATTCCATAGGTAATATGGGCATATGAACATTTGCAAACTAAGTATTGTGATAATCTCATAGAGATATTCACAAAGTCTACCACGCTCTACATTTTATATGTGTTGAGTGCATTGGTATGAATTTACTTTGAGATTTGCAAGTATCAGGGGGAGAGTCTCTCTGATTAATAACTTGTTACACACATCATATTGCACTCTTTTCTTTGTATAAGTTTTCCCTTGTGGTTTCTTATATAAAGTTTTTAATGAGGCAATATCAACATAAGGTTATGTCATATCATCCAATTTCCCCCTTAGGAGCATGTTTGGAACAAAGGAATACAAAACGAAGGAATAGGAAAAAACGCAGGAATAAGACCGAGTGAATAGTGGAAAACTATAGGATTACAAAACACATGAATAAATACTTTGAGGTGTTTGAAATGGAGGGACAAAACTTCATGAAACATGAGCAAATATGGGAAGGAAGAGAGAGCAAAGATTCTTTCCCTTAGGTTAGAGTGGATGTTTTATTTCCTTTGTTTTGCACTACCATGAATTCCTTTCTTTTGGAAAGGAACTCAACATTACTTCATTCCAAACACTAACAAATGATTCATTTTCTATGAAATATATTCCTTCAAAATTCCTTTGGAAATCCTTTGATCCAAACAAGCCCTAGGGGGTTTTGATGGATGATATATGAACATAAAAGGTATTATACTTGAGACATCTACGATTATCTTTGAGGATAATTCGGCATGTGTTACTCAAATGGAATAAGGTTATATTAAAAGTAATATGACTAAGCATATTATTCCAAAGCAATTCTACCCCCATAAGCTCCAAAAGAATGGAGAAATTGAAATCTTGCAAACTAAGTCATGTTATAAGTTAGTAGATTTACACAAAATCTCTACCATACTCCGTATTCCATAAATGTGTTGAGGGCATTGGTATGAGAAGACTTAGAGACTTGCGAGAAACATGGAGAGAATCTCTCTAAACATAACCTACTACAACTTTACATTATACTATTTTCCCTTTATATGAGTTTTAATCTTTCGAGTTTTTTCACATAAGATTTTAATGAGGTAATGGTAACACATAGTAAATATCATATTATATATTTTTCCTCTTCGAGGTTTTTCGAAGATAATATTTATGACATATTGATCTTTGATCAAATTGTTATTAGACTATGTCTTTGGGAATCCCTAAAGGGTCTATTAACACTGATATTTTATATATCTTGGTGTTTCTCCTTATTTTTCCCACTAGATTTTAAGAAGTTTTGCCTGGTATATTGGTATATTGGTACACTTTGTTTTTTTCATATGATTTTCCAAAGCTTAAAGATTATAACTGTTAAACAAGCAAAGGTC
The DNA here is from genome assembly GCA_022036555.1 of Microstegium vimineum. Classification (NCBI taxonomy): domain Eukaryota; kingdom Viridiplantae; phylum Streptophyta; class Magnoliopsida; order Poales; family Poaceae; genus Microstegium; species Microstegium vimineum. The sequence continues at coordinate 18,602,247 of CM039125.1, read as the reverse complement.
TATGGGCATCAATTGATAACGGGGAGTGTTAAGATTAGATATTTAGTGATCAATAGACACCTGCCTTTTGGACTTGTATATATACATATATTTGTTCTAACACAAGACCTGTCGGTCATTTCTCATTTGGTCGCTCTCGCTTTTACTTTTCACTTTGAACAATAACATGAGGTTTATATTATTGTATTCCTAATGCACATATTTTTATAATATTATAATTAGTCTAATTATTTATATTTAAAAATATATTCTTATCTCCCACAACTAAAAACACAAAGATAAGACTTTCACCGTGCGGCAAAAAAAAATTTGGTGCGGCCAAGCAACGCGCCGTGTGACGAGTCTCCACGAAAGAAAAATTGAGCGCCGACATGTGGACCCTTTACATGCAAGAAAGGAAATTAAGGCATGCAGACAATCAATATTAGGGAGTGCAATCATACGACTTATTACGCTCCCACAAAACAAGGAAACAAATCAAAACCGCCAGCAATCATACGACTTATTACGCTCCCACAAAACAAGGAAACAAATCAAAACCGCCCATCACAGCTTGCACAAGAGTAAGTCATCTATAAACCATCGCATGCCCCCATCGCCGGATGGGGGTTGCTATTGCCAATCCATCGCCGTTGTCGCCCGTCCATCGCTGTCGCACACGGTCGTCTCGCGCCCGGACTCCATCGCACGCCCAGACTCCATCGCACGCTGTTGTCGCCCGTTCGTCGCACACGGCCGTCGCACAGCCGTCTCGCGGCCCAGCCATTGTAATCGGCAGTCGCCCGTCCGTGTCGCGTGGGAGTCCATCGTCTGGCGCTGACGCTGCCTTCACGTCCCCTGGACAAATCACACGACGTGAGAAAGGACATCCATGATCCAGGTGAGACAAACACATACAACTATATGGTTCACAAGCAACACCCATGCAATGTATCAGTTCAAAGCTAATGTACCATTGGTTAAATCTTGTCTTTTTCATTTGCAGGTGGTCATCCACATCGCACCTCCGTTGCCGAGTTCGTAGTCCACGCCACCCACCGCACACTTAGTTGAACGACCCCCAAGTCATCCGACAGAAGACCAAGATCTTCAAGAATTAGGTATATCTGAGTTTGCTGTCTGCATTGTATTGTTTTGCCAAGTCAATTTGCCATAACCTCATCGTCGTTAAGGTACCAATTTTGGTAAGATTGTAAGTAACATTTGAGGTAACCTGCCAAAATCAATAATGAATCAGAACATTCATCAACATATGTCAAAATAGGGGATCTAAGACAGATAGGATCTGATTGCTCTACTAGCTTCTCAAAATCAAAATGTACCTAAAGAAATTGAATTGATTTTTTCTATTGTTCAGGGTTTGGGAGCTGATTATTGAAATTAATTTGCTTTGATTTCAACACTTTGTATTAGCAACAAGTCTTAGCCACTCAGTTAACAATGATATAGATACAGTTAATAAGGTGTCCTTCATTGGAAACTTGTGAGGCACGAGTTGAGGCATCTTAGATTGCAAAAGTTTTAGTTTTCAGGACTCCTAAGCAGAAATACTTGGTGGGAATGCTAGGGGAACAACGAAGCCAAACAAAGACACTGCCATGAGTCTGGGAACAATAAACTAAAATCCTTCTACATTATACTAGCTTGTCAATATCCAATTTTAGGGGTACTATATTTATTTGATTTTAATCATGGCCAGTTTGCTCTTTGCTGAAGGTATTGCTTCAACAAACAAGTCTGCCAAGGCCTGGGCATATGCTCTTGCTAAGCACTTTCTTCTGAAAAAGAGGTATAAACATTGTAATTAATTATATTTTATTTATTTAGTAATTACTTAACTTGAGAAGAATTAGTAATTGGTCTTTACCTCAAACCATTGTTTCTGATTCCCCCCACATATGTATTCACATACACATATTGAGTTGGCTTTTTACTTAAATTTGAGAATTCATACTATGGTTTCAAAAGAACAGTTCTGTTGCAGGCCTGCCAACAAAATATCGTCCATGTGTATATTGTATTATTGTGATATAATACAGTTATACAGATTCTTGCAAATCATGGCCAAGGCATAAGAACATTTTAAAATCAATTTTTATTTATAAAACCTGGCACTATTTCTTGTTCTTTTAAGTATTCTGCAATGAAAGTGTGTTTGGCATAAATTATTTGATTTGTGCTGATACTTGCTCCTATCATAGGTCTCTCCCCCAACTATTCATATGCTTACTTCTCTTTAAAAAATGTTAGATTGGACAAATGATGTATTTGCTAATATACAAGGTACTCCTATTTGATAGCTACCAAATGTACCTTGTAAAGCATATATGGTGTACCAGTCTCTATTTGTGTCTTCAAAATGTCAAACCAGAAGGGTCTGTTGAAACAACTTTCTTTGCCTGTCCCTGAAACCAGAAAGCAACGGTTAATAAATCAGGTTCCATGATAGCAGCATGCATACTAAAATAGATTATGCTAGCAGTCGAATTAAACTAGAATATGCCTCTGGCTGGTTACAAGCAATTTTGATAAATCATTAATAGGTAGTTGATATTGTCGATATTGTAAAACATGAGTTCCCTATGATTAAATAACTCAAGTCTACTAGCAATGGACCCTCAGCGCTGCTATCAAGGCTCACAGATTCTTGCATTGTCACCAACAGTACAACTACAAAGTCTCCAATCATGCTAAAGAGAAAGAGGGTGTATAAAGCAATCAACATACACCCTCTTTCTCTTACAGGAACGTATACTACATTGAGCGTCTTATAGATTCACAAAGCAATCATTTTAAGGTATCATACGTTTACTCATATATAAAATACATATAAGATGACTACTTGAGTTTCACAAATGCAAACAATGACAAAGTATTCACATAAGTTAACCACAAATACATGTAAGATGACTACTTGAGCCATGAGGCAAATAAAAAAATGCTACACTTAAGGCATACAGACCACCAGTATACTGACTGCAGATAAAAATGACACAGATGTAAGAAATGGTCGCATGGAAGTACACAGATACTAGCTCAAGATTAATTTCATAACTCGTATGATTGGTAGTGAATTATATTGGGCACTTGAGACAAAATTATCAAATTGGCCCACAGGATCACAACACGAGTATTTAACTGGAGCCACAAAGATGTGGTCTATTGCTTCATTTATGCTTTTTGGTTCTTTTAATTTTCATGCACACAGGAAGTCAACCTACCAAAATGAACTAAAATATGATTTTTAATTGGACAACAACAACCATTCAGCCATTTAGAGAAGTACAATTAATAAAGGATACTAATGCTAACCACCCTCGCAATATAATTAAAGCTGAAATACAATAGAATAGGAAGCAATATAAAGCTATGATACAATAGAACACCTGAGAATGCTCTTAGTGGTGAGCGTACAAGTTTGAAAGCTACAGACCTATCATTAGTGAATGGGACACAAACTTTGCCATCAGATGAGTCAAACTCGTCGAGGCTCAGTAAAATGGCGACACCTACTCAGCCCATGTCAACCTCACCTAAGCTAAAAGCTAGGACTAACAGCAGGTCGACATCACCTACTCCTACACTGTGAAACTGATAGCAATGCTGGACCGGGGATACCTCATAGCAGCAGTTCAGTTCTTCCCTTCAGGCAGACAGTTAAGATGGCAGAATCAGATGATCTGTTCACGTCAGAGAAACTGACTCCGCGGTCTTCGGCTTCAAGCAAGCCGGGCACGGATGTACCAGCGAGTATTGATGATCGTCCAGGGTCAGAATCTCCTTCAGGTACAAGTGAAAATTTGTTATCTTTATTGAATTCATCTGAAGGGCTTCGACGCAGTGCGCGTACTAATATCCAGTCTGCTGATGGAATTTACATAGCTGATGAGGATATGACAAGCAAAGCAATGCGAAGGGCTGCCATCCGAAACTGGGATAGCCCTCCGGAGAAGAAGTCGGCGGCTGCACAGAATGGTGTGCCGCATTCGCTTTCATCTCCATTGGTTGAACAACCTGGTACGTCCAGCTCCTGCCCTGCTATTTCCTTTATTCCTATTCCGAATATTTCTTGTGTTAGAAATCTCGGTAACTTAGGTTATAAATTAGGTAATAACAATGCAGAGTGTACTTTGTCTATCAATGCTTTGAAGAAAATAGAAATTGATAGAGCTATCGTAAAACCATCTACAAATCAAATAAGGAAAGAAGACATGAATGCGGGGTTTACTAAACCTTTGCTCCTTGATGCTAGTGATGATGTGGCCGTTGTAGATGACGATCTGCTCGCACATTTGATCAAGGATGTTTCGGAGGTTGATTTTGAAGACTTGGACCTGGACACAAAATTATGTGATCTGAAAGGCCATTGCTCGAAAATCAAAATCTACCTCGAGAAAACGAAAGATCCGGAAAAGGGTCATAAATAAAAACTAGTTTTCCAATGAAAGGCTTCTTTTGGAATAGCAGAGGTTTAGCGGACCTAGCTAAATTTAGATACATTTCGGAGGCAGTAACGGAACATAGTCTTTATTGCTATCATGGAAACAAGGAAACATGACATGTCAAATACGAACTTGACACGACTCTCAGGAGATGCGGATTTCGTTTGGCATTGCCTTCCACCTATTGGCAGATCTGGTGGAATCCTTCTTGGAGTCAATACATAAATGCTACACCTTTCCTTGATTGTAGAAGGGGAGTTTTACATTAAATTCCATTTATGCAACAAGACAGATAATTTCAAATGGATCCTTATGGCGGTCTATGGTCCAGCCCAGGACGATTTTAAATCGGCCTTTTTGGCTGAACTGGTTAGGACATGCCAACAAAATCCTTTACCCACTTTAATTGGTGGAGATTTTAATATTTTGAGATCTAGCAAAGATAAAAATAATGACAGATACGTTGACCGTTGGCCTTTTCTTTTCAATGCTGTCATTGATAGTTTTGTTCTTCGTGAAATTGATTTGACGGGACGACAATTTACTTGGGCCAATTCACTACCTAACCCAACATACGAGAGATTGGATAGGGCTCTTATGTCAACTGAATGGGAGTTTAAGTATCCTTTAGTCTCGTTGCAAGCCTTGGATAGGGGGGTGTCAGACCACACACCTCTACTTTTAGATACCGGAACGCCATCCTTTCAGGGAAATGGAAAACAGTTCAAATTTGAACTAAGTTGGTTCACCCATGAGGATTTCAATGATCGGGTCGTTGAGATCTGGAATAGGCCGGTGAAAGGTAGAAATTCAGTCCAACGTTGGAACAATAAGTGTAGTGTCTTGCGGAGACACCTACGTGGTTGGGCTTCCCATATTAGTGGAGTTTATAAGCAAAGAAAGGGTGAACTTCAGTCAATAATTAATGACCTCGACATTGCTGCAGAGGTCAGGGTTTTGACTTAACCTGAACAAGAAAATCTTGCTCAATCTCGGGATCAACTGACCAAATTGCTTAGAGAAGAGGAAATCAAGTACTACCAGAGGGCAAAGGTAAAAAATATCCTTTTGGGAGATAACAACACTAGATATTTCAAAATGGTTGCCAATGGTAAACATCGGAAAAAAGATTTTTTTCCCTTGATCACCAAGATGGCATTGTTGAGGGTCAGGAAAACCTAAAGGCCTATATCACTAGATTTTATAAGGAACTTTTTGGAGAACCTGAGGTTAGTTCCTTTACTCTGGAGGAGGATAGGATCTTTGATATTCCTCAGGTTACACAGACTGAAAATGACGTTCTAACCTCACCTTTCACCGAGCAAGAAGTGCAGGAAGCGATTTTTGATATGGAACATAATAAAGCACCTGGTCCAGATGGTTTTCCAGCTGAATTTTATCAGAAATTCTGGAATACCATCAAGGGGGATCTAATGCAAATGTTCCATATCAGAAATGCAGGGGATTTACCGCTTTTTACTTTGAACTTTGGGGTAATCACCCTTATCCCAAAGGTCCAAGAAGCGAACATGATTCAACAATATCGACCGATCTGCTTGCTTAATACAAGCTTCAAAATTTTCACAAAAGTTGCTACCAATAGGCTAAATTCAGTGGCAGACCATGTTCCTAGTCCAACTCAAACAGCGTTTATGCGAGGACGAAACATTTTGGAGGGTGTTGTCATCTTGCATGAAACTGTTCATGAGTTGCATCGAAAGAAACATAATGGTGTAATCCTCAAGATAGACTTTGAAAAGGCGTATGATAAAGTCAAATGGCCCTTTCTTTTTCAAACACTTCGAATGAAAGGGTTTTCGCCCAAGTGGATAAACTGGGTTAAAACTTTCATTTCGGGTGGGAGCATAGCTATTAATGTTAATGATGATGTTGGTCATTTCTTTCAAACTAGGAAAGGCCTTCGACAGGGTGATCCTTTATCCCCATTGCTTTTTAACATTGTAGCAGATATGCTAGCGATTCTTATAAATAGGGCCAAAGTGGACGGGCAAATTTGTGGAGTAGTGCCTCATCTCATTGATGGTGGATTATCTATTCTACAATACGCTGATGATACAATTCTTTTTATGGATCATGACCTTGACAAATCCCGAAATATGAAGTTGTTACTTTGTGCTTTTGAGCAAGTATCAGGTTTAAAGATTAATTTTCATAAGAGTGAATTGTTCTGTTTTGGAGATGCCCAAGACCACCTTGATCAATATGTTGAACTGCTTGGTTGTAAGTCTGGGGATTTTCCAATCCGATATTTGGGAATTCCTATACACTTTAGAAAGCTTAGGAGTGCTGAGTGGAGGAGGGTGGAGGAACGTGTTGAGAAGCGACTGGGTAGTTGGAAAGGGAAACACCTTTCAGTTGGGGGGCGCTTAACATTGATAAATTCAGTCCTTAGTAGCCTTCCAATGTATATGATGTCATTTTTTGCCTTGCTGAGAGGAGTCCAAAAGAAATTGGATTATTTTCATTCTAGATTTTACTGGCAAGGTGATGAGCAAAAAAAGAAGTACCGTTTAGCTAGGTGGAGCATTTTATGTCAGCCCAAAGACCAAGGTGGTCTTGGAATTCATGATCTGCACATTAAAAATATTGCTCTACTTAGTAAATGGTTGTTCAAGTTACTTACCATTGAGGGGACTTGGCAGCAATTACTACGCAATAAATATCTAGGCTCGAAACCATTAATACAGGTGGAATGGAAAAATGGGGATTCTCATTTTTGGTCTAGTCTTATGAAGGTGAAGCGAGACCTTTTCCGCTTTGGATCCTTCATTGTAAAGGACGGGACACAAGTGCGTTTTTGGGAAGACAAATGGCTAGGGAATTCGTCTCTACAGGAACAATACCCATGTCTTTATAACATTGCCAGACCTAAACATGTTACTATTGCAGAGGTTCTTTCTACTCCATCACCAAACATATCTTGGCGAAGAGACCTCATAGGTCCCAAATTAGTAGCGTGGAACAATTTGCTACCTTGAATTGCTAATATACAGTTGGCCAATGAGCAAGATGAGTTTCACTGGAATTTACATCCAAACGAACTATTCTCAGTGAAATCACACTATCAAGCGTTATTATATACTGATATCCCAAATATCAACAAGCTCATTTGGAAAGTGAAAGTCCCGTTAAAGATAAAAATTTTCTGTGGTACCTACGACGAGGAGTTATATTAACAAAAGATAACCTAGTAAAGCGCAATTGGCAAGGTAGTAAAATTTGTTGCTTTTGTCACAAAGAACAGACAATTAAGCACTTGTTCTTTGACTGCCGGTTTGCTTGTTCAATTTGGTCTTCTATTCATATTGCGACAGGACTTTTAAAACCCCATAATATAGGTCATATGTTCAACGAGTGGTTAAGGGGTGTTAACAAAGATGTCAAGCTGTTACTCCTGCTAGGAGCGGCAGCGACCTGTTGGTCTATTTGGCTCAGCAGGAATGATATTGTTTTTAAAAAGAAAAAAAATGTTTCTCCTGTGCAGGTTATCTATTTGGTTACCCACTGGCTACGCACTTGGGCTATTCTGCAAAAGCCGGATTTACAGGATACAGTTGTAGCGGTGTCACAACAGTTGATGCATGTGGCCAAGGATTTTTTTCCCAGGCACATGGGTGACGGTCTAGTTTGCGAATTGATAGTCACTAGAATGTGTCAGTTTTCTTCCTTTTCTTTGGCTGTGTGTCTCATGATAGGCTGTGGCTTTGTATCAACTCGATGTATTGCTACTGAAGTCTTAATAAAAGCTTCCTTTATCAAAAAAAAATGATACAATAGAACTGGAAGCAGCTCATTATAGATAAGTTCCTTGATATTAATCCCTCACTATATGAAGTTGCTACACAAAAGAATATGAACATGACTAAAACACGATATTTCACTTAAAAGTTCCTATCTAAGTGTATGGATCTGTTAACTTGCAGAGTTCTTTTGTGCAGGTAACAAGCATGGAAATCAAAATGTCCGAGGAACCAAGGTAGTCACTCCATCCTCCCAGTGGTAAACCCAGGATATGAATCCATAAATACCATATGCAAGACATAGAGGCAAGCAGATTCAGGTTTCCTAAACACAAGCAACAGAGGCAAAAAGGGATTCACTAACAGGCCACGAGCGGGAGAGAGAAGATGTTGGACCTGGATCGGAGCTTGGTGGTCATGGAGCTTTCAGCGTTGTTCGATCCCGTCGCCACCGTTGAGCATCTTTCATTGACCCTCTCGGTGTCAGGCTGGAACAGGAGAGCGTGCACGGTTAAGATTAGCACATTCAGTCAATTTAAACCCTAATCCTGTGATGGATTTTTACCTGTCCCGTTTCACTGGAAGAAGAGTGGGGTGATGCGGTGCAAGAATCCCGATCGACGCGCGTGGACCTGGTCAGGAGCACGGACCCTTGCCGGGGGGAACGCAAGCCCTGAGGTGGTGGTGTCGTGGCGATGGTGTCGTGGGAGCACAGGTAGGACGGCCGCACGGGGACGGTGATGCGGCGCGGGCACAGGACCGGACGGTGGAGAGTCGCCGTGGCCGGATCTGGAGCGGGTCACCGGGACCGGAGCGGGGTGCCAGGGTTGAAGCAGGTGTAGGTCGTCGGGGCTAGGGCGCTCCACATAGAGCTCCTCGGCGTCGCCTGGTCGCCGGAGCGGAGGGCGATGCTCTACGCAGCGACTGAGTCACCCGCTCCCCGGAGCGGAGGCCGTGGGGGCGGGCCGCGCAGAAAGAGGCGTAGGTTCGCCTTCTTCGGGTCGCACGGGAGGAGCGGCTCCGCCGAGTCACTAGGTCGCGTGGGGAGGGGCGGCTCCGCCGCCGAGTCGCCGGGTCGCGTGGGGAGGGGCGGCTCGGCGAGCTCGCTAGGTGGTGGAGGTGGAGGTGAGAGATGGGAGCGGGCGGAGGGAGACGATGCGGTGGCTTGTGGATAAGGAGAGAGAAGAGGGAGTCCTTGTGGGGAATAATAAGGAGGAAAAAGTTAGAAAAATAAAATGCAAAAAAGGTCCTTTATAATTTTACACACAAGTGAAGCTGTGGATTTTCTGCTGAGAGAAAAGGCGAGAGACTCAGAGGGTAGAAGCTGAAAAATGTGGCTTGCCTCAGCTTCTTGTGACACAGGTGGGTCCTAACTGGGCCATCGTCAGCTTTGCCCCTGTCGACGCCGGAGCCGGTGCGGGGTGGAGTGGCTGCTGCTGACAGCGCTGGGGCAGGGCCGCAGAGGTCGGCATGGGCGATGTAGCGCGGTTGCAGCCTTGCAGGCACGACGACGAAGCAGACCACAACAGACGCGATGGTGATGCGGACCACACGGATGCTACGGATATGTAGACTGCGAGCGCTGACGACGGCAAGCCGGAGCACCGATGCAGCCTCCATGCGCCGCGCGAGAGGCCTCCTCCGAGCTCTCCGTGGGTGCGAGAAGAAAGAGAGCTTCAGAAGATAAGCACAGAGGTGAGGCATGCGGTGAGCAAAAGATAAGGAGGAGAGAGAATATGGGGAAGGAAAATAAATTAGAAAAAAAGGTGTTAACATAAAATAGATGACATGATAAGACCAAGGTAAAATAGGTGAAAATATAGATGGGAAGAAAAAAAATGAAAAAAAGAAGGGCAATAGGGTCACTTCATTCTTGTTCTTTATCATAGAAGTTGTTTTCTCAAACAGTCCATCAAGATTGATTCAGCTTTATCGAAAGAGCTATTTTTCGATCTAAAGTTCTGAGTCGTACTAAACAAGCTCTTACTTTTATGAAAGCATATTCAACTCTACCACCAAATCTATTTTTCTATGAAGCTAAAATTACCGGCTACACCAATCGTATCATTACAACTTCTTGTGGTATCTATCCATCTTGTGGCCATTTGGGAGGTGATTTCTGCCGGCCGTCTAGGTGGAGCAAGGGTACACCCTTTTCAATTGAGGTGCATAAAAGTAACTATTAATTTTTTCAATTGAAGTGCATAAAAATAAACTATTGTATTGAAAGAGGTTCTGACGTCATAGACAAGGTAATAGAACATTACTAATACGTTTTTATTCAATTTTTATATTGTATAAATATTATTCTAATAACGCTATATTTGATATTGTTCCTAGGTACTTTAAATGTTTTATCGAATTCTATATGGATATGTTGTATACATACTACGTAACTACTAGAAAAATCATGCATACATGTATGAATTTTATGTCAAGAATATTATCATGTAATACGTTTTTATTTACACTCTTGTGGAGAATGTCTTATGAAACATTAGTGATGTCTTATCTCCGATTTAGTTAAATAAAGAATATTAAAATTATTTACGTAGAAGGTTGGATTTTAAAAGTAACTAGGAACATGCATGTGTATTGCAACGGAACGAAATAATAACTGAGTAATTCACAAAGTTTATCTGCTTCATATGTATTTGATTTTACCAAATTATTATATTACAGTGCAATCTTTATACGAAACAATACCTGGGTAATTCACAAAGTTTATTTGATTTGCTGATTTTCACTTTAACATATGTATTTGATTTTACCAAATTATTAGATTACAGTGCGATCTTTATGTTCATAGTACATAAATTTTGTTATCCCGTAGCAACGCACGGACATTCAACTTAAATATTATTTGTGTAACGCTATACTTGTTACTATTTCTAGGTATTTTATTGTATTTTATCGGGCTCTACATGGAGATGATGTATACACACTACATGCATACTGGAAAACCATTTGTACATGTTTGATTCTAATGTCAACAATTGACATGTAACATGTTTACATTTACACGAATCAATGGTGCTTACTCTCATAGAAAACATTGTTATACTATTGTGCGATCTATGTCTTTTTAATACAAATGAGTTATCCCGTATCAATGCACAAGCATTCAACTAGTTGATATTATTAGTTAAAGTGTTATTAGAGACCATGTCAACATTCTTGAGAGTGACTTTTCTTTGCCATGGAAGAGACAGGAGTACGATCAATAGGACAGTAGAACGCAATGTGACCCTCAATGTTTTTTGAACTATCTATGTAAGGCGGTATAGAATCGAACGAATGAACTGCTACTAACAAAGGCAACAACATGAGGCTTAACCATCCTGCTTTGATTTCATAAGTTGTGAGAATTCTGATTATTCGATGCAGCAAAGAATATTGTACATGAACAACAACTTAGGCCCTGTTTGATACAAAATGTTTTTAGAGTATCATATAAATACTATGGTTTTCAAAAATACTTTGGTTTTTAAAAGCTGTTGGGCATTTGGATACAACAAAGTTTGTAATTTTGAAAACCATAGTTTTGTTAAAACTGTAGTCTTTTTGGAGTTTTAAAAACTCCACTCATAACCTCTTTTTTCTAAACCATGGTTTCGTGTTTCTTTGTCTTACAAAACTACGTCACAGAGGACCTATAAAGCACACTAGTTCCTAAATAGACCCCTAATAGTATCGCGGAATAATCAAGGTTGTGCAGGTCACACAATGGCTGATGATGGGTCTCCTACATATGAACAGTCACTTTTGTCCTAGAGGACCTACTGAAAGGATCTAGATGCCCAAGAGGGGGGTGAATTGGGCTTCTTTTAAATTTCTAAAGCAATATTAAAATCTATTAATGCCAATCACCCCCTAGTGTCTACCGCAATGTGTATCCTAACTAGAAAGCAATAGCAAGCCAAGGAATTGAAAGACAACCTAAGCAATTCTAGTAGGAATTGAAAGAACAAGGCGGAAAGAAATGCAAGTAAGTAAAAAGCTAGGGAAAGGAATTCTTGACGCAGCGATGTTTTTCCGAGGTATCGAGGTGTCGACACCCTCCCTAGTCCTCGTTGGAGCACCTCGCAAGGTATAGCCCCCCCCCTCTACCCGCGCAAGGGTAGAGTGCTCTCTACGGGCTGATTCTTCGTCACTCCGGCTCGGTAAATCGCCCACAACCGATCACAGAAGCTTGGAGAAGAGTCGCCGACAATCTTCCGACGATCACTTCCTCCGAACACCACCGAACCATCTAGGTGCTATCGAACACCAAGAGTAACAAGCACAAGACCTTCACTTGACCAACTCAAAGCTAGGAAGGTGGCTGGATGCACACAAGTCACTCCTAATCACTCTAGGAGGGAAGAATAAGATGAACTCTCTCAAATCTCCCCCTCACTAGGCACTTGGCTCTCCAAGAACTCTCTTAAGGGTTCCTCAGGTGAAACAATGGCCAAGAGACCTCTCAAGGACGAAGAGGGCAACTATAAATAGTCCCCACCTTCGAACCTAGTCGTTTCTTACTTTTTCCACTTTCTGCGAAGGCACCGGACTAGTCCGGAGGTCACACCACTGGACTAAGACAATTGGTCCGGAGCTCACAGAAGATTCAAACTGAGCTGAAAAGCAGGCACCGTCGGACCACTTCCTATGGTCTGATGCTCTGGTCCGACGCCCTGGTCCGGAGCCAGGGTGCTTACTGGACTCCAAGTTCCAGCTGAGCTTGGCACCACCGGACCACTCTCCTTGGTTCGGTGCCCTGGTCCGACGCAGAGGTCCGGAGCCAGGGTGCTTACTGGATTCCCAACATTTCTGACTCGAAGCGTCGGACTAGAGGACAACCACACCGTCAGACTAGTCTGGAGCCTCCTCTGAGGCTGACTTCCTCTGGCAGGGACCTCCGGACCACTCGTCTATGGTTCGGTGCTCCTTTGGACAGGTGGTCCGGAGCTAACGTCTCTGAAACTTGCCTAAGACAAGGACCGTCGGACCACTCTCCTTGGTCCGACGCCTCCTAGGGAGACTGGTCCGGAGCCTCTTTCCCCCCTGTTTTAACTCTTTTCACTAAGTCTTCTCTAGGGGTTTTGCTCCTACCATCTCAAGGGCTATTAGCAGGGTCTCTAGGACTAGTTGTGACAAGTGTGCATACACCAACATTCCCAAGCTCTCCTAGGTCAAGCTACTAACCTCATACCCCCCTTTATAGTACGGTCAAAGGAAAAACAAAGCCCTAGTCTATACTTAGTGCCCTTATCAACCTCATGGCACTAAGAGCTAGCCTAGTCTTCAAACTTGAAGCTTAATCCTTTCAACCGAAACGATTTCCATCTTGGGGGCATGAATATCCATTAAGCCCATTCAATAAGCATCACCTATGACCTAACTCTAATGACTTTGCCTCTGCAAAACACACGTTAGTCATAGTGACCTAGCATTGTCGTTAATCGCCTAAACACAAGGGACCATGATTCTTCAATCTCCCCCTTTTAGGTGATTGACGACAATACAAGCTCGAGTAGAGAATAAGAGGGAATTTTGATTAGAGAAACATGACTTGACATGAGATAGGCATGGGTTAGTAATAAGAAAGACATAAACATGCCTAAACCATTCAAGCCATGACAAGCACAAAATATATGAATTGAGCATAGTACTTGATTTCAAAAAGATATGCTATACCAAAAGATCAGAGATTAGCGCGGAAGCATAAGCATAACCAAGTGACATGATATAGATATAAGGTTCACACACATGTCACACAATCATTAAGTCTTCAAACATCACACACATATCTCACAAATGCATAAAGACGGTAAACGTGATGCATGAGACGATGAAGTATATTACACATCAAAAGAACGAGTCCTACTAGCTCCCCCTGAAGCTACTCCATCTACTCGACTCTCCCTCTCCCCCTTTGGCATCAAAACACCAAAGCTAAGCGTCTGGAGGCGGAGTGGAAGCAGTCGTGGCACGGTCAAGGATGCAAAAGTCGTCGAGAGCATCGTCATCATCCGAGGAGTCCTCCCCCTGAGTGTCTGTCGCTAGAAGTGGAGCGGTCTGGGGGATAGGAGCTGATGTGTCGTCTACCTCTGCTGCTGTAGAGTCTGGAGCTGTAGCTGGAGCAGGAGTAGGAGTAGTATCTACCACTGTCTCTGTAGGAGCCTCGAGAGCTGCTGAATCCGGTTGTGCCTCTGGCACGGACTCAACTGGAGTCTGAAGGACCGGTGGCTGCTCAGGTGGAACTGGAGTGGTGGAGACAACTGTGGCATCTGTCACAATAGCCTCGGGCGGAGTAGATACATCTGGGGCCCAGGTGTCAAGTGTAGACTCAGACGAGGCAACTGAAGAGCGGTGCTGACCCGCTGTCGGTGAAACGAGCTCGACCTCAATCTCAGCGGCCACCTGCTGACCAGTGGGGGACGGCTACCCAGTGATGTCGCTAAACGACACTGAGAGGTCTCTAGCAGTGACACCCAAATGAGCAGACATCGAAGTGAATCTGGTAGTGAGTGGGGTGAACTGCTGAGTCGGGCCTAGAGTGTCCAACCACTGAGTGACCTGTGTAGCCGGTGACTGGAACGGGGTGGTCACGCCGGCACCCTGAAGTCCACTGGACTGTACAGCGGGGGTGGGTATGATAGACGGACCGACTGCCACGGGCGGTGCCATTGAAGGGGCCACAGACTGCTGAGAGCCCAAGACAGGTCCAAGTGCTGGAAAATCCACTGAAGGACCAGCTGACTGTGAAGGCTGAGTTTGACTCATCATCTGTATCTGTGGCGGAGCAGGAAAGTCAATGGGAGGAGCATCGGTCCACTTCATCATATGGGTCATAAAGGCCATGTTCTGCTGCTGGATCTGCTGGGACTGTAGCTGCATACGCTGGGACTCAAGCTGCATCTGGAGCATCTAGCGCTGCACCTCATAATGCTTGTCCTCATACTGTCTCTATAGTTCATCCTGTCTTTGTTGAATCTGGGTGACAGTCGTCACAAGAGATCCTTGCTGCTCCTGAATTCGATCTAGAACCTTCAGAATGAGAGTCTCTGTATTGGAGGCACTACCAGAGCCACCAACCTCGACGTCGTGTGTCTGTGGAGGCATCTCTGGTATAGGATGGTACTCTGCATCTGAGCTATCGGAAGTAGTATCCTCAGGTGTAGCAGCTGCCCCGGTATTTAACTCATGGAGCTTCTGCTACTCAACGCCTCTGATGGAATTGTCCTCTTCATCCACAACATCTTTGTCTGCTGGTGCAGTCCTTTGCTTCACAAGCTGAAGCACCCGGTTCCCAAACCTTTGATCAATAGAAGCTAGCGCTCTGTAAGGTGGAAACGAAGTCTCGGATGCATCGAGTAGAGCAAGGAGTCCAGGCTCGGTCCTCTCATGCATGATAGCAATGATGGCGCATATCCAGTGAGCATACGGAAACTGACGCCTAGCCCGCATCCCATCTGAAATCACATCCTCAATCTCGGACACAAGGAAGTCTGCTATATCAAACGGTGTCTGTGAGACAAGGGCCTGTAGAAGGAACTGCTGCAAGTTGGTCAAACCATCCTTGTACCCGGTGTGTGGCAACAATGTACGCCGTAGAACATCGTTCAAGCGGCGAATGGTAGGGTGTAGCTCGGCTGGGGTACGTCGAGAACCCTCTGTGAAGGGTGGCCGGAAGAGAGGAACAACCTCCTGAACTAACAAAGTGCGGCCACCTCGAGCTCGGCGAGGTAGGGAGACTCCTCCATAGCAGTCATAGTGGAGACTAAGCTGATCGGCTGTCCCAGTCAAACGAAGTACTTCTCTGAGCTGTGTCAAGTAAAGCCCGTGACGCTCGCCTCTGAAAGTGTACTGCAGGAAAGTGTGATCTGGCTCAATCCACACTGAAGCATAGAACTCCCGGGCCCACCTCTCAATATAGTTCCCTGAGCGACCAAGGAGATCGGCGAAACTCGGAAGGTACTCAATGTAAGGGCGGATCTCCTCACCAGCAATCTCAACAATGCTCTCCAAGGAGCAAACTCTGTGAGGGCGTATCTAAATGCAAGCGAGCTGCGCTACCCTGTAAAACTCTTCCATAAGAGTAGTGTGCCATCCCCGGGAAGCTCTGGGGTCACGCTGATCCGGGCACCACTTCTCTAGCTGAACAAACCGAAACTTCTTCACTTGCTTCGCTGTGAGCTCCCTCAAGTCAAGGTGAACAGAAGAAGACTCTGAAGTGGGAGCTGCTGAGGCGCTCTGAGGTGACGAAGTGGCCTGGGAGCGAGTGACATGTCCCCAGGAAGTAGGTGCCAAAGGAACTACAAGAACTTCTGTGACAAGCTCTTGCTCCTCTGGAAGTGTCTTAGACTGAGCTGGGGGTGTAGAGGGTAGAACTCGCGGAGGAGTGCCGATACGAACTGAGCCTCGGCGACCACCTCGCTGTGCACGGTCTGTTGCATCTACCACTACCTCGGCCTGCTCGGCCTCTGAGAGCTTTCGCTTTTTCTTCTTAGGCTTCTCTACCACCTTCTTCTTCCCCTTGTCCCTCGAAGGACGCGGAGGAGGAGGTGGATCATCACCAGAACCACTGACACAAGCACGTGAACCACAGGCCATAGCTGATCAATAGAGAAACCACTGCCCACTGACAAGAACCACTGCCCAAACTGACAGTTGAGAACCACTGCCACGAACCTCTGTCACAACCAACTGCAAAACGCAATCACAGAACAAACTGACAGAGGGGCCTACTAACCATTATACTGATCCTCCTGAGGCTTTGCCTCAATCCATACTCGCGAGCTTTGCCCCGAGTTTATACTGCCACTGCCACTGCCGCTGCTAGATAGAATAGATAGAAGTATATACGCATATATAAACTCTAGAGATAAGATACCGTATTGGAAGCAATCATTAGATAAGAAAAGAATGAATAACTACCATGGTACCTGAGGTAAGGGAGTGTATTCTATTCAAAGCAAATCAAGATCCGAACCACACTCCACAAGGGGGATAGCCAACTGTGAATCACAATCGACAATTGAGTTTAGTGAATTGGAAATTGTATGAACTAGGACATGTGATGATCAATCTAGTCAAAACACTAAACCAATGATCAAATTCATACCCTAGGAGACAATGAAGCGAAGTCGACGAAGACGAATCGACGAGAAATTCCACAAGCCCTAGGTTTAAGCAAACCCTAAGGGGGGGGGGACTACTTGAAGGTTGGCAATGGCAATGTAGGGAGGAGAGAAACCCTAGGTGGATTTGCTGGTTGGCAGGGTGAAGATCAGGACTGTGGACATCGGTGGGGGGTTCCTCGGTGGCGAGTGGCGTTGGAGGTGGTGGCAGACGGCGGTGAGCGAGCTGCTGCAGGAAAGCAGAGCAGAGCAAAGGCAGTGCGCACCGGTGAGGAGCTCACCGGCAGCGGGGGAGGCGCAGGCGAGGCATGGATGAGGACGGCGGAGCTCGGACGGAGGAGGTGGCGAGCGGCGACGCGATGTACGGATGGCGGTGTAAAAAGGCAACTGCTAGAACAGAACGCACGCGGGGGAGTTATCCACAAAACAACTGAGCGTCGGACCACTCGCCTTGGTCCGACGGGTGGTCCGATGGTGTGGCCCGATGGACTCTTGAGAAAAAAACGAATCAATCTAGTAAGGGACCGAGCACCAGACTAGGGCTTCGGACTACTCGTTGGACTGGTCCGACGGTCTGTTGACTGAGAGGGATTGCGCTGATCGAGGCTCCGGACCTTTTGTTAATGGTCCTGAGGAGCATCGGACCTCTGGTCCGACGGATTTTGTGACTGGAAATTTTGAATGCAGTGAGTGACTGAGCACCGGACCACTGAGCGTCGGACCATGCCGAGTGGTCCGAAGGGTGGTCCGGAGCTTAAGAAAACTTTGAATTTTCCTGATTTCTCTCCAATCTTTTCTCTTAGCCAAGTACCAACACAAAAGAGCAGAAAGAAACACTTGTTGGACTTAGCATAAGAACCATCTCTTAAACCCTCAATTTAGAAATAGTTTGCCATAGGCTAGAATTAATTTTCTAAGGAAAATAGTTCAATAAAGCTCCAAGGGTCACCATAGGAGCACAAGAAGGGTCTTAGCTGAAGCTAGAGCTTTGAATTGCTCCCCCTAAGTGACGAACCTAGAGGATGACCAAACTTAACTGAAAAGGAAGCAACAAGCAACACACATGCAAATGCAATGCAATTACGGAAATTGAATCTAGGTTGCTTGCAAGTTTAAACCGCGGTAAGGCTTTGTCACACGCTTGAGGGCGGTTATCCTGACCGCGTTAGCCAATCCTATGTGCATTACTATAGATTAAACATGATTATATTACAAATGAATGCATGGTTCACACAATCTCATTTTTAGTGAAGTTTGAGTAATCAAGCACATTCAACTCGCTTCTCAACCTACAAAAGGTTGTTTCATCGAGTGGTTTAGTGAAGATATCCGCCAATTAATTTTCGCTCTTAACTCCAACTAGTGTTATGTCTTTCCTAGCCACATGATCTCTAAGAAAGTGATGGCGAATATCAATGTGCTTGGTGCGAGAGTGTTGAACCGGGTTGTTAGCAAGCTTTACGGTGCTTTCATTATCACACAAAAGTGGAACATCTTTTAAAACAACGCCGTAATCAAGAAGTGTTTGGGTCATGTATAAGATTTGTGCACAACTTGCTCCCATGGCAATGTATTCCACCTCGGCGGTAGACAATGCCACACTGTTTTGCTTCTTGGAGGACCAAGAGACAAGTGATCTTCCTAGCAAATGGCAACCGCCGAAGGTACTCTTCTTATCAACTTTACACCCGGCATAATCCGAATCAGAATAGCCACAAAGTAGGAAGGGAGCTCCTTTGGGATACCAAAGGCCAATGCTAGGGGTGTGCCTTATGTACCTAAGGATTCTTTTAACCGCACATAAATGTGACTCCTTAGGGCTTGCTTGAAACCTAGCACACATACACACACTAAATATGATATCCAGCCTAGATGCGGTGAGGTAAAGTAAACTACCGATCATTGAACGATAGAGAGTTTGGTCAATCGGTTTACCTCCCTCATCGAGATTGAGATGCCCATTAGTAGGCATTAGGGTCTTGATTGTCTTGCAATCCTCCATCTTGAATTTCTTGAGCACATCATGAGTGTACTTCTCTTGAGATATGAAGGTGCCCTCCCTCAATTGCTTCACTTGGAAGCCAAGAAAGAAGGTTAGCTCGTCAATCATTGACATCTCTAACTCCTTGGACATCAATGCACCAAACTCCTTGCAATGGTCTTGGTTTGTTGACCCAAATATAATGTCATCGACATATACTTGGCAAACAAAGATCTCCCCATTAAGCTTCTTGGTGAATAGTGTTGTGTCGACGATCCCGATCTTGAAGCCCTTCTTGAGTAGGAAATCCCTTAGCCTCTCATACCAAGCTCTTGGAGCTTGCTTCAATCCATAGAGTGCCTTGGACAACCTATACACATGATTAGGACAATTTGGGTCTTCAAACCCGGGAGGTTGTGAGACAAACACAAGTTCATTAGTGAAACCATTTAGAAAGGCACTCTTCACATCCATTTGAAATAGTTTCATTTTGTGATGTGAAGCATATGCCAAAAGGATACAAATGGCTTCTAGTCTTGCAACCGGTGCAAAGGTCTCCCCAAAATCCAAGCCTTCAACTTGGGAGAACCCCTTTGCCACCAATCTTGCCTTCTTCCTCACAACCACGCCTTGATCATCTTGCTTGTTCCTAAACACCCACTTGGTGCCAATGATTCTTGCTCCTTTGGGCTTTTCTACTAGTGTCCACACTTCGTTCTGGGTGAAGTTTTTCAACTCTTCTTGCATGGCATTCACCCAATCCGGATCCACAAGTGCATCCTCCACACTAGAAGGCTCAACAAAGGAGACAAAAGAGTGATGCTCAACATAAGATGCAAGTCTAAAACGAGTCATTACTCCCCTTGATGGACTTCCTATAATTAGATCATGGGGGTGTGCTTGAAGGATAGGTGTTGATCTTCTATCATGAACTTGAGGAGGGGGACGTGGTGCTTCAATATTGCTTGCTTTGGCCTCGGCTTGATCTTGGGGGATGAAGGTATCTTCTTGAGCTTCCCTCACTTGATCTTCTTCAACTTGAGGCGTGCGAGGTGGAGAAGGATCTTGATTGTCATCATCTTCTACTTATTCCACCTCTTGTGGGTTGATAGCACCAATTGGCATATTCTTCATTGCCTCCCTCAAAGGTTCATCACCTACATCAATATCCTCAAGCGCTCCTTGGGAGCCATTAGTTTTATCAAATTCCAAGTCATACGTTTCTTCAACTAAGCCGATGGCTTTGTTAAATACATGATATGCCTTGGACTTAAGCGAATATCCAACAAGGAAACCAAGGTCACACCGCCGTTGGAATTTACCCAAGTGTTGGCGCTTCTTGTAGATGTAAACTTTGCAACCAAACACCTGGAAGAATGAAATATCCGGCTTCTTCCCATTCACAAGCTCATAGGGAGTCTTCTTCAATAGCCTTTGGATGAAGAGGCGGTTTGCTGCATAGCAAGCGGTGTTGATGGCCTCCGCCCAAAACTTCTCCGAAGTATTGTACTCATCAAGCATAGACCTTGCTAGAGTTATGAGCGTCCGGTTCTTCCTCTCTACAACACCATTTTGTTGTGGAGTATATGTGGCGGATACCTCATGCTTGATCCCCACTTCATCACAATAGTCCTCAATCTTTATGTTGACAAACTCGGTGCCATTGTCACTCCTTATCTTCTTGATCTTCACTTCAAACTCATTTTGTGCCCTTGTTGCAAACTTCTTGAAGATAGCTTGAGTTTCACTCTTGTCTTGAAGAAAGAACACCCAAGTGTACCTTGAATAATCATCAACCACCACTAGGAAAAAGAGATTTCCTCCAAGACTAGCATATGTAGTGGGGCCAAAAAGATGCATGTGAAGTAATTCAAGTACTCTTGAGGTTGACATGAATGCTTTAGTGGGAAGGGTGTTGGCAACTTGCTTGCTGGCTTGACATGCACTACACAACTTGTCCTTCTCAAACACCACATCTTTCACACCTATAACCATCTCCTTCTTGACAAGTTTATTTAAAGTTGACATGCCCACATGAGCTAATCTTCTATGCCAAAGCCAACCCAAAGAACTCTTGGAGAATAGACATGTTTTCAACTCGGCTTCATTTGAGGTGAAATCCACTAAGTAGAGGTTGTTGTGCCGAAACCCTTTGAATATCATTGATGAATCTTCAATCTTGGTCACAATCACCTTGGTTGGAGTGAATAGACAATGGAATCCAAGATCACAAAGTTGACCCACGGAAAGCAAGTTGAAGCTTAGAGATTGAACTAGCAAGACATTTGATATTGATTGATCATTTGAGATTGCCACTTTGCCTAGACCTTGAACTTTAGCTTTTGAATTGTCCCCAAAGGTAATCTTGTCTTGCCCTTCACATTCTTCATCAAGTGTGGTGAATATCCGAGAGTCACCGGTCATATGTTGAGTGCAACCACTATCAATCACCCAATGACTTCCACCGGTCTTGTAGTTCACCTACACACAAGCAACTTGGAGTTAAGCTTGTTGTTTGGGAACCCACTCAAAGCGGGGCCCCATTGCCTTGGTAACCATCTCCTTTGCAACCCAAAGAACTCTAGGCTTGTTCTTCATTGGTGGACCAAGGAACACTACTAGTGGTCTACCCTTGTGGTCCTTCTTGATGACATAGTGAGCATCATGAGCAAATGGCCTTGTGTGCTTGGGCAAGGTCTTGGGTGGTTGAGTCTTGCAATCATAAGCGAAATGACCCACTTGACCACACTCAAAGCATCTTCTTGGCTTGGGCTTTGAGTACTCTTGATTGTAGCCATTGTACTTGTGAACCAATCATAAGAGAAGAACCAATCACCAAAGCGGCCACCTTCTCATCTTCACTCTCATCATCAGAGGAAGCACTAGAGTCCTCAATGTTGGTGAGCCAATCACCCACAATGTAAGCCTTGCCATCTTTCTTCTTCTTGTAAAGGTTGAAGTTTTTCTTCTTCTTGTATGGCTTGTCTTGCTTCTTGTCATCATCACTTGAGTCATCATTGCCATTCTTGTTCTTCTTGTGGTTCTTGAACTTGTTGTTCTTGAACTTGTCTTTCTTCTCTTCGGGGCAAGCATGAGCTAGATGACCAAGAGTGCCGCAATTATAGCACTTCATTTAGGAGATTGGCTTCCTTGAGGTGCTTGTGAAGAATTTCTTCTTCTTTGAATCAAAGTTGATTCCGCTCTTGTTAAGACTCTTTAACATCTTGGTGGTCTTCCTCACCATGAGTGCGATGTGGTCTTCATCATCCTCTTCTTCACTTGCGCTCTCAATAACATATTGAATCTTGCACTTCTCCTTGGAGGATGCCTTGAGAGCCAAGTCTTTCTTCTCTTCCTTTTATTTCTTCTTGGAAGTAGAAGAGCTACCATCACCAATCTTCATGTACATCTCGTGAGCATTGATCTTGCCCAAGACTTAAGTTGGTGTGGCGCTGGAGAGGTCTCCTTGGTGAAGCATCGTGACGATGTGGCCATACTTCTCAATTGGCAAGACACAAGATCTTGCGTACCACATCGGCCGATGCCATTTGGTTGAGCCCAAGTCCATTCAACTCCTCTACAAGAATATTAAGACGTGAGTACATCTCATTAGCATTCTCATGAGTAAGCATAGTAAAGGAGTTCAACTTAGCCATGACCAAATGGTAGCGTTCCTCACGCTCACACTTGGTCCCTTCGTGTAGCGCACAAATGGTTGTCCAAACATCGTTAGCGGTTTTGCAATTCTGCACACGGTTGAACATATCCTTGCTAATGCCACGGAAAAGAATGTTCTTTGCCTTGGCATTGTTCTTCCCAAAGAAGGAATCATCGGCAAACACGGTGCCACCTATAGTAGCGGCTTTGTGCACACCGAGATCCACGGCCTCAAGGTAGGCCTCCATCCGCACTTTCCAATACGGAAAATCTTCCCCATCAAACATGGGTGGCGGTCCATCCCCATGGGACATCTTGCTCTAGGCGGTAAAGCCTAAATTAAGAGCAACCTTGCTCTGATACCAATTGAAAGGATCTAGATGCCCAAGAAGGGAGGGGGGTGAATTGGGCTTCTTTTAAATTTCTAAAGCAATATTAAAACCTATTAATGCCAATCACCCCCTAGTGCCTACCGCAATGTGTATCCTAACTAGAAAGCAATAGCAAGCCAAGGAATTGAAATACAACCTAAGAAATTCTAGTAGGAATTGAAAGAACAAGGCGGAAGAAATGCAAGTAAGTAAAGAGCTAGGGAAAGGAATTCTTGACGCAGCGATGTTTTCCCGAGTTATCGAGGTGTCGACACCCCCCGTAGTCCTTGTTGGAGCACCTCGCAAGGTATAGCTCCCCCTTACCCGCGCAAGGGTAGAGTGCTCTCTATGGGCTAATTCTTCGCCACTCCGGCTGGGTGAATCGCCCACAACCGATCACAGAAGCTTGGAGAAGAGCCGCCGACAATCTTCCGGCGATCATTTCCTCCGAACACCACCGAACCGTCTAGGTGTTGTCGAACACCAAGAGTAACAAGCACAATACCTTCACTTGACCAACTCAAAGCTAGAAAGGTGGATGGATGCACACAAGTCACTCCTAATCACTCTAGGAGGGAAGAACAAGATGAACTCTCTCAAATCTCTCCCTCACTAGGCACTTGGCTCTCCAAGAACTCTCTAAAGGGTTCCTCAGGTGAAACAATGGCCAAGAGACCTCTCAAGGACGAAGAGGGCAACTATAAATACTCCCCACCTTCGAAACTAGCCGTTTCTAACTTTTTCCACTTTCTACGAAGGCACCGGACTAGTCCGGAGGTCACACCACCGGACTAAGGCAACTGGTCCGGAGCTCACAGAAGATTCAAACTGAGCTGAAAAGCAGGCACCGTCGGACCACTTCCTATGGTCCGATGCCCTGGTCCGACACCTTGGTCCGGAGCCAGGGTGCTTACTAGACTCCAAGTTCCAGCTGAGCTTGGCACCACCGGACCACTCTCCTTGGTCCGGTGCCCTGGTCCGACGCAGAGGTCCGGAGCCAGGGTGCTTACTGGATTCCCAACATTTCTGACTCAAAGCGTCGGACTAGAAGACGACCACACCGTCGGACTAGTCCGGAGCCTCCTCTGAGACTGACTTCCTCTGGCAGGGACCTCCGGACCACTCGTCTATGGTCCGGTGCTCCTTTGGACAGGTGGTCCGGAGCTAACGTCTCTGAAACTTGCCTAATACAAGGAGCATCGGACCACTCTCCTTGGTCCGACGCCTCCTAGGGAGACTGGTCCGGAGCCTCTTTCTCCCGATGTTTCAACTCTTTTTACTAAGTCTTCTTTAGGGGTTTTGCTCCTACCATCTCAAGGGCTATTAGCTTGGTCTCTAGGACTAGTTGTGACAAGTGTGCATACACCAACATTCCCAAGCTCTCCTAGGTCAAGCTAGTAACCCCATACCCCCCTTTATAGTACGGTCAAAGGAAAAACAAAGCACTAGTCTATACTTAGTGCCCTTCTCAACCTCATGGCACTAAGAGCTAGCCTAGTCTTCAAACTTGAAGCTTAATCCTTTCAACCAAAACGATTTCCATCTTGGGGGCATGAATATCCATTAAGCCCATTCAATAAGCATCACCTATGACCTAACTCTAATGACTTTGCCTCTGCAAAACACACGTTAGTCATAGTGACCTAGCATTGTCGTTAATCGCCTAAACACAAGGGACCATGATTCTTCACCTACAAAGCACACTAGTTCCTAAATCACATCCATTAATTTTAAGTCACTTATTTTTTTTCTAAAGAAATGAAAACAAGCCATCATTTGTCATGGTATCTTCACAGTGCACTTTTGATAAAGAGAAACCCAAACATCACATAGCTTCATAAAAAACCCCAGTAACTGTGCCACAAGTGACATTGATTAGCCATTCATAATAAATATCAAAGAAATTCCTTCAAAATAAAGATCAAACAATAGATCAACATAAGGCCAAGCAAAGGAATTATCATAAAAACAAACCAAAACGTGCAACGACTTTCGCTGCCTTGTTGCTTCAATGAAAGTAAGATACTATGTGATTAAGTATAGGATATCTATACCTAAATATCCGGCAACTGGCTCTCTTTCAGCCCACTTGCAGCCCATTAGTTCGCATATTACTCACGGTGCTCTTTTTGGATTAAAAAAGTCCGTCTGAAAATAAAAAAAAAGTCCGTCCGGTGACGCTCCTCTCGGCTCCCGTCCGCACGCAGGCAAGGCACACCGCTCACCATCCGCGTGACTGCCCCTCCTCCATTGCGGTGGCGCCGCCACATGACAGCCGCGCACGCGAGACCATCTAGGTCGACCTGCCGGCGGCCGGTGGCCGGCGCTCGCTGTGCACGGCCGCGTCCCATCCCCTGCCTCCCCGATTCGTCTCGGCCTCCTGGCAGCTGGCGGCCGGAGCTTGCCATCCACGGCCCCGGCCCCCTCCTCTCCGCTGTGATGCCGCCGCTTTCTAGAGCGCGCACTGGAGGCCCGTCCGTTTCGGTCTCACGCCGTACAGACACATACGCTCTCCGGGACTAGGTTTCCTTCTCTATACCCCTTTCTTTCTTAGCGGCATTAGGATTTTTCCTCTCTTTTCTCTCCGAGCAGCGTCAGGGTTCGATCACTAAATGCAGAACAGAATTGGCTTTGGTATGTGGTCTCAATGACGTGTTCGATTCAGGTTTTGGTCTCTTTTATCGGAATTTATTAGTAGGCAGTCTTGGATACAGAGTAAGTTATGTGCTGTTTATTTTCATGTTAAATAATCTTTCTGCAATTTACAATTTATACAGTAGAAGGAAGTAGGCGATGAAAGCAGGGATTGGGAGGTACATGCGACAGAGAGAGGAGCAAGAGAAGCAGGAAGAGGAGTTGTTCACTCGGGCTCCTGTAACACAACGTTGGTAAACCCCTCTCGTTGTTCCCTCGGTCACTAGGGTGATTAATTAGTTTCACGTCTTTTGCTTCCTAACAGCTGCACAGACAACTTAATGCGCTCCTGCAACCTGTCTATATTGAGCCTGCAATAGATAAATCCTTACATAGTACCTTACATAGTAGGTTAACTGCACATCTTTAGTGATCATCAAGATTTTGTGCATCTAAAAGATTCAGTTTTCTTTATTTGCTAAATTGGGTTTTTGTTTGTTTTGGAAATTAGCATAGCCATGGCATATGTATGCATGCATTTTATCAGAAAACCATGACCTCCATGTAACTATTGTGTGTGCTTGTTGTTCATTTGCTCTATAGTGATCTTCTAATCATCCTGTTGAACTCATTGCAAGTACTATACTTCAACTAGAACTTTAATGCATATTTTGCTGCTCTTAATGAACTGACATTTATTGTTTGCTACTGTTGGTGCACATGGATCTGGCAAATCAAATTTTGTTTCATGGTAATTTTGAACATATGATACTCCTATATTATTACCTTTCTGTTCTTATGCAAGAATATTCTCTTGATTTATTTATGCCTAATACTCCAGCTATATGATTTGTCCTGAGAGACATGTTTTAGACCCTGAGAAGTGAAGATAGGGGTGCCCTTCTCCATGTATGCCTCCTTTCTTTTTTTTAAGAAAAAAACAATCTAGATAGTTGGTATAGGTGGGTGGTGTTTGATATACCCTACTAATTACCATTGCCAGGATGGAAGGTGTTGGACACTCTGTTGTATCTGTTTTTGTTGAGATATTGTTTGACAATTTAGACAATCGTATTCCAGTAAGTCCTCTAGGCTATTCAGATTTTAATTTTTTTTATTCCAAACTATCTTGTAAAGTCTCAGGTTGCATATTTTGTTGAAAAATAGCAACACCTAGATCTCTTCTGGTAGGCACTCTATAATTATCAGCTCAGCGTACAATGTTGGTTCATTTATGGAAGCTAGCTGATAGCATCGCTCCAGTTCTTAACATATTTCAGTGACACCTGTGTGATGGACTGATGGTTACCTTTTGCGTCGGCACAATAATCGACATGCTGCATGTTTTCCTGGTTGTGAATGAAAATACATGTTGTTGCAGGTTGATAAAAGAAGAGGTATGCTTGTGTAGGACAGTTGCTTCAAAGAAGGATGAATACTACACGGAGGGGAAGCATGTTATCATCTGCCCTAAACCAACCCAACAATGTTATATCTTGTTGCTTGCTCAGGCCTACTTTTTATTCTTACCATGTCCAATAAAACTGAAGAATCTACTAGACAGTGCTAGTTTCTCTCATTCTAATCCATACTATGTTGTCCAGCAAGGAAAGGTTACAATTACTCATCGCTTATGTGCCCTCCAGTTGAACATCTAACTTCTTTTCCTCTCTTAATTGAAAGGCAGAGCTCCTTCCATTGCATTCAAAAAAAAATTGTTCAGATATTACCTGGACAAATTTGTCACCTGTTGATTGCATCCCTTACCCTGATGAAATGTTATGAATGACTGGATGTCCGGATCTTCTCAAAGATATTGGTGGTACACATGTTTATGAGGATAGATAGAAGGAGAGCTTGAAAAATAATGACCGAAACAGTAAACATGTATTTTGAAACTTTGAATCACCATAATTGTTTATATATCTTATCAGATATCAAACTGACATGTTGAGATAACAATTCCTCTTATATGAGCAGCCAACAAGAAGGAAACAGATTGATCAAGTTGTTCATTACTTAGACTCTTAGAGGAAAGACTGAGAGAACTCGAGGAAGAGAAAGAACTAAAGAAGTACCAGTAGCTGGACAAATAGAGAAGATCACTTGAGTATACTATATTGTATCATGAACTTAATGATGCAAGGAATGAATTAGCTTCAGTAAGTTCCACCATTTATTTACGCATGTTTAAATTTTTGGAAATGAAATTTATTTTTCCTCACAGTTGAAGCAAATTGACTCAAAAAAGAACGAAGGCCTTGGGATAGAGTTTGATGAACAAATCATTACATCATGATATCTTGGGTTGTCTCATACCCTGATGGAAAGACGTTAGTTTTCTAGAGAGCGTAGAAGCATGATTGTGGCATGTACTTCTATGTTTACCCCCATCATATGACATAAACATAAGTCTGTTCCATAGAGCTATTCAATATCAGGTCCATGTATCAGAAATATATCTATATAATTAATTGTGTGAGTATAATATTTTTGGGCCCGAATTTCTTCAATATTGAATTGTATCAAACCTTTTTAATAATGATTCTTTTAGTCCTAGCAGATACATTGTGTTGGAGAGCTACTATATTTGAAGAGTCATGTACAACCGTTGAAGACGGATTTTCTTTAATTAATAATATAATAGCCAAGTTCATATTTAGAAAACGATTTGGCTAGTCTCTTGGAGATGCTCTTGACACATAAAATTATTTTCCTTCCTCTTTACCTGTGTTAGCCAAATGAAAGGAGTATTGTCAAAACACTGAAAAAGAGTACATTTTCCGTTAATAAAACAACATGTGCACTAAACAACAGGTTCTGTTTTTTTCAAATGTGGCGATGAACAAAACTGTAAAGTTAAAAGTGTACACTATCATACATCCTAGTACTCGATGAGAAAGCACATGCCTGAAATTTTTGCAACCTAATTAACAAACAATGTCATGACACACCATCAATGCATTTACACTGTCAAAAGTCAAAACTCCTAATAAACTAGTATACTACTAAATATAGATCTGTTTTGAAATAAAATTAAATATACTACGATCATCCAGAGTTGGAGGCCATACACTCAGTGTTTTCCTTTGGCAGTCCGTCGAAGAGTCCACGGAGGCCGGGCTTGAGCTCACTGTTGACGAATTGTCGGTACTTAGTGGTGTCGCCAGCCTTCTTGTGCACCTTCACCATGACAAGCTCTGGCGTGAGTTCGAAGATCTTGGCGGAGACAAGGAGCACGCCTTGGTTCCCGTTCCCCGTCTCCCCGATGCTCACCTGGTACTCCTTGGTGCGCGTCGTGAAGCTGACGTTCCCAGTGATTTCCTCCAACTTGGAGATGATCATGGACACATGCATGGCGGACACGAAGCACATCTGCTCGCTCGCCTCCTGGAACAAGCCGGACAGGTCGAAGCTCGGCGAGGACGCGATGATGTCGAACGCGTTCATACTCTTGGGGCATGAAGAATCATGGCCCTAGTTGGTTTCGGTGATTAACGACAATCAACGATTATTATGGTTAACATGTGTTTTGCAGAGGCTATACATAGCTTAGCCACAGTGAACAACATGAATGGGCATGAATGGTAATCACTTAGCCCTTAAGATGGATATCGTATCGGATTTCAAATAGACATGATGAAGACCCTAGAATGATAGGCTAAGTGTCATAAGGTGATGAAGGGCACTTAGAAATAGATAGGGCTTCTATTTGATCTTTGACCGTTCTATCAAGAGGGGTTGAGACTAGTAGCTTGACTTAGGAAAGCTTCATGACTTAGGTGTGGTGCACACTTGACTTCCTTAGCTCTAAGAAAGCCTATGATGACCGTAAGATAGCCAAGAACTTCTTCCGAATTCATCGCGACGAAAACCAGAGTTGAAAAAGAAGTTTTCTGGGCGTCGGACGCTGAGTTTGGAGGCGTCGGACGCTGTCCGTCGCGTCGGACGATTGCGTCGGACGCTGACGTCAGGATGACGTAGCGTCCGTTGGTCGCCCAGTTTGAGCCCCTTAGTTTCAGAGGGCGTCGAACGATGTCCGTCGCCTAGGCGTCGGACGCTAGGATAGCGTCCGTCGGCCTTCCAGTGGGGATGTTTTCAGAGCCTTTCGGCAAAGGGCGTTGGACGCTAGAGTCTCAGTGTCCGTCGGACCTCGCAGGAGCGTCCGTCGCCTAAAACGGGCTGCAGAACTAGCCGTTTGAGCAGGGCGACGGACCGTCCGTCGCCTAGGCGTCGGAGCGTCTGTCGCCAACTTAAGTTGCCAACTCAAGCTAGTTTTCTGAGGGACTATTTATAGCTCCTCACTCTTCTCTCCCACTTGGCCTTTTGCTCATTTCAGTTGCTGAGTTTGTTGAGAAGGTTGGGAAGAGAGCAAGAGCCCTAGAGTGAGAGATTGATTCACGAATCCATCCATCCTCTCCTCTAGTTCATCCAAGAGTTCAAGTGTGCATCCTCTAGTTGTGAAGCTTGAGTGAGTCAAGTGAAGATCGAGGCTTGTTACTCTTGATGATCGACATCACCTAGATGGTCCGGTGGTGCTTGGTGGAAGGTGATTGCTGGGGAGTTTGTTGGCGGCCCTTCTTCATCGATTTGCGATCGGTTGTGGGCGATTCATCGAGCCGGAGTGGCGAAGAATCAGCCCGTAGAGAGCACTCATCCCTTGCGCGGGATTGAGGGGGAGCTATACCTTGCGAGGTGCTCCAACGAGGACTAGGGGGGAGTGTTGACTCCTCGATACCTCGGCAAAACATCGCCGTGTCAAGCATCTCTTTCCTTAGCTCTTTTATACCTCATTACTTTCCGTACTTGTCTTTCAATTCATACTAGAATTGTGTAGGAAGGTTTCGCTTTCTTTTGGCTTGCTACCACTTTCTAGCTAGGACACACGATCGGTAGGCACTAGGGGGTTAATTGGCTCTTGATAGGTTTAAACTCTTGTCTAGAAATTAAAAAGAGCCCAATTCACCCCCCCTCTTGGGCATCTTGATCCTTTCAATTGGTATCAAAGCTAGGTTGCTCTTTTTTAGGCCTTACCGCCTAGAGCAAGATGTCCCATGGGGATGGACCACCTCCCATGTTCGATGGAGACGACTTTCCTTATTGGAAAGTTCGTATGGAGGCCTATCTAGAGGTCGTTGACGTGGGCGTGCTCAATGCCGCCACAAAGGGAGGCACTCTCTTGGCGGAGGACCTCAACTTTGATAAGCACAATGCCAAGGCGAAGAACATTCTTTTTCGTGGCATTTGCAAGGATGTCTTCAACCAAGTGCGTAATGCCAAAGACACATTTGAGTTGTGGACCACTATTTGTGCTCTTCACGAAGGCACAAAGAGTGAGCGTGAGGAACACTATCACTTAGTCATGGCTAAGCTCAATTCTTTTTCTATGCATGGAAATGAAAATGCCAATGAGATGTACTCATGTCTTAACATTCTTGTAGAAGAATTGAGTGGGCTCGGTCTCAACCAAATGGCACCGGCCGATGTGGTGCGCAAGATTCTTTGCGTCTTGCCCATTGAGAAGTATGGCCACATCATCATGGTTCTTCACCAAGGGGACCTCTCCGCCGCTACACCAACACAAGTCTTGGGCAAGATCAATGCCCATGAAATGTACATGAAGATTGGTGATGGTGGCTCTTCTTCCTCCTCCAAGAAGAAAGAAAAAGAAAAGGAGGAGAAGAAGGACTTGGCCCTCAAGGCATCCTCCTCGGAGAAGTACAAGATGCAAATTGTGTATGAGAGTGCAAGTGATGAAGAGGATTATGATGACCTCGCCCTCATGGTGAAGAAGACAACAAAGATGTTGAAGAGGCTAAACAAAAATGGAGTCAAGTTTGACTCAAAGAAGAAGAAATTCTTCACAAGCTCCTCAAGGAAGCCTCTCTCCAAGATGGATTGCTACAATTGTGGCAAACTTGGACACTTGGCTCATGCTTGCCCCAAAGAGAAGAAAGACAAGTACAAGAACAAGAAATCCAATAACAAGTTCAAGTACAACAAGGGCAACAAAGATGAGTCAAGTGATGAGGAGAAGAAAGATGACAAGCCATTCAAGAAGAAGAAGAACTTCAACTTCCACAAGAAGAAAAAGGATGGAAAAACCTACATTGTTGGTGATTGGCTCACCAACATTGAAGACACAAGTGACTCATCCGGAGATGAGAGTGAAGATGAGAAGGTGACCGCCTTGGTGATTGGGTCATCTACTCCACCGCCACCTCCTCCATCATCTCCGGGCTCATCCTCTACACACCTATGTATCATGGCTAAAGGTGACAAGAAGGTACAAAAAGAGGATAATGATGATGAGGCTAGCTCCAGTGATGAGAGCTATGATGAGTTTGAGGCACCTTCCTATGATGAGCTAATTGTGATTTGCAACAAATACACTAAGCTCATTATGAAGTACAAAACTAAAAGTGAAACACTAGAGAAAGCAAATGATAACTTGCATGCTAAACTTGATGACTTGTCTAGTGCTAATGATGATTTAAAGGTAGAGAACAAGTCTCTCTCATCTAGCACTAGGGAGCTCAAAGCCTCACTCAAGCAAGCTAATGAGAAACATGATAAGCTTGAGAGGTCAACACAAGAGCTCCATACAAGATACAACTTGCTAAAAGATGACTACAACCAAGTTAGAAATGAACATGGCACACTTGTGATAGCTAACGAATTGCTTACAAATGATCTTGGTACACATGTTGCTATTAACCCGGTTGTTAAGTGTCATATAGCTACTTCTTGTGAGGATTTGCTTGATGAAGTTGCTAGTGAGCAAAATGCTAAGTGCAAGGGCAAGAAGGTAGTTGAGGCCGACAAGTATGAAGACTATGTGAAGATGAGGCAAGAGAACTCAAGACTCAAGGAAGAGCTAATCAACCTCAAGGCCAACAAGCCCTTCACTATCAAGTCGGCCAAGCAAGATGACAAAGATACAATCACCTTAATCAACTCCCTCAAAGAAGAGAATGCAAAGCTCAAGGTTGAGAAGATCAAGCTTGCAAGTGGAATGGAGAAGTTCACCAAGGGCCACAATCTCCAAAGTGAGCTCTTGATGAACACTATCATGAAGACCGACAAGTCCGGCATTGGGTTCAAGGAGAACCAAATCATGAAGGCTAAGGTCAAGATAGAAGCTAAGGACTACTACAAGAACAAGACCATGAGCAACAACTATGACACACCAAAGCCCAAGCCCAAGAAGTGCTTTGGATGTGGTCAAGAGGGTCACTTTGAATTCCAATGCAAGACTCCACCTCCCAAGACCTTGCCCAAGCACACAAGGCCTTTTGCTCATGATGCACACTTCATCATAAACAAGGACTCCAAGGGTAGACCCCTAGTTGTGTTTCTCTGTCCTAAGATGAAGAACAAGCCCAAAGTTCTATGGGTTGCTAAGGAGTTGGTGAACAAGGCTATGGGACCTCGCCAAGTGTGGGTTCCCAAACAACAAGCTTAACTTCAAGTTGCTTGTGTGTAGGTGAACTACAAGACCGGTGGAAGTCATTGGGTGATTGATAGTGGATGCACTCAACATATGACCGGTGACTCCCGGATGTTCACCACACTTGAGGAAGATTGTGAAGGGCAAGACAAGATTACCTTTGGGGACAACTCAAAAGGCAAAGTGCAAGGCCTAGGCAAAGTGGCAATCTCCAATGATCAATCAATATCAAATGTCTTGCTAGTGCAATCTTTGAGTTTCAACTTGCTTTCGGTTGGTC
Source organism: Microstegium vimineum (assembly GCA_022036555.1). Classification (NCBI taxonomy): domain Eukaryota; kingdom Viridiplantae; phylum Streptophyta; class Magnoliopsida; order Poales; family Poaceae; genus Microstegium; species Microstegium vimineum. The sequence continues at coordinate 18,568,546 of CM039125.1, read as the reverse complement.
AACTTTGTGATCTCGGGTTCCAATGTCTCTTCACCCCCAATGAGGTAGTTGTGACCAAGATTGAAGATTCATCTTTGATATTCAAAGGGTTTAGGCACAACAATCTCTATCTAGTGGATTTCACCTCGAATGAAGCAAGCTTGCAAACATGTGTTTTCTCCAAGAGCTCCTTGGGTTGGCTATGGCATAGAAGATTAGCACATGTGGGAATGTCAACTTTGAAGAAACTTGTCAAGAAGGAGATGGTTAGAGGTGTGAAGGATGTGGTGTTTGAGAAGGACAAAGTGTGTAGTGCATGTCAAGCCGGCAAGCAAGTGGCCAACACCCATCCCACCAAAGCTTTCATGTCAACCTCAAGAGTCCTAGAGCTACTTCACATGGATCTATTTGGACCTACCACCTATGCTAGCCTTGGTGGCAATCTTTTTTGCTTGGTGGTAGTTGATGACTACTCTAGGTACACTTCGGTGTTCTTTCTTCAAGACAAGGGAGAGACTCAATCAATATTCAAAAAGTTTGCAACTAGAGCCCAAAATGAGTTTGATGTGAAGATTAAGAAGATAAGAAGTGACAATGGGACCGAGTTTGTGAACACCAAGATTGAAAATTATTGTGATGAAGTTGGAATCAAGCATGAGGTGTCCGCCACCTATACCCCTCAACAAAATGGTGTAGTAGAGAGAAAGAACCGGACACTAATCACACTTGCAAGATCAATGCTTGATGAGTACAACACCCCTGAGAAGTTTTGGGCCGAAGCAATCAACACCGCATGCTATGCGGCCAACCGACTATTTATCCAAAGGCTTCTCAAGAAGACCCCCTATGAGCTTGTGAATGGGAAGAAACCGGATATATCCTTCTTCCAAGTGTTTGGATGCAAAGTGTACATCTACAAGAAGCGTCAACACTTGGCCAAGTTCCAAAGGCGATGTGACATTGGTTTCTTACTTGGCTATTCACTTAAATCCAAGGCATATCGAGTATTTAACAAAGCCTCTGGTCGAGTTGAAGAAACATATGACTTGGAGTTTGATGAAACTAATGGCTCTCAAGAAGAGGATGAGAATCTTGATGATGTAGGTGATGAACCCTTGAGGGAGGCTATGAAGAATATGCCCGTTGGTGCCATCAACCCACCAGAGGTGGAGGAAGTAGATGATGCAAATCAAGTACCTTCTCCACCACACACGCCTCAAGTTGATGAAGAACAAGTAAGGGAAGCACAAGAGGATACCTTCATCCCACAAGATCAAGCCGAGGCACAAGCTAGTGATGTTGATGCACCACAACCTCCTCCCCAAGTGATTGATAGAAGATCTACACCTATGCTCCAAGCTCATCCACAAGACCTTATCATAGGGAGTCCATCAAGGGGGGTAACAACTCGATCTAAACTTGCGTCTTATGTTGAGCATCACTCCTTTGTTTCCTTTGTTGAGCCCTCTAGTGTGGAGGATGCACTTGCGGATCCGGATTGGATGAACGCCATGCATGAAGAGTTGAACAACTTCACCCAGAATGAAGTGTGGACACTAGTAGAAAAGCCCAAAGGAGCAAGAATCATTGGCACCAAGTGGGTGTTTAGGAACAAGCAAGATGATCAAGGCATGGTTGTGAGAAACAAGGCAAGATTGGTGGCAAAGGGGTTCTCCCAAGTTGAAGGCTTGGATTTTGGGGAGACCTTTGCACCGGTGGCAAGACTAGAAGCCATTCGTATTCTTTTGGCATATGCTTCACATCATAAAATAAAACTTTTTCAAATGAATATGAAGAGTGCCTTTCTAAATGGTTTCATCAATGAACTTATTTTTGTCTAACAACCTCCCGGGTTTGAAGACTCCAATTGTCCTAATCATGTGTATAGGTTGTCCAAGGCACTCTATGGATTGAAGCAAGCTCCAAGAGCCTAGTATGAGAGGCTAAGGGACTTCCTACTCAAGAAGGGATTCAAGATCGGGAAAGTGGATACCACACTCTTCACCAAGGTGCTAGATGGAGAGATCTTTATTTGCCAAGTGTATGTCGATGACATTATATTTGGGTCAACAAACCAAGATCATAGTAAGGAATTTGGTGCATTGATGTCCAAGGAGTTCGAGATGTCGATGATTGGCGAGCTAACCTTCTTCCTTGGCTTCCAAGTGAAGCAATTGAGGGAGGACACCTTCATATCTCAAGAGAAGTACACTAATGATGTGCTCAAGAAATTCAAGATGGAGGATTGCAAGTCAATCAAGACCCCAATGCCTACTAATGGGCATCTCGATCTCGATGAGGGAGGTAAACTAATAGATCAAACTCTTTACCGCTCTATGATCGGTAGTTTACTTTACCTCACCGCATCTAGGACGGACATCATGTTTAGTGTGTGTATGTGTGCTAGGTTTCAAGCAAACCCTAAGGAGTCGCATCTTTGTGCAGTTAAAAGAATCCTTAGGTACATAAGGCACACCCCTAGCATTGGCCTTTGGTATCCCAAAGGAGCTCCCTTCCTACTCTATGGCTATTCTGATTCGGATTATGCCGGGTGTAAGGTTGATCGGAAGAGTACCTCCGACGGTTGCCATTTGCTAGGAAGATCACTTGTTTCTTAGTCCTCTAAGAAGCAAAATAGTGTGGCATTGTCTACCGCCGAGGCGGAATACATAGCCATGGGAGCTAGTTGTGCACAAATCTTATACATGTCCCAAACACTACTTGATTACGGCGTAGCTTTAAAAGATGTTCCACTTTTGTGTGATAATGAAAGCGCCGTAAAGCTTGCTAATAACCCGATTCAACACTCTCGCACCAAGCACATAGATATTCGCCATCACTTTCTTAGAGATCATGTGGCTAGGAAGGATATCACACTAGTGGGAGTTTCTAGCGAAAATCAATTGGCGGATATCTTCACTAAACCTCTCGATGAAATAACCTTTTGAAGATTGAGAAGCGAGTTGAATATGCTTGATCACTCTAACTTCACTAAAAGATGATCTTGTGTGAACCAACCTTGCATCTGGTGTAATATAATCATGTTAATTTAGTAATGCACATAGGCTTGGCTAACATGGTTGGAATAACCGTTCATGAACGTGTGAAGAAGTCCAAATCATGGTTTAAACTTGCAAGCTACCTAGATTCAAATTCTCGTAAGCATGTACATGTGTTGTTTGTCGTTCCTTTTCGGTTAAGTTTGAACATCCTTTGTGTTGGTCCACTTAGGGGTAGCATTCCAAGCTCAAGTCATTTCTATACCCCTCTTGTGGCCATATGATGTATCCTTGAAGGTTCCATTCGAATATTTTGAGCAAAAATTAAATCTAAGCCTATGACAAACTATTTGAAAAGGAGAGTTTGAGAGATGGTTCTCATATCAAGTCCAATCAGGTGTTATTTGGATCTTATTTGGATTGGAACTTGGTTGGGAGAAAGACGCAAAAATCAAATTTGAAAAATTCTATTTTAAAGGGCGTTTGACGCTGCCGACGGACGCTCGGCGAGAAATGCCTCAGCGTCCGTCGCGATCATCTGGAGACTGAACGTTGCCTGTTTATAGGGCGACGGACGCTCCCCAGCGTCCGTCGCGGAGTGTCCGACGCGGTCAATGCGTTTGGGCATTTCAAACCTGTTCTGGAAGTCCGACGGACGATGCCGTCGGACGCTGTCCAAGCGCCCATCACACATCGACGGAGCGTCCGTCGCTCCATTTCGGAGCATCCGTCGCGAGCTTAAGGCGATTTATTTGAAAACCCCCGTCCCTTTCTTTCTCCCTCTCGGTCGCTTCAGCCTGTCCGTACGCCGTTGCCGCCCGCCTTCTGAACCCTAGCCGCCGTTCAGCAGCGCCCTCTTTGCTCCTCCACCGCCGCTGCTGAGCAGCACCCATTTTGCTCCCCAACCGCCACCGCTCGCCGTGACCTCTCCGCCGCCGGTGAGGTCCACCTCCCCTGCCTGCGGCGCCCTCACTCTGTTGAGGGTATCCTCTCTGCCTCGCGCGTTTCAGCCGAGCAGGGGTGAAGTTGTCCTATGGATCTTCCCCAAAGTCTCCCTGGTTGCTTGATTGTCTTCTTTTGGGGGTGCAAGGTTGCGGATTGTGACTTGCCTTGACCGAGGTTCTTTCCTTTTCTCTTTTGGTCACCGTGTCTGAGGTATGAGATGGCAGAAACGATCTCTTTCTTACCAATAATTCATGCTTCTCGCTAGAATTTCTTCTCTCTAGATATGTTCTTATGGTTATACTCTCTACCTATCTATCGTACAGGTGACAGTGGGCAGTGAAAGTGAACTCGGGGCAAAGCCCGCGAGTAAGGAACGAGGCCAAGCCTCGAAAGGACAGTCTAGGACCGTCGTGCCACTCTTGATTGCTTGTGTTGCTCAGTGGATTGTTAGTTGGCAATGAGCAGTGAGTTTGTGATTTGACAGTTAAGGATCTATTGCCAGTGATAGTTTGTTTCATCCAGTGTATGTCCATGGCAAGAACGAAGAACGCTGGTCCTGCTCCCGGTAGTGGTGGTGACCCTCCACCTCCACCCGTCCACCCACTAATCGGGGAAGGGGCAAGCAAAAGGTTATTTCCAAGAAGCGCAAGAGGCCACTTATGGATCCAGATTCAGCAGCAGCAGTTGCAGCGGCAGAGGCAGCAGAGATTGCAGAGCGAGGTGGACGTCGCGCCAGTTTGAGGCTCTCGCCTCGCCGTGGAGCGCGTTGTGAGTCCCCTACGCGTCCAGAGACAGAGCTCGCAGCGGCTACTGAGCCAGAGGAGGCTACAGAGACCAAGCAGACAGAGGCCGCGGGCCACTCTACAATTGATGAGCTGATGAGTCGTAGAGTTACCCGTTCTAGAGGCTCTGGAGCTCCTCCTAGTCCTCCAGGACCTCAGCTACCAGATCCAGTAAGGCATCAGGTCAGGGTTCTCATAGCCAAGTAGGTCCAGCTACTCCACTTCGTGGACTTTCAGTCTTGGTTCCCAGCTCAGAGAGACCCCCGTGCCGGACGTGGCTTCTATAACACTATTCATGAGGATTTCTACAGAGCGTACGTTGAGACTGATGCTCCTCTTAGGGCTCACAGAGTTTGCCCACCTGCTCATATAGAGGGTGTTGGCGGTCTAGAGATCCTTCGGCATCTCCAGCACATTCAGGGCTTGTCCGATTTGATGGGATGATCCGGTGCTTATCAGAAGGACTGGGTCTATCAGTTCTACGCCTCGCTGTGGATATCCCCTGACCACGAGTTCTTTCACTTCGGTTTTCAAGGCCGCGACTTCAGGGTCACAGCAGCTCGGTTCAGAGAGCTCTTTCACTTAGAGTCCTCCTCTACGAGGATTCACAGCTTGTGCTACGGGGATCAGGAGGCCCCTCGCCGACCTCACGATGGGATAGCGTCATCTACAGACTACGTGAGGCTATGCTTTCAGCTGCCGTTCACAGAGGGTTCGAACCGTACACCGAGAGATCTCACTCCTCTTGCTCGTATTCTCCACGAGGTACTCAGACGTACCATTCTTCCTCGGATTGGAGCTCGGGACACCATTACCCGTCTATAGCTATGGCTTCTCGCTCATATCATCCAGAAAGAAAAGTTTGATCTATGGGATCTGATTGTTAGCGAGCTAGAGGACATCATAGCTGTAGGGTTCAGAGGACACTGGCAGCTACAGTTTGCTCATTGGATTTCATACCTGGTCGTGGCCACGACTCGATCTAGATCTCTACGAGTTACTCTTACCAGGTCAGCTACTGAGTTCCCCGTCTACTCGATGAGCCAGTTGGTTATCCACGGGAACCTGCCTCGTCCCAGCAGAGCATACCGTCCAGGCACCAGATAGGCAGGTGTGCCACCTCAGTCAGTAGAGGACACTGACGCTACAGTTGAGTAGATCGCCCAGGCAGAGCTTGCGGATCTTGATGCTCCGATTGACACCGCTGCAGAGGCTGCCTACCGAGAGGACCTGGATTCTGACAGCTCTAATGAGGACTACAGGCCGATGCACGACTATGCACCGATGTCTCATGATCATGAGGCAGGAGGGTCAGCTCCAGCTCCAGCTACCGTTTCTGGCACCTCAGAGGCCACTATACTTACCCTCCTTACGAGGATGCAGAAGGAGCAGTCACGCCAGGCAGAGGAACAGAGGCGACAAGCTGCAGATGTTCGGAGACTCACTGCTCAGCAGCTTGCGGCTCAGGCTCAGACACAGGCTCGACAGGATGAGTTTCAACGACAGTTCCTAGCGTATCAGATGCAGCAGGCTGAAATACAGAAGACTCAGACTATGCTGCTTGAACGTCTCCTTGGCTCGACCTCCGGGCAGTCCGTCACTCCACAGCTTCAGATGTCCGGGGTCTCTCAGCAGCAACCGTCAGTTGTCGTGGTACCGACTCCAGCGTTACCGTCCGGAGGACAGCAGAGTCAGGCACCAGTCGCCCCGCCCTTCCAGGCAACTGCCTCTCCAGAGTGCCAGTCTCCGAGGACCCAGGTGTCCTCATGGTTGGTCTCGCCCGGTGAGCTTCAGACAGACTTCGCACCTATCCGGGGAACCACCATTGCAGAGGCCTCGCGTGACCTCTCTGCCTCTTACATGGAGATCACAGGAGATGATTCTCCAGGAGCTTCTCAGCCAGACTCAGGAGCTCCAGATGTTGCGGTGGATCCTCCGACGACGGGCACTCACCTCACTTCAATTGCCTCGTCAAAGATCGCACCAGACCAGTCTACTCAGACAGTCACCACTCCTCCATCTGCGTTTCAGAGGATGCTATCTCAGTTGCAGTGCAGACAGTTGAGTCACAGGCACAGGCAGAGGCTGTTACAGTGGCAGTGTCCTCACCTCCTCAGTCCCAGCCAACCGAGCTTGTTGGAGCGGTGACTCTTGCAACTCTGGCAGTGACACCTTCCCCCGCGCCTCGAGTCTTTACTCGTCGGGTTCCCAGGCCCGCTACTACAGAGGCAGGACCGTCTGAGGCTCCATCTCAGGTTGCTTTACTTTCAGAGCCTCAGGGGAGTCAGTGGAGTCTGCTCAGCCTACCCAGATCACTTCTCAGTCAGTTCCGACTTCAGAGGGTCAGGCAGCAGAAGACAGTGATGACAACTCGGATTACACTCAGTTCGACCTTCGTCCACGCAACTCTACGTCCACTCTTCTAGATGCTCCTTCAGATCAGTAGCGCTTTTTGGTGCTTGGCGCCAAAGGGGGAGAGAGGGTCGAGTATTAGAGATAGGGGGAGGGATTTGAATCTTTGTGTGTCTTAATTTCCCCGTACTCTCATGCATCATGTCTTATTTTACATTGGTTGTGTGTGATGAATATTATGGTTGATGCTTGTGTGAAATATGGTTGGATGTGACAAACTCTTGATTATCACTAATATATCTTGTGAGTTGTCTTATGTCTCATGATATATCTCTGTGTTCAAATGGTATTTGAGCTTCCGCATTCTACTTCGATACATGCTTGAGAATATCATGAATTACTCCGTTTTTCATTTTCATATTCATGAGCACCTTGTTTGTGATTTGGTTTGGGTGAACAAGTATGCTTCTTTTCATTCACTAACCCTTGCTCATCCCATCCAAGTCACCTGGAACCCTAACCTTTCAATCTTATATCCATACTCGAGGAGTTATTGTCGTCAATCACCAAAAAGGGGGAGATTGAAGAATCATGGCCCTAGTTGGTTTCGGTGATTAACGACAATCAGCGATTATTATGGCAAACGTGTGTTTTGCAGAGGCTATACGTAGTTTAGCCACAGTGATCAACATGAATGGGCATGAATGGTCATCACTTAGCCCTCAAGATGGATATCGTCTCGGATTTCAAAGAGACATGATGAAGACCCTAGAATGATTCGCTAAGTGCCATAAGGTGATGAAGGACACTTAGAAATAGATAGGGCTTCTATTTGATCTTTGACCGTTCTATCAAGAGGGGTTGAGACTAGTAGCTTGACTTAGGAAAGCTTCATGACTTAGGTGTGGTGCACACTTGACTTCCTTAGCTCTAAGCAAGCCTATGGTGACCGTAAGATAGCCAAGAACTTCTTCCGAATTCATCGCGATGAAAACGGGAGTTGAAAAAGAAGTTTTCTGGGCATCGGACGCTAAGTCTGGAGGCGTCGGATGATTGCGTCGGACGCTGACGTCAGGATGACGTAGCGTCCGTTGGCCGCCCAGTTTGAGCCCCTTAGTTTCAGAGGGCGTCGGACGCTGTCCGTCGCCTAGGCGTTGGACGCTAGGATAGCGTCCGTCGGCCTTCCAGTGGGGATGTTTTCAGAGCCTTTCGGCAAAGGGCGTCGGACGCTAGAGTCTCAGCGTCCGTCGGACCTCGCAGGAGCGTCCGTCGCCTAAAACGGGCTGCAGAACTAGCCGTTGAGCAGGGCGATGGACCGTCCGTCGCCTAGGCGTCGAAGCGTCCGTCGCCAACTTAAGTTGCCAACCCGAGCTAGTTTTCTGAGGGGCTATTTATAGCACCTCACTCTTCTCTCCCACTTGGCCTTTTGCTCATTTCAGTTGCTGAGTTTGTTGAGAAGGTTGGGAAGAGAGCAAGAGCCCTAGAGTGAGAGATTGATTCGCGAATCCATCCATCCTCTCGTCTAGTTCATCCAAGAGTTCAAGTGTGCATCCTCTAGTTGTGAAGCTTGAGTGAGTCAAGTGAAGATCGAGGCTTGTTACTCTTGGTGATCGACATCACCTAGACGGTCCGGTGGTGCTTGGAGGAAGGTGATTGCCGGGGAGTTTGTTGGCGGCCCTTCTTCATCGATTTGTGATCGGTTGTGGCTAAATCAACTGCTCCTCCGGAATGGCTGGTAATACCACTTAAGGGCGGATAGACCGTCCACCCAGTGCCGCTGCCCACTTCTACTAAGGCTGAGCTTAATAGGAGCAAGAGACTTGGTGGCAATAACCAGAATGATATATTATTTAATCGTGGAAATGCCATGTCAGGTGCACCTATCAGAATCGGAACAAACCAATTCCCAAATCCATCAGACAAGTTGTCCTCATTCCCTTCACGGAGTGGTAGAAAGGAAGAACCCTCATCTCTTGGACTAAGCTCGTACTTTGCGAGAGGCAATACACAATTAAGGAGTAGGAATTCCGATCGGACTTGCTTCTGGGATGGGAGTGCGGACTGCTTTTCTTAGTTACTTTCTTTTTGGTATTTCGTATTTTCATATGTGTCTTCTTCTTTATCAGATGGCCCGCATGTAGGTCCAGTGTGCTGCTTTCTTAAGCTGAGTCATACCCCTTGACCAACCAGTTAGCCTGTCCCTGCCTTCTCACAACGAATTGCATCGTAAGTAAAACATACACTTGGGAGTTTAGTCTGTATGGAAAGAGCTGTATCGAAAGAGACACTCAGTCTGGATCTGTATCGTTACCCTTGTCCTATTAAACTGGCTTGTTAGTTTAGACTTTCCTGAGCTTTGCTTGATTGGATTCCTACCTAGTTTCAGTTCACTAAGCTACCCTCTCAGATACGATTCTAGACAACACGAGAACTCTTCCTGTGTTAAGCATATTGCTAGCGGACTTCCTTTTATCTTTGCTCGGCTAATACCTCTTCCTCTCCCAAGGTCGTAAACTTAATAGGAATTGCAACCACCATTTCTTTCATTGATTGAATGTTCGCTCGGCACAGCACTACCCCTACTAAATTGGTTAGACCTTGGCTGGCCTACTGTTCTAACTGTCCTACCTTTCCTTGATTGCATTTATCGCGTTCAATGATTGCTTTCCTAAAAAAGAGTTCCTCAACTGCTAGCTATCCATGGACCAGTGCTTGATCATACCTGGACCTAGTGTCTGTAAAGTAATATAAGGTGTGAGTGATTATCATTCAATTGAAAGCTTGAAAAGCTGAAACAAGAAAGAGAAGAAACTTCAAGTGAAGGCACATAAGCCAGCTATCCTTGAATCAGCTTACTACATTGCGTCTCTTTTGAATTGTTTCATACCCAAAATAGTACAAGCTGTTGCTAATCAGGCTGGTGCTTGGTATAGAGGTTCTAGGTCAACTCATGATCATCCCCCATGGGCAGATTTGGTTAGGATGATTAAAATTCTGTTTGGTAAATCTGAGAAAGGAGGGGCTTATAAGGAAATGAAGAGACTTTCTCAGACCAACAGAGAATACATGCATCAGTTTGAGTTGATACAGTCAAGGTTACAAGTTGAGTTACCTTACCTTCCTGAAAGCCATTACATAACTCCCTTTGTAAGTGGCCTTAGAGAGGAGATTAAACACTTGGTGCTGGCCAAACATCCAACTGATCATCTTTCTCAGGTTCATCTATGGCAATATCCGCTACTGCTTCGGCTTCTTGTAAATTCTGCTGATAATAAAAGAATTAATAACTTCCAAGCACTAACTGAACCACCCATCACTATTTCATTCTGTTGCATTTTCAACAGCTGCAATGGCAAAGTATAGGATGATAGGATAAATGGCAATCAACAATCGCTCTTCTTTCTTATCATTGGGTTTCTCATCATTCTAATATACTACCCACCCATATTAGGTTGTACACCGACTGTTACACAGAAACATACCAATACACCTAAACTTATTGATTTAAACCATTTACTAGACTTAATGGTATTATTATCTCGTAAACCAGGGATGGTATTATCATCATCAGGCAATCTTGCCCACTCTTCATAAAAGAGATCTTCCTCACCCATCTCCGACTTACGCCTACTATCAAGCATATCCTTAAATGGCGAATCTTCAATACCTCTTTGATCGATGATGTCATACCCTCCAAACCTGCATTTATCACAAACTTAGTATAACCAGGCACATATGCTTCGTCTTTGAAGAATAAATCAAGAAATTCTGCTGGCACCAGGTCATTTGAGTATAAATACGGAATACATTCTGTAAAATTATACCACACTGTTGTATAAAATCCTAATTTCACTAGAGCAAAGATATTACCATACACATATTTAATTCCATCATGCGATTGACAGGTAATCATGTGGACCAAACATTGTGTTACTTGATATTTTATACTATGACTAATTTGCTCAAATTGACTTAATTTATTTTCCAAAGATTTATGTAAATACTCAGATGCTCTATTAAATACATGCCATAGTCGACAATCTTCTCTTAGTTCAACATTACAAATTGGAGATACATTCATTAATTTAAACATTTCTCTTAAATAATAGTATTTAATCGAATCAATCCTGCCTTGGCCTAGAGGAAGTCAAACTGGGCCTGCCTACTTACTACCCATACCTTGCTTGCCTACTAGCCTATCATACCTCGCCTGGATAGCCTGCCTATCTTATCATACCTGCCCGGCGGCTGGCATTAATATTTCATTCACTTTGGTTGGAAAATAACTATAAGTAAGTAAGTTGGTTGAGAGATTTCCCTGAAAGCAAAGAGATATAATTACTGCAAAGGAAGGCTTTTATTTACTAGAAAGCATTCTTCTTCTTTCCTCAGGATGAAATAATTTGGTGAAACTATTATTCTAATAAGGCCAGCCCTATCTAGATCCCGTAGCTTTCTTTTCTAGAGAACTTCATCTTTAAGCTTGGCTCCCTAGAGTGTTCGACGTCAAACTAGCTACTCTGCTGTTCGGAACTCACTATTCGTTTGGGCTATGGCTCTCAGCTTGAAAAGAAGAATGAAATTAGGGCAGGTGGGGCTCTCTATTAATTGGGAACACTTCATTCTGCTGGCTACCTTGCATCAAAGAAAACTTCCTTGTTGGCTGCACTATGTGCACTTCAAGGAGTAAGTATACGCTTCCTTCGGTCGAAGCAATAAGGCCTGTTTCACTGTTGGACTCGAAGTATCATGGGCTCTTTCCCTTCTAACATATGTGTGCTCCGGACAAACACTTGTTTTCATCGTTGATCTCCTAATCCTACTGGGAACTCTTAGTAGGTGGTAGCTCATCTAATCCTTTAGCTTCGCATGCTTTCGTTTCTCTCTTACTGCTTTCGGTAAAACCTATTCAAATTCTCGTAAATAGTATGTATTCGCTGATATCGAAATCCGGCTTTTCCACTTTGGATCGCTAGGTGGAGAAGAGGAATCAACGAAAAATCCAGGAAAGAGCTGCAAAAGAAAAGCATGACAAGCAAAGTCAAGTCTGCCTTTCTATTTCTTCTTTATCCGCTTTGAGATATAGTTGCCTTCCTTGGCAAGGGATTTTTCACCCAGTCACTGTAGTTAGGAAAAAGAAGCTAGTGAACGTGGACCTCCCTCCTCTTTTCCAGGCGGGACAGAGAGAGTGGATTGGCTTTTTCCTCCAAAATAAAGAAGACTTTGAGGAAGGTTCACCTTGTATCAAAAGCAAGTGAGAATAGTTTCTATTCCTAGTCTTGACTAGCCTGACCAAGCAAAGGAAGCACGCTCACCTATTTGGATTCCAATTTCCGGAAGTTTACCGCTCTAGTCTCTTTCTTATAGTTTCTTACTTCGACTGTCAATTTGTTTTCTTTGAAAGGCTAGTGGACAGCCCGCCCATTTTTTGACTCTTTCCACGCTGCTTTCTTTAGCTAGTTGAGTTTTCTCCTGTAGGATGTGAGTGAGTAAGTCGAATTCTTTTATTCTTTGTTACCTACCTACTTATTGGAACATGTTAATTCCACCCTATATTTCTATTTGCTTAGCCAGTCTACCTTTAATTTAAGAAGAAAGGGTGTTGGCAGGCAAGTCAAGCAATGAACACTCACCTACCGATCAAAAGTTCTAGTTAGTTGTCTAGTTACCTAAGTGAAAATTACCTAAGCGCCTGGGAATTTACTAAAAAAAGGGTCTACTCATATATAGATAGTAAGTAAGCCAACTGTTTTCATATAAGTAAGTAAGCCAACTCTTTGGTTTTCCATTTCCGAGCGCATGGATTTCAACACTCTGTGATTGAGCTTCACATAGTGTAAACATATACAACTGTTAAGTGAGTTTGTGTACTTTCCTAGTCAAGATTCACTTCGGGGTAAGGAATTTCCCCCCATAAGTGGTGGGTGCGCTGGCACCGGGCATAACACATGTTATTAAGTAAGTTCACTTTGTTTGAACAAACATTCTTGGAATGTAGTTCAGTGACTTGCTTGCGCATTTCACCTCCTCATTGGAATATCTTGGATGGACTACTTTTTCATTTCATAAGAGGGAGGCCTTCCTAGGGATGTGACTTACTCATTGGAATAAGAGGATTAGCGCGCGCTCGTTCTGCTTTCTGTTCCTAGAATTTTCATAGATTATTTCAGGTAGGTAAGTAGGCCCGTATTCCCTCCGCTATATCTCATTCCTGGATTTGCCTGCCTCTATATGGCCTCTATATATCTAGTAGGAGATTGAGTAGCACTTGACTAGATTGACTGGTGCGTGCGCATTTCCGAATTGCCTTTCTTTGACTGACTTGTATTTCCTACATTTCCTTTTGGATTTTCATTCACCGAGCCGGAGTGGCGAAGAATCAGCTTGTAAAGAGCACTCATCCCTTGCGCGGGATTGAGGGGGAGCTATACCTTGCGAGGTGCTCCAACGAAGACTAGGGGGGAGTGTCGACTCCTCGATACCTCGGCAAAACATCGCCGTGTCAAGCATCTCTTTCCTTAGCTCTTTTATACCGCATTACTTTCCGCACTTTTCTTTTAATTCATACTAGAATTGTGTATGAAGGTTTCACTTTCTTTTGGCTTGCTACCGCTTTCTAGCTAGGACACACGATCGGTAGGCACTAGGGGGTTAATTGGATCTTGATAGGTTTAAACTCTTGTCTAGAAATTAAAAAGAGCTCAATTCACCCCCCTCTTGGGCATCTTGATCCTTTCAGGGCGACGCATAAGTGGATGGGCTTGAATAGCAGTGCTACTAGTACTCTCGAGTGTGGTCAGCGACGGTGCTGACACCGAGGTATGCATGGGGCACACCATCAAGGTATCCCTCGATGACGTAGATGACGTTGTCGACCCGCCTTCGGAATCATAGTGAGAGTCTCTTAGCTCGGACTCGCTGAGGCTTCGTGGGACCTCCTTGAAACCCTTCTTGAACCAATTATTTTCCTTGATCTGCGGTATGGCAATACGGCTCGCCAGATCAGGGCAAAGGATGCGGCGGGACGAGGCCGACGAGGCCAGTACTGAACCACGGCGGACAATGGTAGTCGCAGCGACGGATCATGTGATACAAGCCGGTGTCCTTGTGATTGAAGGGGAAGCGACCTGCCACGAGAGCGAAGAGGACGATGCCGCAGGCCCAGATGTCGGCCTTGGCACCATCGTAGCCGCAACGAAGGAACACCTCGGGCGCGATGAACATGGGCGTCCCACAAACGGTGTGGAGCAGCGCCTCCCGCTGCGTTGTGCCGGTGAGGGCCGAGAGACCAAAATCAGCGACTTTGATGTTGCCTGTGATGTCAATGAGGACATTGTCCGGCTTGATGTCGCGGTGGTACACGCCGAGCGAGTGGCAGTAGTCAAGCGCGGATACGAGCTGCTGGAAGACGCAGCGCGCAGATGCCTCACCGATCCCGCGACCGACACGGTGGACGAGGTGGGCGTTGAGGGAGCCGCCACCGACGAACTCCATGACCACGAAGATGCTCTTCTTGGTGGCCATGACCTCATGGATGCGCACGACATGAGGATGACGCACTCGGCGCATGATATCGATCTCGCGCATGATTTGTTGTTGCATGGCGCCTAACTTGGACAAATGATGCTTGTCCATGATCTTGATGGCCACCTCCTCGCCGGTGCCTACGTTGCGCGCGTGGTACACCTTGGCAAAGGTGCCCTTGCCGAGCAGCCTGCCAAGCTCGTACCACTCCATTAACAAGCGAGGAAGTTTCCCCATGCCGCCAACGCCGACGGTGGTGGGAGAGAGAGCCTGTGTATTAGGAAGGGAGTTAAATATTAAGGGTGGAGGGCGCTCGGCAACCGGACTATCGCGATGAGTCAGGACTCGGACGGAGACCTATTCTGAATCCCGTTCGTTTTGCGCCGACCACCGCGAGAATCCCGTGGGCTTTGGAGCCATTGTGACTCGGACTCGGACGGGAGACCTATTCTAATGACTAATGAACATGAACGCGTTGCTCCCGGCCATTGTGACTGGTGGCCCAGGCCCAGTTCCAACTTGCTTCGGTGCTCCGTCACTCTGCGATTGAATTGATCACGAGCTATATAACCGTAAAATAAATAACAAGCAGACGTGATCTCTTCTCCCAACTTTGTGAACGGTCTCGTAAGACAGATGGGTCGAAGAAGGCTTAATGATAGATGCTTAGCGTCAGGGCTAAGAAACAATAATTCAGCATGCGATTCACCAGGTGAAAAACAATGAGTGGGTTCAGTGGAGATGTATGAAAAGGCGATCCTTGTCACCTCTAATGGCATCATAATTCACATGCCCGGTAAACTTTCCAGCAGAAGAGCTGACGCCATCATCTATGTAGCACGACAGTGGTAGTAGTAGTACTGTCAGATAATCGACTACAGCTTTATCGGTTTGGTAATTTTATTTAGTCCCAATCCCAACTGTAGTGCCTATAGAGCCTATTGACATTCAATTCAGGTACCAATTTTTGCACGATTTTTATGCACATTATTGTTCTACTACTCTATAGGAGTAGCTCGTACTAGTAATTTCAGGATATTTTTTTTAAGCTCTGAGCTGCATGCATCAGCCTGGTGCCTAGACTGCTATTTTTGAGTTTTTGTTAGGGAAAACGTACGCCTCTGCTGCTTGTTGGGTTTTATTCGGAGCACGAGACGTAGTCAGATTCAGGCATTCAGCTCAAGTAAGTTGTGTTCGTCTCCGCTGTTGGTTGGGTTTTATTTGGAGCACGAGATGCAGTCAGATTCAGCTCAAAAGTGCGTTCTTAGATGCTGATTGGGTTGGTACCGCTTCGATGTGTTTTGATTCTCTCGAAAAAGAGAGGTTTGTCAGTCTATTATTCTTTTTGGAAGAATCTGTGCTACTAATCTTGGACAGTAGATAACTCGAAAGAGAAACTAATCAGGATCACAATTTGCTGAGTGCCATGCTTTTTTCAGTAATTGTTTTGATCCACAACTGGAAGGATATCCACACTAGAGAACAATTCTTTTAGGACCACACTATATTTTGACGGCAGTTTGTTTCTAAACATAATACTGTCCAATGCTATCAGTGAAGTAGCAACGACATGCAGATGCATCAAAAAGTGAAGCATGCATAGGTAATTATACTGCACACAACTTGGCTCAACTACAAAAGGCGATCCAGTAACTTAATCAGTAGGTAAAGCCACGGAATGATCCAGCCATTTGTCATAAGTGGGAAAGATAGCCGTTTGTGTAAAGAGGAACATAATTACTTACTTTATACATCGAAATCGGAGGAGAATATATAAGATGTGTGGGTAGCGGAAGATAAGCCTGTGTGATTTCCATACTTATTCGTAGATTCATTCAATATGTTCGCTTGGTTTTTCAGCCGGCTTAAATCCAGTCAGAACAGTGTTTTTCTCTTACAAGAAATCAGCCAACAGTGCATAATCCTGCCAGAACAGTGCATAATCCTGTCAAACGAACAAGCCGATTATTTCCAGTCTCTAATAAGGTAAAAAAATTCCTGAATAATTTGGTTGGTTTTATTGATTTTAACTTTTTAAGACAGTCTATATCTATATGGTTGAGTTGAAATAACGTTGTTTTTTACAAGGTAATTACATTATTACATTCTTATATGCAAATCAAGACCCTAATTCAATTTTGATGATTAATGACATCATTATCATTTTTTGATTAACATGTGTTTCCTAAAGCAATTGAGTTTGCAAAAATGATGGCTTATTTTGGGCATACATTGGTTTCAATAATAGTGTTGTGCAGGATATGCGTGAGGATTAAGGACCAACTAGTTCTAGATTTCCTAAGAGCAAGTACAATAATTGACTTATAGCCAAGCAAATGCTGATGTGGAAGAAATAGAAGAGAGGAGAGAGGAGAGCTTGACTGCCATGCAAGCACTAAACTGGACACGGAAGCCTAGGTAATAGTGGGTCTAAATAGTAAGTATTGTGATGAGGAATAGGAAAGAGAAACTTTTTACAGCCAAATAATAAACAACTTATTGTATAACTTAACTCTAATAGTTTGGTTTATAGCCAAACACTTGGCTCTATTATTGAACCCGCTCTCATAGAGGTGTGAAGACATTAAGAGTAGTTTAAGACCTTGTTTGTCCTTTGGCCACTTTTAAGGAATGAAAGTGTAGTTTTACCCTATTTTGAGCCTAGAGCATCGATGCGGTGCACATTTATAAAAAAAACTAGATAGTTTGATTGATTGAGGTCCTAATAAGATGCAGAGAAATGAAGCTAGATACAAATATGTTGAATTAGAATATCCCTGAAGTTTTGTTATCACCATATGCTTAGGTGATAACACGAGATGCTTTCACGTACAGGATCATTTGCCATGCCAGTTGAAGCTATTTCTAGAGCAAGAGACGATCAGCACTAGAAATTCCTAAAGCTTGAGCTATGTCAAATGGGCCTCACAAAGGAATAATAAAAATAAATGGGGGAAGACCAGTAAAAGAGGATTAGTGAAGCTAGTAAACCGAAAAGTGGAAAACCCAGACAATGCAAGTAGGAACACCCGAACCATCTATACCCAGACTACTCCCCTAGAATGGAAAACCAGCGACTCCTCAGCTAGCTTGCACTAGCACTAGTGTCATATTGCCTTGTATTAAACCATCTCATCCTTGCTTACTTCCATTCTGTTCCATCCGTACTCCCCCCAGCTTGTTCCCCTGTGTCCATTCAATTCCTTCAATGCCACCCCAGCTCGAATCACCTCCCTGACGTGCAGCTCTCCACACGTACGTCGTGCTTCTCCGATGCCACTCCACGTCCACCTCCTGCTCCTCCTCTTGGTCACCTCGCTTCCCGCCCGTGTCATCTCCTCCAATTGCGCCGGCCGCGACGACGCGGCCATCGTCGCCGCCGCGTTCCGGTACGTGCGCAACTTCCGGGCCTCGAGAGCGAAGGCATGCCAGCCGGTCAAAGAGCTCCGCTTCCCGTCACGGAACCTCACCGGCGCGGTGTCGTGGGCGGCGCTGGCAAACCTGTCCGCTCTCGCCACGCTTGACCTCTCAGGCAACGCGCTCCAGGGCGCCATCCCGGGCCGGTTCTGGCGCGCGCCGTCGCT
This sequence comes from Microstegium vimineum, assembly GCA_022036555.1. Classification (NCBI taxonomy): domain Eukaryota; kingdom Viridiplantae; phylum Streptophyta; class Magnoliopsida; order Poales; family Poaceae; genus Microstegium; species Microstegium vimineum. The sequence goes on along the minus strand of CM039125.1, from coordinate 18,550,381 downwards.
CCGCGCGGTCGACGTGTCCCGCAACCAGCTCGGCGGCGCGCTCCGAGTGGAGCCCAACCCGCAGCTCCAGTCGCTCAACGTGTCCGGCAACCGGTTCACCGGCGTCGACGGGGTGGAAGGGCTCTCGGGGCTCGTCGCGCTTGACGTGTCAGCGAACAGGATCCGCGTGGTGCCGCGGGGTCTGCGGCGTCTCACACGGGTGAGGCGGCTCGACCTGTCCTCGAACGCGATGCAGGGGAGGTTCCCCGGCGACTTGCCGCCACTCGCCGGGGTGCGTTCCTTGAACGTGTCGTACAACAAGTTTTCCGGCGTGGTGGACACGGGCGCCGTCAGGAAGTTCGGCCACTCGGCGTTCGTACACGCCGGCAATGCGACGTCACTGGTGTTCCCGGACAACTCGACACCGCCACGGCGGCCGCGGCCATCACCTCCTCTTGGGAAAAGTAAAAGGAAGGGTGGTTCTGGGACGACGACGGCGGCGGAGAGCAAGGCGACGAGGAGGAGCAAGAAGAGGAGGCATCTGAGCATCGTGGCGGTGGCGGTGATTTGCGGGGTGGCGTCCCTAGCCATGCTGCTCTGCCTGGTCGGGTGCGTGGCTTGCGGCGCGCTGAGGTGCAGGCGGCAGAAGGGAGGCAAAGAAGACGAGGAGAAGAAGAAGCCACGATGGGGCGACGAGGAGGACGTGATGGTCGCGGCGGCGAGGGGTGCGTCGTCGGCATCGCCCGTGGTGCTGTTCGAGCGGCCGCTGATGCAGCTCACGCTGGCCGACCTGGCCGCGGCCACGTCCGGCTTCGGCCGCGAGTCGCAGCTCGCGGAGCGCGGCGGCCGAAGCGGTGCCGCGTGCCGGGCCGTGCTCCCCGGTGACCTGCACGTCGTCGTGCGCGTCGTGGAGGGCGCCGTGGCCGGGCTCGGCGAGGACGATGACAACCCGGCGGCCGCTGCCACCGCGTTTCGGGAGCTTGCGCGCCTCCGCCACCCCAACGTTCTTCCGCTGCTTGGCTACTGCATTGCAGGTGAGTGGGCTCAATTCAGTTCATTCTAGAATAAATTTCCCTTTTCAAATTCTTTGTGAATATGAATAGGAAAACTTTTCTAATGTATGGGTTGCTAGCAGTGCCAATGTAGAAACTGCCAAAGTAAGTGTGCATGCATGTTGTGTAGACTAGTCTCCAACTTTTTAGCACCATTTTAGCCGCCATGCATTCCGGGTATAGTTGGAGCAGTTGGGTTAGGTGCACAGATGAAATCCAAAAGTTGCAGCTAAAATACTCTACTACAGTACATAGTAGTTTGAATTTTGGATGATGACTTGATTTATTGAAAATGATCTAATTTGCAGGCAAGGAGAAGCTGCTACTGTACGAGTACATGGAGAAAGGCGATCTGCACCGGTGGCTGCACGAGCTGCCAGCAGGGCGGCCGGACATGGACGACACGGGCAGCGGCGACATCTGGGAGGCGGCGGAGGTGAAGCGGTCCATCTCCGACTGGCCGACCCGGCACCGCATCGCGCTGGGGGTGGCCCGTGGCCTGGCGTTCCTGCACCAGGGGTGGGCCGGCGGGGGGTCGTCGTCGGCGGTGGTGCACGGTCACCTGGTGCCGACCAACGTGCTGCTGTGCGACGACCTGGAGCCCGGATCTCAGACTTCGTCTTTGGGCACAACGATAACGACGACCCGCTGGGCGACGTGTACGGGTTCGGCGTGCTGGTGCTGGAGCTGATGACGGGGCAGGCCGGGTGGGACGAGGCGTCCGTGAGCTGGGCACGGGGCATCATCCGCGACGGCAAGGGGCTGGACATCGTGGACCCTAGGGTACGGGACGAGGCTGCCGCCGGCGCCGCTGAGGCGGATCGGGAGATGGTGGAGTGCCTGCGGGTGGGGTACCTCTGCACGGCGCACTCGCCGAACAAGCGGCCGACGATGCAGCAGGTAGTGGGGGTGCTCAAGGACATCCGGGCGGCGCCTCCCACGCCCGGCACGGGCAGCTGATCGAGCCATCCATCAGCAGCAGCCACGCCGGGCGACGGCACCGGCCGGTGTCCCATGCACGAAGCGGCCGCGGGGCGTGTCCCCTCCCGATCGAGGAGAAGCGTCCGTCCGCTGCTTTGCCTTGTGCCTTGTGGGTCATCCATCTATGGATCGGGGGAGCATGCAGCTTTGGCTGGTGCACGGTGCCCTGGTGGACCAGAGCCAGACCTCGTAGTTTGTACTTTTGCTACTACTACAGTACTATGTGCATGTAACAGTTTTCCTTGCCGTGGGTAACAACAGTTGGTTTCGTAGACCTTTTTGCGCCTGCCATATATGCATCACGCACGTTGGTCCTACTCCTACATAGTAGAAGCAAGCAGCTAGCAACAGTTTTGGTAGGAGTAATAAATCGCAAGCCGCCATACATGGTTCACACTGTCCACACAAAAACTGCACAGATTTTGCTAGCTGCTGCTGACAGAGTGCACAGCAATAATGAGTAGCCCAGGCTTTGCTGGACAAACCACACAGAACCAACTGGTTTGGGCTTTAGCCATGAGCAGAGAATCCAAGGTTTCAAATTTGTGTGGTCTAGTACGTACTACTAATGGAATGGTATGGAGAATTTTGCGTAGCCTGTAGCTGTAACTTGTTAATTCGACCAGAAAGCCTACCAAATCTTCAAAAAGCTGCCATAACTGCTTTCTAGTATTCAGGCAAAAATATTCAGAATTTCAGATTGAGTTGGCAAGGAAGAAAAAAAAAACATACGTCGAGCCATCTAGCCTATGCACATCTTTCTATCAACTTCAAGTCGATCTTGAACTCGGAAACTTTGGCACGATGAGGTGCATGCAAGCGTGCGCGGTCGCTGAACCACTGCACCGATATGTATAGCAAATAGCATCAACTAGTGCCGTTCTTATGCGTCTACACTGAAAGAGATGGAGAGAAAACTGCAGATCCCAGAGAGGTGTTCCTTCAGGATTTGCTTTGCAAGCTTCAAGCTGCAGTGGAGGGAGAGGAAGATATTGCTAAAGTAATAAAAGGAGGGAGGAAACAGGGTTAGTGGAGGGGGAATGTGAGGTTGTTGTTCCTGCTGCGCGAGTCAGTCAAGAGATCTCATCTCATCTTGACCTCGCTCCCCTGGTGGCGCCTTTTTGGAGTCAAAAAAGGCCCCTTGTCCTCTTGCGGCAAAGCGTCCTGTTGCCGTAGGGATCGGAGGGGAGGGACTAGGGCCGCGACCGGACACTCGGGGTCGGCCAAGCTTGCCTGTTGCCTAGCGTGTACCCACATGCATGCAACGCTGGCCTGGTACATGTAGACGGCCAGAGTGGCAGCTGATCATCTCTCTATCTGGATCTGGATGTGAACAATATTTTTTCTATCATCACAAAATAGTCCTCCAAATAGTCATAATAAATTTTACTGATCAGAGCTATGCATATAGGTTTTCGACAGTTATGAGAAGCCGTAGTGATGGAAATGGAAATGCATATTTAAATTATTTGATGTTGGTATCCATGCACATCCACCGTTTCACAAGATATGTTGCAGTGTGAGGGACCTCAACCCAGTAGACTGGAGAAAGACTCATTTGAACAAAAGGGAACGTAGAACATTATTAATAGTGCGAAGTGAGCGTTCCGTTTTTCTATTTTGTTCAGAAGTATATGGACACGACATGCGGAGTGTAATATCTTGAGAAAGAAAGAATGTGCGGGCTGAGAATTGTCAAATTCAGGTCGTTATCGCACTAGAGGCTTTTATCACACTGCACACTACTCTTGATGGTTTTGAAGCGAATATAAGCCAAAAAAATTGGAAATAGTGGAAAACATCTCAGATTTGAGGCAAAGCGGAAAAATCCAAATGTAGTGTGAACAATCATCAGGAATGACAAGATAATATTTGTATCCTGACACACTAACAATAGGAGATGTCCAAATAAAGATCACACTGTATCAAATCAAAATTATGGAGAGCTCAAGAGCTAGATGATCGAAATGGCAGCCTATGTGACGACCAAGATGGCATACATGAAAGATATGGTGGAGATCATCTTTATTAAAAGAAATAACATTGGAGCTAATAAGCTTGGACATAGGTTCACTCCCAAGATGCCCAAGATGACGATGTCAAAGTGAAGTATGTGCAACGATGAATGTGGAGGTGCTGGTGGTAGATATGAAGTCTGGAATTCATTTTTAAGTGAAACCTATAGATATTTCTGCAACAAACATAGAACAAGATTTATGCTACTTTTAACAATGGTGGGTGTGGGTAATTTAGTGGGTTAAGATGATATTGCATAATAGCTTAGGTAGTTGCTTACATTAGGTTATTGTCAGTGATGATAGATATGGTAATATGGATGCACATTTATCAATATATTAGATTGTTTTCTTCATAATGATGTAGGTGGGTAATACGGATTAAGATTAAAAGATCACTTTTACTATTTTCATAATGGTAGAGGAAAATAATTTAGATATAGGTTTAGGGGATTACTTTAGAGTATTTTTTCATAATGATAGCGGTAAGTAATTTAGATATTGGTTTGGGTATTACTTTATAGTATTTAGACAGTGATATGTATGAATAATTTATGTATAGAGATATATGGCGCTACTTTATGTATCTTTATAATGACATTAACGGGTAATTTAGAGATACAATTTTGGTATAGTTTTTCATAATGATAGAGTGAGTGATTTTTTTAGAAGAATAGACCAATATTTATACTTGATGGTAATTATAATGTACCAAATTATAAAAATGGTTGAATATTTTTTAGCTTTTCTAATGCTTCATGCCAAATTAACATGGAGACTTATAAAAACCTCCATTTACTAATGTTATTAAGATTGTGTTTGATATTGCGAAATCACATGGGTTTAGGTCCTTGACCTGGTATGGGTGCTCGTATTTTTCTGAATTTATTTTAAAATTTATCGGCGCCATGCTTTCAATGATAGACGATGTTTCCGTCGACCGCGAGACACCTGTGGTTGATTTAGTGAATCTCGAGATCCGCCTGCTCCGTCCTTCAGATGTGCTCATAGGAGTAGGGTTTATGTACGTGTGTTCATAGAGGTGAGTGTGCGTACATGGTGTGAACATCGTCGTTATGTTGTGTAATTCTAAAAAAAGATTGTTTCTAATATTAGAAAATTGAGGTGGTATTGGATTTGTGAAATTTACTCTAGTAAAATTGCAAGGATGTCTGAGTTACTTATTAAGAGGAAACAAATGATTCAAGTATCATTTTTAACACATCACATCATTATGATAGTGATGCAGAGCATAACTTAGCTGGTTAGGTTCTTTACGATGGAATTTGTTTTATCTAGTTCTAGGTCTCGACTTTGAAATGTGTGCTCACATTTTCCATGGTAGACAATATGTCCATTGATAACGAGATGTTTGTCGATCTTGGGACCTACCAATTCAGTCTTTTAAAAGTGCTCATTAGAGCAGGTTCAATAAATTTGGCTTTAAGCCAATCCATATCATCTTGAGACAAACTGAAAAGATAAGTTGTAAATAGTTAGAATCCTCATGTAACTTAAAATTTTATTTTTTATTAAACAAGCCCACATGTTGTAGGGACAGGAGCCAATAGCAAGTATGAGAGGAGTGGTGGGGATCTACATGCAGCCTAGGAGAATGTGATGTGCTTGGTGCTAAGTTCATTCTCTCTCCTCTATTCTCTCTTCCACATAGGATTTTGCTGAGTTGGCTTGGCTATAAGCCAAGCTGAGGTGTATTATTGTACCTGCTCTAAAGGTATGATGTTTGTACTATGATTTATAAGTGTGCGTGAAATATATTCATTAATAGGAGACATCTGTCTGTTAATCTTAAGATCTAGCAATGTACAAGTATACTCCTTCTATATTGTAAAAAAATCATTTTAACGACGACGTGACTTTAACTTCATATTTCTATAAAAATATTTATTTAAAAATAATATATGTATATATTTATAAAAATATATTTTACGATATTCGTAACTTAAAAGTTATTTATGATTTATATTCTCGATGTTTGATCAAAACTGTCTAAAACGACTTCTTTTATAATATTGAGGGAGTATGCAAGTGCACATGCATATATGAGTCAACGTCTCCATGTTACTTCAGAATCTAAATACACACAACACTTCCAAACTACTAATTCACCGTCTTTTCTTTCCTAGGTCCACCAAAAAATAAAACCCCGCTGAGGAGTTTTTCATCCATCCACCTAGGAAAGTGTACCCAGAAGGCTGACTTCTTCAAAATCTACCGTCCATATTTCTTGTAATTATTCTCTCTCCTTACCCACTCAGATCCAATGGCCAACATCACGTGTATCATCCCTTCCCTCACTCACGCTCGCGCCCTGCGACCGCACACCGCAGCCCTGGTTCGATTCCTCATCCTGACTTTTTTTCCCAGAAAAAAGAAATAATGTGGGCGGTGTGTGCAGGGGAGGAACTCGTCGTGGCACAGGGGGCGGGGCTTGCCGGCCGCCGTGGGTGCGCGGAGCGGAGCTCGCCGGCCACCGCGAGCGCGCGGGCCGTGGCGCGTGGAGCGGAGCTCGCCGGCCGCCGCGAGCGCGTGGGCCGGGCTTCACCGGCCACCGCGGGATGGGGCGCGGGGGGGGGGGGGGGATGGGATGGGATGGGGCGGGAAGGCGTCGTCGGTGGGGGCGAACACCGTGATCCCGGCCCCGCGCTCGTCGTTCTCGAGCCGCCACGCCCGAGGCCTCCAGCATCGACCCGCCACGTTGAAGGCGCGCGCGTCGGCGGGGATGCGTGTAATGTTGACGGCCGTGGGCAGCCGGGACTCGGACGCCGCGAGGTCGAACCCGATGGGGACGATGAGGCCGTCCACTGCCAGCACGCTCAGGTTGTACGACACCACGGTAATGGCGCGAAGGATGGTGACGTTCGAGCCCGGGAACGGTGCCGGCAAGCGGTCGACGGCGAGGGAGACCCCCGCGGTGGTGACATTCACGGCGCCGAGGTTCGCGGGGGCGCGGCCGGTGGTCTGGAACAGCGTCATCACGAGCTTCCCGGAGGCCGGCAGGCGACGGAGGTCGGCGGGGGCGAGGTACTCGAGGAGGACGTGGTAGTGGAGGACGTCGGCAAGGTCGGCGCCTGACGCGACAGCGAACGCCGACGACGACTGCGGTGTGGTTGTCGTTCGGCACGGCCAGTAGCGTCAGCGACGACCACCCTGCGAGCTCCGCCAGCACGGGGCTTGAGGCCAGCAGCCGCGTGAAGTCGATGAGGTCCGGGAAGGCCGAAAGCACACCTGTGACGTTGACCGCGACGGCCGGCGGCGACGCCGCGGCGAACAGCGCGAAAGCCGCCGCGACGAATACGAGGCAGGAGACGGGAGGGATCTGCGTGTACGAGACCGACTTCGGGCTGGGCCGACCGGTCAAGGTTGAGCTGGTGTCCATCGACAAGACGCCCGGCACGGTGTCCCTGGCGGGGGGCCGCGGCGCCGCTGGGTTGGAGGTCTGCGTCGTGCTGCCGGAGGCCGAGATGGCGCGGTTCAGCTCCTGCTTCGCCGACGCCGGGGAGGAGCTCTGTGACTGAACTGAACTGAACTGAACTGAGCGGCTGTTGACGGTAATTAAGAGCTATTTTGTCACCATCAAAATACCGTCAACATCCTCATTTCCAAAGGAAAACAAGCATAACCTGAATATATTGTGCCAAATAATTGGTTCCACATTTCCCTTGACTATTTGATGCAGGTAATGACAAATGGGGCCTTTTGGGAGCCAGTGGGCCCACATTAAGAAGATTAACGTGACAACTCAACTCAGAACCAACATCCAAGACATATGACAGGTGGGACCAGTACCCAGGAAGAAGAGGTGGGCCAGAGCCCACAATGGGCATTCGGACGAACCAAAGGTGGGGCCAAACAGGTCCCACTTAGCCCCCTGAGTATTGGTTCACCTTCTAGAAGACCAGGGAGGGCCCACATGTCAGTGGGGGGTTCGGCCGAATCCCGCTAAGGCGGTTTCACCTCCCCAACCGACCTACTCACTCCCCACATGATGGAAATCAACACCCTTGATGCTTAGGCAGTTCTGAGGTCGGTTGGATCCAACGGTGCTTGATGAAGGTGACACGGATCGCTGACGTGGCACCGGAGTAGCCCCTACTCCACCTCTAGCTATAAATAGACCCCTAGAGCTCCCTATTCATTTCATGCCTCATTGGGAGAAACTACTCTCTAGCCTCTTAGCGGAGCTCTTCAGTAGTGTTATGCTAGTTGGAGGAGAGTGAGGAGCCTTCTGGAGAAAGCCCCGGGTCTGTCGGAATCTTCTCCGGACTTCTTCCTCAACAGATGCGAGTCTCTTGTAAGTTTAGCACTTGTAAGTGACTTCTTCTGAGCTCTTTATAGTATTCAGTGTTCTAAATCTAGTTTAGCTGTTATACAACTTTTCACGCTTGATCATCGCTTTGCTCTGAGTAAAGTGCTTTAATCTTAGACCAAGGTTAAAGTAGTAAGATTAGTGTAGACGTGGTGTCTAAGCTTAATCTTACCTTTGTAAACCTCTTATCGCATGGATTGTTTGTGGATGCTAGTAGAAGGTGACAACTCTATCTAGTCTTTGTATTCCACCACGTGTGTAAGATAAGTTCTTAAAAGGTAAGGCTTCAATACAACTTGATGGCGCGGTCCGGTTAGAGTTTTGCCCTCTTTCTGATCTATCCCATCGCCTCTTGCAAGAGAAGGGCCGATAAGGCCGGTATAACCAGCTATCCCTTGTTAGACATCTATGCTATCTTGAACCTCTCAACCCAGTTATCATAGTCTCCCTTGACCATCATAGGATATATCTTTAATCCTAGTTAGATCACTATCGTTCCTTGAGGAAAATACGATACCTGGAATACTCCCGGTGAAGTGCTACATCGGTATAATCTGTACGCTTGCGGATCTATCCAATAGTCATAAGAAATACCAACAAGCATTTCTGGTGCCATTTCCGGGGAACGGTAGCTTTTAACTAGTACCCTCTGGTCCTATTTTATCTTTTGTTTGATTTCATCTTTTCACTCCACATACACATATGGATCAAACCCCGCTTATCGAATATGGTGCACCAACGGGCGCTAGCTTGGAGCCACCTAAATCATCTCAGGTTGTTCTGGCCGTTCGTTATGAGCTTCGCCCAAGTATCATAGCGATGGTTCAGAAAAAGCCGTTTTCTGGGGACGAAGACGAAAATCTCTATACTCATATACGTGACTTTGAACAACTTTGTTCATGTGTCCACATCCAAGGGATGAGGCCAGGTACCCTTAAGTGGAAGCTATTTCCATTCTCCTTAATGGGAATAGCCAAACGATGGTACGTTCGCCACGTAGATGACGCAAAAGGAGATTGGGAAAAATTGATGCCTAAGTTCTGCTTGGCATTCTTCCCTATCCCTTGTGTCATCCGTCTTCGAAAAGATATCATCAATTTCTCGCAAAAAAAGAAAGAATCTCTAGGTGATGCATGGGCCTGTCTGACAGATCTAGTATCTCCAGGCCCTAATCTTGCTATAACCGAGCCTACAATGTTACAACATTTTTATGCGCGGTCTTAGCAGAGAATCTGCACAACTTCTTGACATATCTTCCGAGGGAGCCTTCCTGTGTTTACCCGTTAGTGCAGGGAAGGGTCTTCTCACGAAGATTCTTGATAACACCCCCTATACTAACGTATATTATGAAGGACCCACGGAAGAACAAAAACCAACCCCCAGAGAAGAAACAACATCGATAGCCAAAACTCTCCCCTCTACACCTCAAAATCTTGCTATCAAACCTGAACCACCAAGGGAAGAAGAAATTCAACCCTTGGAATTCCCCCTTGATATCGAGGCTGATCTATTTTCCAATTTTGTGAATGCCTCGAATCAATCTATGCAAAAGAAATCTTATGCTCGAAAAGCTCCAAACTGCCACATCCCTAGTCTCATAGAAGAAGCATACCTTCAGAAGACGGTTCAAGAGCTTGCTTCTGTCATGAGTCAGGAGTGGTTAGAAGAGGCCGAATCTTCATCCGAACCAATCCGAATTCTGTCTTCCTCTACCAACATTCCTTGTCAGATAGATAGAGTCAAGTTAGACTCTCTTTACGATCCTGCCGTAGGAGTTTGCATTATGTCTAAATCATTAGCTAATGCTCTCCTAGGCAATATAAAACTAACTCCAACCAACAAGTTCTTGAAGCTTTCTTTAGGACAATTGGTTGATAGTTGTGGGATCGCACAGACCATTCCTACGCTAATTAACAAAGTCAATATCCTCTTAAATTACTTCATATTTGATATGGAGGAATTTGACTTGTTAATCGGACATCGACTCATGAGATTCCTTGATGGATCTCTTGATGGAAGTCTCAAGGGTTATCTTGGGAGTAACATCAAGCTCTCGACTCCGCTCACCAATTCCATGAACACCATGACAGAATCACTCCCAGAATCTGACCCCATAGAGGAAGTGATGGTTGCATCTCTTCTAGAATCATCTGATCCTAATCTAGAAGAAGAAGCCGAAGATTTCATCTAGGAAGAAGACGATCTAAACGAACCCATAGATCTAGAGAAATCCGAACCCCCATCTAAGCCCTCTATAGAACTTAAACCCCTTCTAGCTGGTTTAAAATATGCCTTTCTAAATGACGATCGTGAGGCCCTGTAATCATCAGTGACAAACTCTCTCCGGAAGAGACGTTCAAACTCCTCACTATCTTAGAAAAGCATCAATCAGTCTTAGGCTACTCTCTTCAAGATCTTAAGGGCATTAGTCCCGCTCTTTGCACACATCGCATCCCCATAGAACCTGAGGCTCTTCCTTCTAGAGAACCTCAGCGTAGACTGAATAATGCGATGAGGGAAGTAGTGAAGAAGGAAGTCTTGAAACTCTTGCATGCAAGGATCATCTACCCCGTTCCTCATAGTGAATGGGTTAGCCCTGTGCAATTTGTGCCTAAGAAGGGAGGTATGCCGGTCATTAAAAATGATAAGAACGAGTTGATTCCTCAACGAACCGTCACGGGTTGGACAATGTGTATAGATTACCGGAGACTTAACAAGGCTACAAAGAAAGATCATTTCTCGCTACCCTTCATCGATGAGATATTGGAGCGGCTTGCAAAACACTCTTTCTTTTGTTTCCTTGATGGTTACTCGGGATATCATCGAATACCAATCCACCCCGTCGATCAAAGTAAGACCACTTTCACATGCCCCTATGGAACATATGCATATAGGCGAATGTCTTTTGGCCTATGCAATGCTCCTACTTCTTTCCAAATGTGCATGATGTCCATTTTCTCCGACATGATCGAAGAAATCATGGAAGTTTTCATGGACGACTTCTCCATCTATGGAAAAACTTTCGATGATTGCCTTGAGAATCTGGATAGAGTCTTACATAGATGTGAAGAAAATTACTTAGTCCTGAACTGGGAGAAATGCCACTTCATGGTTCGTGAAGGCATAGTGCTAGGACATAGAGTGTCCGAATGTGGGATAGAAGTGGATAGAGCCAAGATTGAAGTCATAGAACAACTTCCACCTCCCACGAATGTCAAGGGAATTCGTAGCTTCCTTGGCCATGCGGGCTTTTACAGACGGTTCATACAAGTTTTTTCTCAAATTGCCCGTCCTTTAACAAGCCTGCTAGCCAAAGAGGCACCCTTTGACTTCAATGATGAGTGCTTAGATTCTTTCTACATCCTCAAAAAAACACTCATCTCAGCTCCAATCATCCAACCCCCTGATTGGAAGCTCCCCATTCAAATAATGTGTGATGCTAGTGATTATGCTGTCGGTGCGGTATTAGGCCAAACCAAAGATAAGAAGCATCATGCTATTTCATACGCTTGCAAAACCTTGACAGGGCCACAGCTAAACTATACAACCACTGAAAAAGAGCTATTGGTCGTGGTATTTGCTATAGACAAGTTTAGATCTTACTTAGTAGGAGCAAAAGTCATTATTTATACAGATCATGCTGCTGTTAAGTACTTGCTCACTAAGAAAGATGCTAAACCACGTTTAATAAGATGAATCTTGCTACTCCAAGAATTTTATCTTGAAATAAAAGATAAAAAGGGAGTAGAAAATTCTGTTGCCGATCATTTGTCTAGAATGCAATTCAAAGAAGGACAGGATTTGCCCATCGATGACTTCCTCAGAGATGACACACTCCTCAAGGTGACAGACTCCAACCCTTGGTATGAAAATCTAGTCAACTTTATGGTGGTAGGCCATGTACCACCAGGGGTAGATATGAAGAAACTAGTTCAAGCGAGTCGAGTGCATCTCTGGGATGAGTCATACCTCTATAGAGTATGCAATGATGGATTATTAAGAAGATGCGTACCTATAGAGGAGGCAATCAAGATTATGGAAAGATGCCATGGAGCAGAGTACAGAGGTCACTATGGAGCATTCAGAACTCATGCCAAGATTTGGCAGAGTGGGTTCTTTTGGCCAACCATGTACAAGGATACTCATGACTATGTCAGAAAATGTGCAAGGTGCCAGAAGCACGGGAACATCAATACCCGAGATACCATGCCACTCACCAACAACCTACAAGTAGAGCTCTTTGATGTATGGGGCATCGACTACATGGGGCCCTTTCCTCCATCGAAAGGGTACGAGTATATCTTAGTGGCAGTGGACTATGTGTCCAAGTGGGTAGAAGCGTTACCCTGCCGCAAAGCTGATGCTGCCAATTCAAAGAGAATGTTCCATGAAGTGATATTCCCCAGATTTGGAACCCCAAAGTTAGTCATAAGTGACGGGGGGTCTCACTTCATTGACAAAGGCTTCCGCCAGTTCCTCACTAAGCAAGGCATCTAGCACAATGTTGCAACCCTGTACCATCCTCAAACAAGTGGTCAAGCAGAAACATCCAACAAACAAATCAAGAATATTCTGCAGAAGACCGTGGAAGAGATGGGTACCGCTTGGAATCACAAGCTACCAGAGGCACTTTGGGCATATAGGACCGCATACAAGACCCCAATTGGTATGACACCATACCAACTTGTATACGGGAAGACATGCCATTTGCCTGTGGAATTAGAGTTCAAAGCACATTGGGCAATCAAGAAATGGAACATGGATTTACCAGCTGCTGGAAAATTCCAGAAGATGCAAATCTCTGAGTTAGAAGAATGGAGAGAGAAACATACCATAATGCTAGGATATACAAGGAGAGAACCAAGAAATGACATGACAAAAGAATCAAGGTCAAGGAATTCAACCTAGGAGACAAAGCCTTGCTATTCAACTCAAGATTCAAGCTCTTCGGTCACGGGAAACTGAAAAGCAAATGGGAAGGGCCGTACCTCATTTTCAATGCCGCAACTCATGGATCAATCACACTCCAGGACGACAACGGAAAAATCTTCAAGGTAAATGGCCAACGTCTTAAAGTTTTCTATGAACATGAAATTCCTGAACAAGAAATTGATATGATAGATTTTGTCCTTAATCCCAATTAGAACTAAAATCTACATGTTTTAACTTTTTTGTTCAAATTTTGAAAAGGACCTTAGAAATAGCCTAGACTTAGCCTTGACTCCCCCCTCATGAAAGATCGGCCCATTTGGCCACTTTAGTGGTTCGGCCGAATGTAAGTTTGGGCCAAACAGCCCGAAACTTCACGAGCTGACTCACCTGACCCGATCAAGTTCGAAACCGGGCGCCTTCGTTCAAAAACTTTCAAAAGGCATTCGGCCGAACGTAGTTCAAACTCGTTCAAATGCCCAGACGCGTAGGAGCGTCGGGCCAACGCTCCCCTTCTGTTTTCAACGCGATCTGAGTGAAAACAAAGGCCCTGAGCGTTGTTTCTCTTCTTCTTAACCCCTTCTCATTCTCCTTCCTCCTTCCACCTTGTTTTCTTTCACAACCAGCAGCACCATTTGCAATCTTTCACACCTCCTTGACCACCACCATGGTTCCACCGCGCAACAATGGCAGGGCACCGCTCGTTCCATTCTTCGGAAGCCCGTCCAAGACCAATGAAGACATCAACGTCGATGACATGGCCGTCGAGGTGCTCGACGTCACTCCTCTTGCCATGGCGCCACCACCGGCGCAGCTGAACTCCCCTACAGGGGGTCGGCCGACCGGGAAGTGGAGCTCGGAGCGGATGCAGACCATCGCTCGGTCATGTCTCCGCGCCGCAACCTCAACAAGCCCGATGCGCGACCGGTGACGCCCAAAAGGCCGACAACTAGTCAAATTGGGGTGAAGAAGGCGGTCACCCCCTCCACCGACGGCAAGACGAGCACGGGTTACACCCACTCGTACTCTCCATCAACACCGCCGGGGATGCGGCTTCAAAAAGCCCAAGGTGGACCGGGGAGAGGCAAGGTCCTCGTCCCCCCTCTCACCTCCGAGGAGAGGAAGGGGGTGCGCAGATCCCTCGAGACAAAGGAGTCTCACAAGACCGTCTGGCGGACTAGCAAGACGTCATCCATCTCTGGCCCTCTAGGGCAGTTCGAAGACGAAGAAGAAGAGAGTGATATGGAGAAACTGCTCCGCGTAGTGGCTAGGCTTAGAGAAAATAATATTAAATTAGCAGAGCGTGCAGCAGAGGACAGAATGGCTCGCCTTGATCTTGAGGATAACTTTAGGGCTCTTCGCATTAGCACCAATGCGAAGATCAAGCGTCTTGCCCAAGCCATCAAGAGAGAGGATCTCTATGACCCTCCATCTCCATAGATCACTAGTCTACAAATAAAATAGGCTCTTAGATTGTTTTTTCAAATTTATTTTGTTCCTTTTTCCTTTCATCAATGTAATGTGTGCCTATAAGAATTTGAATTGAATGAAAAATGTTTGGTTCTGCTGGTATTTTGCCCAGCAGAACCCCTACATTTGATGTCTGCTCTGTCACTGAATTCAGCATGCTCTGAAACAAGTATGGGGGAGTTCGGTCGACACTCCAACTTGTCAAAACATCAAAAGGATTAATGAATCATGTTGAACACAGCCATGACACGTACCAGAAAAAATTTGGACCAAACGGCCACCTTTTTGGTTCGGCCGAATCACATTTGAGGCAAAAATTCAGAAAGTTCAGAGCATATCAACATTCAGAGGTAAGGAATTCAAATACAGAGATCTAAGTGGCCAAACGGCTCTGAAGACGTTCGGTCCGAACGTACTTCTAGGACCTGGACCCACGAGCCAGCAACCTTTCAAATTCAAACTTCAAATCTGACTGGTTTGCCACGTCTCTCCCCTTTTCTCTATACTTTTTCATTTGTTTATTCACTTTCCTTTCAAGAATAAAAATAAAATAAAAATAATTTCTTCATGAAACTTATCACTTAGTTTAAATTCCTTTTAATATTGAATAAAACAAAAGGATCGCATTCGGAAATTAAAATTTTGAAAAGTGACATGATCTATGACTTTTTAAAGGGTAAAAGTGTCATAAAGACAAATTCTTGCTTTTTGCTTATGCTAGTGGGAAAAATACTGGATAGGAAGATCATATGGACTAAGTTGTTGATTAATGTGATATAGTCTTAGCTCATGATTCATACCCTTTCTATTTAAAGTTCTTAGAGATTAATTTTTGAAAATGTCATAAAACCATAATGTCACTACTCCTCTATAGTAAGAAAAATCCTACCAAAGCCATAAATACTTATGCATGTTCAAAACTTTCCTCAAATGCTTCTTGTATTTACTTTGAGTTTGGTCAAACCTTGTGACCCTTGTTGAGAATTATGTCATAGTTCAAAGATCAAGATCACATGCACACCACATATTTCTGCTACTTCTACACTGGAAGTACGCAAAAACATGCGTGTTCATTGACATGATCCATGATCATCCAATAAATACTCTTGAAATAAATGTTATGATCTCTCCCTATATTCTTCCAAAAAGAGATATGGCTATCATAAATGAAAAATGATGATGAGCAAAGCTCTAAAAAAACTCTTATCATGATAGCCATGTCTCAAGTAATCTTAAAATTAGAGAGATCATATACATAGCTAAAGAGTACATATTAGTCATATACCATTGTCCACACACATGCACATCTTGATCTAGGATTATGACATTCTTCTCCTTGGATCCTCGTTTTGACTTTACAACATAAGTGATGCAAGTTTGCTACATTGATCATCCCTACCTAAGCTCCACATAAGCCTTTAGAAGTAGGAAGATACAAAGAAGGCAAACTCTTTATGCCTTGGTGAGGAATCTTACACCTTGAGTGACTTAGAGTACTATAAGAGGAGTAAGCTGACTTATGAGCTTTCTTTTGAAAAATTTATCAAAAACTCCAAGTACTAAAATATGATTTTGGGAGATGACTTTGCCTCGAAGATCTATTCCATTTCTCAACTTCTCAAGGATATATGTTAGCCAATACCACATATCCCATTGGTATGACAAAATATCTTGAATGAATTTTTATGCTTGCTTTATACTTTGAATAGCATAGACTTGTTATCTTTTAACCTTTACTCGAGGACGAGCAAAGAGGTAAGTAGGGGGGATCTTGTTGATGGTAATTAAGAGCTATTTTGTCACCATCAAAAAAACCGTCAACGTCCTCATTTCCAAAGGAAAACAAGCATAACCTGAATATATTGTGCCAAATAATTGGTTCCACATGTCCCTTGACTATTTGATGCAGGTAATGACAAATGGGGCCTTTTGGGAGCCAGTGGGCCCACATCAAGAAGATTAACGTGACAACTCAACTCAGAACCAACATCCAAGACATATGACAGGTGGGACCAGTACCCAGGAAGCAGAGGTGGGCCAGAGCCCACAATGGGCATTCGGACGAACCAAAGGTGGGGACAAACAGGTCCCACTTAGCCCCCTGAGTATTGGTTCACCTTCTAGAAGACCAGGGAGGGCCCACATGTCAGTGGGGGTTCGGCCGAATCCCGCTAAGGCGGTTTCACCTCCCCAACCGACCTACTCACTCTCCACATGATGGAAATCAACACCCTTGATGCTTAGGCAGTTCTGAGGTCGGTTGGATCCAACGGTGCTTGATGAAGGTGACCCGGATCGCTGACGTGGCACCGGAGTAGCCCCTACTCCACCTCTAGCTATAAATAGACCCCTAGAGCTCCCTATTCATTTCATGCCTCATTGGAGAAACTACTCTCTAGCCTCTTAGCGGAGCTCTTCAGTAGTGTTATGCTAGTTGGAGGAGAGTGAGGAGCCTTCTGGAGAAAGCCCCGGGTCTGTCGGGAATCTTCTCCGGACTTCTTCCTCAACGGATGCGAGTCTCTTGTAAGTTTAGCACTTGTAAGTGACTTCTTCTTAGCTCTTTATAGTATTCAGTGTTCTAAATCTGGTTTAGCTGTTATACAACTTTTCACGCTTGATCATCGCTTTGCTCTGAGTAAAGTGCTTTAATCTTAGACCAAGGTTAAAGTAGTAAGATTAGTGTAGACGTGGTGTCTAAGCTTAATCTTACCTTTGTAAACCGCTTATCGCATAGATTGTTTGTGGATGCTAGTAGAAGGTGACAACTCTATCTAGTCTTTGTATTCCATCACGTGTGTAAGATAAGTTCTTAAAAGGTAAGGCTTCAATACAACTTGATGGCGCGGTCCGGTTAGAGTTTTTCCCTCTTTCTGATCTATCCCATCGCCTCTTGCAAGAGAAGGGCCGATAAGGCCGGTATAACCAGCTATCCCTTGTTAGACATCTATGCTATCTTGAACCTCTCAACCAGTTATCATAGTCTCCCTTGACCATCATAGGACATATCTTTAATCCTAGTTAGATCACTATCGTTCGCTAAGGAAAATACGATACCTGGAATACTCCCGGTGAAGTGCTACATCGGTATAATCTGTGCGCTTGCGGATCTATCCAATAGTCATAAGAAAAGGTCTCGGTACAAAAACGATGACTCTGGACGCATCTGATAAGGTATAGCCATGCTTCTGGATCCGTTGGCAAGTAGACTTGATAAGCTTTCCAAAAAGTGCGAGAATGTCCCAATCGGAGTCTGTATGAAGTCGTGGCATCCATCACAAGTTGGTGCTGTCCTGCAGTCCAAATCCAGCTAGCGCCCATCCCGTGTCCCGCTGATCCTCTCCATTGTTCCTGAGCAAAACAAGAGTGCACGTGTCTCCATTGTCTAAATATAATGGACAAGAGTTTGATAATAAACTTACTTGATGATTGAGTTCACGGGCACGAGCACGAGTAATAGGACCAAGTGGTGCTGGAGATGGTGTTGGTGTGGTGTTGATGTCCTCATCACGCGAGAAGGAGACGGCGTTCGAGAACGCCGTGGCGACGACGATGGACGCGGAGGATGACGGGAACGCCGCAAGGTGGGAGAGGTTAGCGGAGGCCGTCGAGGGAAAGACGCAGGAGGAGGTTTCTGAATTTGTGTTTCTGAATTTATAGAGATAGTTTCTGAATTTGTGTTTCTTTTATGCTTTGACTTTTTGTATTTTATTATTTATTTTAATTTTATGATTTTTTTTTCAAATATTACCATAGCGTTAGCACGGGCAATATACATTTGCGTTTTTAAAGCATTTTCCTAAATCAAACCGTTGCGTTAGCACGAGCATTAGACTAGTAAAAATTAGGAAGAGATTCACAGCTTACAAGCAACTTTGGAGGAGATGGGCTATCTAGTTCCACTCATTATTTGTGCACAAAGAAAAGGTCACGAGCCAGGAGCCACACGCGACAAATCCCAGTTCGGTGAATGTCTGACACTTCGTTCGTCTCCAAAAGACCAAAACCGGCCGGCATGCACCTCTTTTCCACATACACGTTCGCGCGCAATGGCTGCAAAACTAGCATGCACCTTCTTTCCACACCTTCTTTACGTGTACGTACCTACTACGTAGAGAAGCGCATCACGCAGTACCTACGGTGTGGTCGCTAGCTGCTCGCGGTAGAATCCAACGTGCGCGCAACCAAAGAGTTTGTGACAGGCATGCAGAGCAAGTACAGTTTATATATATATATATATATATATATATATATATATATATATTATATATATATATATATATATATATATATATATATATATATATATATATAAAAGAGGAGCTCAAGTTACTCCCTCCGTATTCCTTTAAAGGCTAAATCAAAATTCAAACATCATATCTTTAATAATTGATTTTAAAAAAATTATATGAACTCATGCCATAAGTTTTATGTTTTTAGATTTACAATAAAAAATAGTATCAAAATATATAATTCATATATATGCTATGAAACTATAAGGATTTTTTTTTAAAAAAAAATGATTGATAAAGATATCTATGTTTTACTTAAAACAAAGCTAACGTGATATATAATATGAAGGAAGTACCTTAAATCGATCTCTAGAATTTTTATTCTTTCTTTCACGTCTAAACAAATTAAGACAGATTAAAGGAGGGTTCCGTTAACACAAAGTGGTAAATGGGGCTTGAGTCTGCCCAACCCACCACTAGATCCGCGGCTAACAAATAGGTGCGAGGAGATGATGGGATTTTTATTATACTTGTGCAATGAGAGAAAAAAAATAATCAATGCTAATGAAAAATGAGTACATGAGTGCTATGTATCTATTATTTTAACCCTTTATATATATATTAAAAGCTATGTTTTATTTTATAAATGACCATTACATCCATACCAATATAAGTTAATTAATAATTTTAGATGTATATAAGAAAAAATGACGGAGATACTATACTATGATAAAGTTCTTTTTTATACTCATGCACCATGTTTATATTAAAATTTGAACTAAAGATGGATCATTAGCACCTTTTAAAAAAAGAGTAAACAATATTTGTGCAAAAAAATAGTATATATACATCAATCAAATAAAATAAAAGACCAACCACTACGTAAAAAAAGGTTAACAGTGACGGGCGATTTTGGTTTCCCGCAGCGGGCAAACGCGTCCATCGCGGTGATAAGGTCACGATAAATCGTGGCCTCACCACGGCAGGCACATTTGCCCGCTGCGATAAATCTATTAATCGCAGCGGACGCATGAGAATGTCCGTTGCGGTAAATCCTTTGAAAAAAATAAAAAAGAAAAGAAAAACCCTAGACGGCCCGACGAGCCCATCGACGAGCCCATGCCGCGCGCCACCGCGACCCTGCGCATGCGCCGCCGCTCCGCTGCTGCTCCGCGTGCCGGACCGCGCGCCGCAGCAGCGCGCGCCGCCGCGGCTCCACTGCTGCGCCGCGGGCCGCCGAGACCACGGGCGAGGCGCTCCGCCGCTCGGTGTGGTCCCGCGGACCGACATCTCCGCGCCACGGTGTGGCCCCGCGCGCCACTCGACCCGCGCCGGGGCCAGCACGCCGCGCGACCCGCTGCTCCGCTGGCCGCCGTCTCCACTACTCCTGAGAGTCCCCATGTGTTTTGTTTTTGAGTAATTGATGAAACCCACCTAATTACTAACCTTGATCTCTAAGTGTAAATCATGAGATAGGTTGGTACATGCCATGTGATGGAGCAAGGTGGATCATGTGTGGATGGCACAAGCTCTAGCATGGTGGTGGAAAGGAAAATGGTGTGAAGGCAAAGGTGATTGCTAGGAACCATTTTCGGTTTGGTGATCGAGACATCATAGAGGATGTGATCACATTTAGGATAGATAGCCGTACTATCAAGGAGGGAGCTTTTAAGTATGATTACGGTTATCATGTGTCACTAGGTTCATATGCATTGCATTAAAATCAATTGAACCAAGTGAAACACCAACTTTAATCCAAGATAATTGTGAACTAAAAGCTAACACACGAGCACAAGTGTTGGGATCACTTAGTGTTGGCTCTATGTGACCGCATAAAGACCGGATGTCATGTTTAGTGTATGCATGTGTGCAAGGTTTCAAGCATCTCCTAGAGAGAGTCATTTGAAAGTCACAAAGAGGATATTGAGATATTTGAAGCATACACCTAATGTTGGGTTGTGGTATCCTAAAGGAGCAAACTTCGAGTTACTTGGATACTCCGACTCGGACTATGCGGGTTGCAAGATAGAAAGGAAAAGCACATCGGGCACTTGTCAATTGCTTGGAAGATCACTAGTCTCATGGTCATCAAAGAAGCAAAATAGTGTGACACTCTCTACCGCTGAAGCCGAATATATTAGTGCGGGGAGTTATTGTGCACAAATCCTATGGATGAAAGCTACTTTGAATGACTTTGGAGTCAAATTCAAGCAAGTGCCTTTGCTATGTGACAATGAAAGTGCAATCAAGCTCACAAACAATCCGGTTCAACACTCAAGAACAAAGCATATCGATGTCCGCCATCATTTCATTAGAGATCATCAATTGAAAGGGGACATTTCTATCACTAGTGTTGGCACTGAAGATCAATTGGCCGATATCTTTACCAAACCACTAGATGAGAAAAGGTTTTGCAAGCTAAGGAATGAGTTGAATATACTTGATTTCCCCAACATGAGTTGATGCACCCCCACTTATATGACATGCCTCTACTCCAACAATGCAAGGTAAAAGTTGATTTGAGAGCATTCATGCATACCTTGTTAGGACTTGTGTAGAGCATTTAGACATAACTCATGCTTCTAGGCTCATTCATGAAAACTAAAATGTCTTTGATGCTTATATGGTACCACTATAGCTTCTATGAGTTGATATGAACTAGTGGTGGCATATGACATGTTGATGTGCTTGCAATCCTAGTGTTTGCTCTATGTCTATGAACTCAAAGTGTTTAATTCAACATAGGCAAGATAACCATCTTAGCATGTGTGAAGAAGATTTTCTATGGTTGAAACTTAAATATCTTGGGCAAGTAGCTTAGATCAAGCCAAAGTTAAAAACAATCTTTCACCCTATCTCACACTAAGGGGGAGCTAAAACTTGAATATCTATAATTGGTCTCACCTTTTTGTGTCAATTGGATGACAAAGGGGGAGAAGTTGTAAAAGATATCATGGGGAGAAGTTAAAAAGTTAAAAAATAGGGAGAAAATGAAAAATCAATTTTGAAAGAGAACATATAAATAGGGGGAGCAAGCTCATGAACACTATTGTTGCATTTGAATGTTTGCATCCTCATATGTATTGTTGCACAAGTACTTTAAATTCAAAATACATGCTTGTGTGGTGCTTGCTAGTGATACAAATTGAATGATGATTGATCGACTAGCATGCATAGGTTGATTAGCTTTGACCCTTGTAGTTTCAAGCTTTCTCTAGAAACCTTGATCTTAATGTTGATCTCACAAGGTTATCTAGTTGTTGTTGCAAGTGGTGTCTAGCTAATCATGGTGCTAAGGGTGATTCTAAATTCCGCACTCCGATGGTATCACGCTTCAAAGGTCTAACTCTTACACCTTAGCATCATTTGGTAGCTATTTACTCTCCCACAATGCCTATCTATACATATGTGCAAAACTTGAACCAAACTCATGAAGCCCATATGTAGGGGAGCTTATAACTATCAAAACCGAATTTGTGTAACTTGTCCAAATCTTGAATCTTTGATTAAAATGCTTGGACAAGCAACTCAAGTTCAAAATAATTATATTTCATATCTTTTATGGAAGGGTTGTCATCAATTACCAAAAAGGGGGAGATTGAGAGTCCCTATGTGTTTTGTTTTTGAGTAATTGATGAAACCCACCTAATTACTAACCTTGATCTCGAAGTGTGAATCATGAGATAGGTTGGTACATGCCATGTGATGGAGCAAGGTGGATCATGTGTGGATGGCACAAGCTCTAGCATGGTGGTGGAAAGGAAAATGGTGTGAAGGCAAAGGTGATTGCTAGGAACCATTTTCGGTTTGGTGATCGAGACATCATAGAGGATGTGATCACATTTAGGATAGATAGCCGTACTATCAAGGAGGGAGCTTTTAAGTATGATTACGGTTATCATGTGCCACAAGGTTCATATGCATTGCATTAAAATCAACTGAACCAAGTGAAACACCAACTTTAATCCAAGATAATTGTGAACTAAAAGCTAACACACGAGCACAAGTGTTGGGATCACTTAGTGTTGGCTCTTGGAAGCTTGGAAGAAGTTGGAGAAGTGTTTGCGCAGCTGGAAGCAGTCCGGACGCAGGGTCCGGACGCAAAGGTTTTGGCCGACCGGACCAACGCGTGTGCGTCCGGTGGCAAACCCTTGCTGGCTCGGCTGGTGAGAGGCATCTAGATGTTGTTTGCCGTCCGGATGCAGAGCTCCGGACGCGCGTCCGGAGCCTGGCGCTCTCTGTAACTCTCTGGAAAAGAGGGTCCGGACAGAGGGTGATGGTCCGTACCATGAACCAGACGCGGGTCCGGAGGAGCTAGTGGCTCGGTGGAGCTCTCGGGCGCTCGGAATTATATTTCCGGACCCGATGAATAGTGAGTCCGGACCCTATGAACAGTAGAGCCCGGAGCTACGTGGCAGGTTGTGGCTCAGGCGCGAAAGTGGACGTTTGAACTCAGGGGCTGACCGGACGCATACGGCATGGTCCGGACAGCGCGTTTGCGCGCGACCGGAGGCCGCGTCCGGAGTGAAACAGAGGAGGCTTCTTTGCTGTGTGGGGGCATCCGGACGCTGTTGATGGTCCGGACCCCCCACTGTTCCTTGCGTCCAAAGGTGGCGCAAAAAGTGTTTTTTAGTGGGAAAACGGCTAGTTGTGAGTGTTGGCTATATAAGGTGATATGGCCGGCCCTTTGGGCCATCTTCTTGCACATTCTACTCACTCACACATTTGTGCTTTCTTGAGAAGCTTCCACCACTCATTCCTCTCAACATATTTGACATATTCTAGAGAGATTGAGTGAATCCAAGTGCATTGCTTTGTTGATTGCATACTAGTGGCACTTGGTGATCGTCGTCATCGCGGAGCTCTTGTTATTCTTGGAGATTGCCATCTCCTAGACGGCTTGGTGCGACGAGGATCGTTGAGCGGAGGAAGGTGATTGTCTCCGGCTCCGATCGGTGGATTGTGAGGGGTTCTTGAACCTACCCCTCGGGAGATTCGCGAAAGGTATCTCTAGTGGATTCCGCGTAGCTTGGGGATCCCCATCTTGTGTTGGTTGTGCGGCACCCTTGAACGGGTTTGGCTTTGATTGCCAATTAGCGCGTGAACCTCCAAGTGGGTGTATCGCTACAACGGGGACTAGCTTGTTGGCAAACAAGTGAACCTCGGAGAAAAATCTTGTGTCAACTTGTCTCTCCGTGGATTTCATCTCGTGATTGTTTGGTTATCTATTGGCTTATCTCTTCACATTAGTATAACCATTCTATCTCTAGCTTTGCATTACATTCTTTACATTCTTGCAAAGTAGAGCCTCTAGCTTAGCTTGTGTATCTTAGTAGTATAGCTCTAAGTCTCTAGCTCTTGTGTGTGACATAGATCTTCTTGCTAGTGACTAGAATTGGTAGGTGGCTTGCCTAACCTTAGTGCTAGTGCAAACTTGCTTATCGCCGTGTTTTATTTTAACAAGTTTGCTAAGTGTTGTTGTAGAAAATTTAATTAGGCTATTCACCCCCTCTAGCCATACCTAGACCTTTCAAGTGGTATCAGAGCTAGTACACCATACACAAAGGCTTAACATCCCACGGTGTTAAAATGGCTCAAATCAACAACACCAAGAGGGCACCTAAGTTTGATGGCAACAATTATAGCTATTGGAAGGCCTTGATGACCACCTATCTTAAATCAATCAACCGGAAGATATGGTTGGTGGTCGACAAGAAGTTTGAGGTGGTAAATGAAGAGGCACCCACCCCAGCCGAAGAGGAGAAGCTCCAAAACAATGATATTGCCTTGAGTGCAATACATAAGGCAATCTCCAAGGAAGTCTTTGAGCAAATCAAGAACTTGGAGAGTGCTCATGAGGCTTGGAAGAAGCTAGAAGAGTCATATGAAGGGACTGAATCCATGAAGGGAGCAAAGGCCTATATCTTGAAGGAGAAGTTTGCTAGCTTCAAGATGAAGGAAGATGAGAACGTGCCCGAGATGTTCAATAGGCTTGAGGTACTTGTCAATGACCTTAAGTCACTTGGAGAGAAGGTGGAGAACAAAGACTTCTCATTCAAATTCCTAAGAAGTCTTCCCCCAAGATTTGAGATGCTAGTCACTCTATTGGTGAGAAGTGGATTGGACACAACCACACCAAACCAAATTCTTGGTGAGGTGATGACCGATGACACCTTTAGAGAAGACAAGGACAAGATTAGAGAGAACAAGGAAAAGAAGGATGACAAGAAAGATGAGAAGAAGAGTGTGGCATTCAAAGCCACATCATCATCTAAGGGCAAAGCAAAGTGTGATGAATCAAGAAATAATGAATGATCAAGCAATGATGATAGTGATGATGAATAACAAATGGCCCTCTTTGTCAAGAAATTTGGCAAGTTCATGAAGAAGAAGGGCTATAGAGCTAGAAGGAAGAAGAACTCCTTCAAGAGCAAGAACAATGACAAGAGGTGTTTCAAGTGCAATAGCAAGGATCACTTCATTTCGGATTGCCCACATCATAGTGATGATGAAGATGAGAAGAAGGGCAAGAAGAAAGAAAAGAAAGAGAGCAAGATGTTTCTCAAGAAGAGCAAGAAGGGAGGCTCATATGTTGTCACTTGGGATAGTGATTCAAAAGAATATTATGACTCAAGTGATGATGAGTGTAATTCTAGTGATGATGATGATGATGAAGCCACTAAAGATGAACTAATTGCAATGTTGGAAGATGCTAAGACTCACTTCTTCCTCACAAGAAAGGAGTGCAAAGCATTGTGAAAAGAGAATCATTCTCTCAAGCAATCCTTTGATGAGCTCAATCTTTCTCATGAGAGGCTAGAGGTAGCCATGAGAAGCTTGGCAAAGCTCACTCTAAGCTTGAAAAGGCTCACTCATCTCTTGTTGAGCAAAAGGAGAAAGAGCATGTTTCAACATGTAACATGGGAACAACTTGTGATATAATTGATGAATCATTCTACCAACCCATCATCATCACCCCAACTAACCCTTCTTGTAGAACATCTAACTCTACCTCATCTACTAGTGATATTGTCACTTGTGACACTACAATAATAGTTGAGAATGAGACCCTTAAGAACGGGTTGGTAAGCTCACTCTAGCATTAGGCAATGCCTATGGTGGAGACGCCCGCTTTCTTAAGTGCTTGGGTAGCCAAAGGTTCTCCATTTGCAAAGAGGGACTTGGCTATACCACCAAGAAAGGCAAGGTGGCCTTTGCAACTCCAAAGCCTCGCTTTGTTTAGAGTAATGGTCGATTTTGCACTAGTTGCAAGCAAGTAGGGCATGATGAGCAATATTGCAAACTAAACCAAAGCAAGATAAAATTTACAAGTGCATCTATTCGCTTTGATTCTAGTTATGTGCTTACCAAGGGAAAGAAAGGTGTGATTGCTAAGTACATGGGTACTCCCAATGAGAGCTCAAGGAAGAAAGCTATTTGGATACCTAAGTCTTTAGTCACTAACTTTGGAGGACCCAAACAACAATGGGTGCCTAAGAAGAATTGAATCTTTTGTAGGTCAATTATAAAGCCGGAGGGAAGCATTGGGTGCTTGATAGTGGGTGCACTCAACATATGACTGGAGATTCAAGAATGTTCAACTCTATCAAGCCAAATGATTCCAATGGGATTGAATCTATCACATTCGGTGACAATGGCAAAGGGAAAGTCAAAGGGCTTGGTAAGATTGCTATATCAAATGACATGAGCATATCCAATGTGTTGCTAGTAGAGAGCTTGAACTTCAACTTGCTATCCGTAGCTCAACTTTGTGATCTAGGCTTTAAATGCATCTTTGGAGTTGATGATGTAGAGATCATAAGTGTAGATGGCTCTAACTTGATACTCAAAGGATTTAGATATGAGAATCTATACTTAGTTGATTTCAATGCCAAGGAAACTCAACTGTCAACTTTCTTGCTATCCAAATCTAGCATGGGTTGGTTATGGCATAGAAGGCTTGGTCATGTTGGAATGAGGCAATTGAACAAATTAGTCAAGCATGATCTAGTTAGAGGCTTGAAGGATGTTGTCTTTGAAAAAGATAAGCTATGTAGCTCTTGTCAAGCCGACAAACAAGTTGGAAATACTCACCCTAGTAAGAGCATGATGAGTACTTGCAAACCATTTGAGATCTTGCACATGGACTTATTTGGACCAACCGCCTATACTAGGGTGAGTATTTCCAACTCAAGATCAAGAAGCTAATTCATCTTCTATACCCAATGATCAACCAAGTACAAGCAATCAACTTCCAATACTCCAACCTACATCTATTGCAACAGATCATCCTATAGATCATATTATTGGAGATATCACTAGTGGTGTACAAACAAGATCAAGATTGGCTTCATTTTGTGAGCACTACTCTTTTGTATCATCTATTGAGCCAACCAAGATTGAAGAGGCTTTGCAAGATATTGATTGGGTGAATGCAATGCATGAAGAACTCAACAACTTCACTAGAAATCAAGTTTGGGAACTAGTTGAGAGACCAAAGAACCACAATGTCATTGGCACTAGATGGATCTTTCGCAACAAGCAAGATCAAGATGGAATAGTGGTGAAAAACAAAGCAAGACTAGTTGCACAAGGTTACACTCAAGTAGAGGGTCTTGACTTTGGAGAAACATATGCACCGGTGGCAAGGCTAGAAGCAATAAGGATTCTATTGGCTTATGCTTGTCCTCACAACATCAAGCTCTATCAAATGGATGTGAAGAGTGCATTTCTCAATGGGTACATCAATGAATTAGTATTTGTTGAGCAACCACCCAATACCGCCTAGGAGTCCTATGCTCATCGAGCATCGCCCTGGCCATCTCAACAAGGTTCGATTCTTGCGCTCAACAACACTGTTCTACTGGGGAGTGTGAGGTGAGGAAAACTGGTGATCGAGACCCAAAGAAGAGCAAAGAGTTGCAAAGTGAGCATTCTTGAATTCTGTGTCATTATCACTGCGGATAGCTCTCATGGCAGTCTTAGGTAGCTCATTTTGCAATCTCAAAATCAGATCTCGAACAAGTGGAAAAGCCTCATCCTTACTCTCCAAAAAGAACATCCAAGAGTACCTCGAGTAGTCATCAACGACTACAACAACATACCACTTCCTCCCTCTGACCTAACCCGAGCTGGACCACTGTGTCCATGTGTAAGAGATCGCCGGGTCTAGTGGTCAAGATCTCTGTCACAGGAGGATGGGAAGCGGCAACAATCTTACCATGCCTGCAAGGATGACAAACCAAATCCTTCTCGAACTTTAGCTTTTGCAATCCTTGGATAAGGTCCATTGAGCTAAGCTTGCAAGCAAGTCAAAACTCAAAGGTCTCAATCTCCTATGCCACTTCCAAAGCTCGGAGGAAGAACCAGCATGAAGACAACGAGAAGGTCTGGAAGAGATAGAAAAATCCGCACGAAAAACCTTCCCGAAGGGTAAAATCCGGCAAACAAGCTCACCACGAGAGTCCAAAATCCAAGAGAGATTAGGCTTGAAACTCACTTCAAAACTGCCATCAAGGAGTTGCGAAACCGAAAGAAGGTTAAAATGCAAATTCGCAACCAAAGCAACATCCTTGAGGACAAAAGAAGAGTTCACTCGGATCGACCCTCGGGAGACAACCTTACCTTTACTCTTATCCCCGAATGTAATGTACTCGGTGTGGCGCACGGGGTCGAGCCTGGAGAACCACTTGGCACTTCTGGTCATATGGCGTGAACATCCGGAATCCACAAGCCAAGTCTCCTCCATTCCTCCTTCCTACATCAATAAAAAGACATAGGGTGAGCAAACGGACCAACACTGGGTTAGTAAACTGTGAAGGATACCAGTGTTGTCCCATTTGCCCAAAGAATGGGTTAGGAGAAAAACCAAACATCTCCTGCCCCACGGAGGGATAGCGATCACCACGATAGGGAAAACGTGGTCCGCTAACGAAGGGTGGAGTAAAGCCACCACCACGAGGCCCGTAGTCGTATGAGTCACGACCGGTACCCCGCCTTTGAGGTCTAGCACTTTGAGGCATTGTACCTCTAGGCCTAGTAGTGCGCCTCCGAAATTCCGGTTCATGCACCCCAACTCGTGGGTGGTACATTTCCCGGTTGTTCAACTCAACCTGCCTCCGATCATCTCTCTTCCTCCTATAGCAAAACTCAGCCAAATGCTCATCCCGCTCATAATACTCACAATGGTACCTCACCACTCTCTTGGTAGGCACTCTCTTGTTGGGTTGGGTGGCTCTAGCTTTCTTAGGAAGGGGATCACTAGAGATATCTGGCAGTGTGTCAAGTGGGTTGCGAAGATGGTTCGGTTTGGCAATCCACACTTGCTTATGTGGAGTGGGTTTGGGTGGCTCTTCAAACACACCATCTCTCACAGGAAACTCAGAGGGGTTGGTAAGCTTAGGTGGAGTGATCTTGGTAAGCTTAGGAGTTGTGGTGGGTTTCTCATTCTTGCTCAAACCACTGCACTCACTGATCTTACCAAACATGCTATCGTCCTTCCCACCTATAGCAAAGCCTACTCCCATGCTGCCAGCCCTTTTGCATTGGCTAAGCATCATCCCCAACTGCGGCTCTCAGAAAGACACCTAGCTCAAGATGGACCGAAGGTATGTGTTTTCTTCCTCGGTTTGCATCTTGTCGTGTCTGCACGATGCGATCTCAAGCTCCAAAGCCTCAAAGCGATCTGACTCTCTAGTGCTATCTGAGCTGACCTTCTCTAGCACAGCAATCCTAGCATATCTTTGTGCCAGCTCAGAACGCAAGCCTAAGCAAGACTTGCACGCACCAAGTAAGCTAGGCCTAGCCTTTAGCTCACTAACCTCCTCAAGTAGAGTGCCATACTTGTCATGGAGAGTGACAAGACTAGACATGTGGATGGCACAAGCATCACACTCTACCTCCTCGGTAACCACCACTGACGCCTTAGCAAACTCTAGCTCATGCAGCGTGCTAAGATACTTAGCCTTGAAATCGTTCCTCTCGCACGCGGCACGCTTGAGCAAAGCATCCTGACTCATCAAGGTGTCGTTCAAAGACTCAATCTCGAGAGAGAGGGATGCGATGGTGGGTGGTACCTCGGTGTGTGTCGGAGTCGTAGTCGTAGTCGGGGCCTTCCTTGTGCTTGTCGACCTTGCCTTCTTCGATCGCCATGGTGCAAAAGCCACCGTGCTTGGCGTCGGCGTAGAAGCATAGGCCGTTGAGCTTGTCCTCAACCTTTGCCTTGGACTCATCATCGCTCGAAGAAGCACCTCTGTTGGAGGAGGCATCGATGTCGCTGAGGGAGGCGAGGAAGGCTCGGTGCTTGGCCTTCACCTTGTCGATCACCTTCTTGGAGGACCTTCGATGGTAGCCACCCTTGGGCTTGTGCTTGTCCTCGAAGTGGTGCTCGCGCTTGTCCTTGCGCTTGGTGAAGTCGCCCGCAGCTTTCTTGGGGCAGTTTGCGATGAAGTGATCCTCATCACCGCAACGGTAGCACCCCTTGGCTGAGCCACCACGCCGACAGTTCAAACGGTTGTTGTGAAACCGTGAGAACTTGGTGATGACTAAAGCCAGCTCATCATCTCCAAGAGCCTCCACTTGCTCCTCTGTCATAGAAATCAAAGACAAAGCAAACAAGGAGTGTGAAGGGTCAGAGGAGGAAGAAGACATACCGCCGGGGCCAGAAACCAATGTCATAGATGGTTTTGACGGGTTTTCAAGCTTGGCCCGGGTCTGGTAGTCAATCTCCGAGGACTTGAGCTTGCTGAACAGCTCATCCACGGTCAAGGCATCATAGCCTGGTGACTCCTGAATGGCAGCCACCTTCATCTCCCACACCTTCCGATCAAGAGCATGCAAAAGCTTGATAGCCATCTCATGATCATCATAAGGCAAGTTGGCTCGATTAGCACGCATCTTGTTGACGATAGATTGGAAGCGAGTGAACATCTCGTCAACAGATTCGTCAGCCAACTGAGCAAAGTTCTCGTACTCTCTACGGTACATGTCGAAGAGCCTGGACTTGATCTGAGGGTTGCCCTCGTGATATCTCAAGAGTGTTTGCCAGATCTCCCTTGCCGTAGTGAGACTCGAAACCCGCTCAAACTCCGGAAGAGACAAACAAGAGAAGAGAATGCTACAGGATCTTGCGTTTGACGCATGCTCCGAGACTTGGAGATCGGTGAGCGGACATGCGCACCTTCCAATAGGCAAAGTTGGTTCCATCGAAGTAAGGAGGTTTACCAACACCTCGCTCCATGTCACCTTCGCGGATCAAGAACCGTGTTAGGTGGATTGATCCTTAACCGACTCTGATACCAATTGAAGGATCGAGAACGGCGACCAGAAGGGTGGTGAATGGGAGCCTCAAATTTCTCTCGAAATATTCGGGCCACTCTTCCCAAAAACCAAACCCAGTTGTTGAAGCTCACCGGCAGTGAAGGACGAAAATGGAGAAATGAAAGCTCACCGGCAGTGAAGGAAAACCCACCAGAAACCCCCAAGATAGAGTTCTCAACCCCTATGAGAAAGAGGCAAAAACCCCAAGCAAAACAACCCAAAAAATAGGCGACAGACGCTGGACAACAGGGCGACGGACGCTAGGCGTCGGACGCTGAGAGATCGTCCGTCGGCCTTCCAGAAAGCCTTGCAGAGGAGAAGCAGAAGGCAGGGCGTCGGACGCTGGGCGACGGACACTTGGTGAGCGTCCATTGGCGTCGGACGCTACGCGATGGACACTTAGCGAAGCGTCCGTCGGGCTTCCAGTGAACGCTGAAAATCTAGACAGACTAGCAAAGCAACGGACGCAGGGCGACGGACGATGGACAGCGTCCGGTGCCAAACTCACACACACGCGAACAAACGCGACGGACGCTGACGTCAGAACGTCCTTGTGTCCGATGCCTCGACGGACCGTCCGACGCCAAACCTCAGAGCGTCTGGCGCCCTCGAGCAGAGCACAGAAACACGAAAAAAGTTCTCTCCTCCAAATCTTCCAAAAACTCAACCAAATGAACTCCAACTGCAACCAAATATTGTAGGCATGATCCTAGTGCAGCTGGGGAGCTATCCCAAAGAAATCATCGCTCAATTTGGAGAGGATAAACGGGAACACTCGGATTTGGGGGAGAAAAGGCAAAACGAAGAACGCCACAAAGAAAACGCCCGATCTGTGTGCTCATGAGGTTTTAGGAAAATTCCTTCGGAGCAAAGTTGCTCCTCACGAGTACCAAGAACTTGGTTCAAACGGATTTGCAAGAGCTACTCCCTACAAAGAGAAATCATCTTTGGAAAATAAGGAGCAAAAGCAAAACGCGAAGAACACAAGCAAAACGTGGACACAATCACGAAATCGAAGCCACCATGGCTTACGGAGATTACGGCCTTCGATTCCTCGCAACAAACTCAAGTTCTTACAAAGGTTGGTGGAAGCAACCTAGGCATCTCATGAACTAGAGAGAGAGTTGGGGCAAATGATTAGGGTTCAAGAGATGGGATGAGGGATACCCCTTCACCCCCTACTTATCGGGCTTTGGTTATTTCCCAAAGACCCCCTTAGATACATTGAGTGAACTACCTAGCCTAAGCATTGCAGTCCAAGCTCTGGAAAACATCTCCCGCATTTTGAATGGACAACCCCGCTTCCTGCCGGGAGTTGTCGTCGCCTTGACGCAACCTCCAGGATTCCGCCACGTTCCATCCCCGCTTCCTTGAAAGCTCCGCCTAGGTTTTGAGGCCCAAACCCAGGAAACCCACCACCGGTAGCTTTGGGCTCAACTACCAAACCCCGAGTTTTGTGGCCCAAACTTGGAAACCTACGCAGATGGTTTTGAGGCCCAAACCACCAAACCACTCGACGCGAGCCACCTTGTCTTCGCCCAGTCGGACTCCGAGTCCCCTGAGCCTCCGCTCGACTCGCATGTCCACCGTCTTGACTTGGTCAACTCGGTCTACCTCCATGTCTTCTCGCACTCGCCGGTGCCAAGTACTAGCCACCACAGCTAGTCCGTCGGCGCCCATGGTCCCTCAGTCCGAGCCCCGCTTCCGCCCTTCACCGCTCTCAGTCCATCGGCACGGCAAGCCTCTACTCGACCTTCTCTACGCCATTGACCACTGTCACTAGGCATAGCACATGCACACCACAAGCCGATAGACAAGCACACATTTCTGCTTTCGCAGAGGTTAGGTTAAGCCACTCAAACTAAAACACTCACGTGTTGGTCAATCACTCATCATCAAAACTGAACATACATGGGTACTTATCCACCATGTGTTCGTAGAGACCTCAGTTTGAATCGTGGAATCGGCAAATAAGGTTTGGCTTTTTTCGGGTCGGTTGGTTCGGCTGGAGTGGGCCAATTGTGGATGGGGGCTAGAGTGGGCTGAGTGTTGCGGATGGGCCGAACAAGAGCACATGTGGTACTGGGGACTGGAGTGGGCTGCCAAACAAGTGTCCTTGCAGTGAAGAGCGGTGATTTCGACAGTTAGACTAGATTTGAATGGGCTGGACGAAAAAAGGAGCTAAAATTTTTGCTTCTTTATCATTAGGTATAGATATAGATATAGATATAGTTTTTTTGCGATGGATTTTTTATATATACTTCGAAAACTAGTATTACAACGTGTTGGGTCATGCGAACACTAGTATTAACTATATCAATGTGCACATATATAGCCTTTCACATCTGTTGGCCCAAGTTACTGCTCAAGCCTAAACCCATAAGAATCCAGGCTACTGCAAAACACACATACTCTACACTACTAAAACGATGAATTTTTTCGTATTTTAAGCATTAATAAAATAATACTACTAGTTATAACACATAATAATTTCACTAAGAGAGATTTAGTAGAGAAAGTTTATACTAAATTTTGACTACTAAAATACTAGAAGAACTCATCTCATTAGCAGAATTGAATATTTTGATAGTGCTATCCGGTTTCACTGCCAGGGTTTGAATAATGATTGGGAATCCTATTGAGTCAATAGTGTATTATTGTTCAATAGAGCCACGATCCAGTAATGGTACAAGGATATATGTTTAGGAGTATTGTCTTCTTATTATAAACGAGAATGCTTGCCATCATACTATTGATATAGAATGTATAAATTTAGATTAATTATGTTGTGCATATTAATCTATCATTAAATAGTTTGTATGTATCAATTGTATGTGAGTTGTTAAGTGAATAGATTGATTTCTTAAATACAGCATGTACATTATATTAATCATTCATACATGCATTTATACTTGATGTATGTGATGACATAATATGAATATTTAGTTCAATAAAGTTATCAATAGTAGGCGAGTAACTAGATGTAAATTTATGCGGTAACTTTAGATTATATTTCATAATGAAATAGGTGTATAACTTAAATATAGGTTCAATGGGGTTTCTATGTATGTTGTTTTCATAATGGTATATGTGGTGATTAAATAAAAAATGGAATAGTATAAATGGTTATTATTATTAACGATGATTAGAGTCTACCAAATTTATTGTATGATATTTCTATTTTTTGTACCTAGTAGTTATGTTTTCCTAACCCTCTTGTAAGGATGAACATACAAACTCCACTGCAGACATCTAAATAATATGTGTGTTGTCGTCCTTTTGTATTGGACCTAAGTGAATCTTTGATACACATTTAGTTACAACATAATATTAAGTTATATATTATCTATATGACACCATGAATCTATTATTTGACTTTCTAATTTTGATCTTATTAATTCATATGGTTTTTTCCGGTGATCAGTTGAAAATCTATAGCTTCCATTTGTATTTATTGAAAATATTATAGGATTTAGACTATACTCTGAATGACTACATTGGTATAGATGGCAGTTTCAGCTTACACCACAATCCTCAAGATGTTGGAATGATAAGTATGTCCATTCGTAAATCTAGGGCGTCGAATTCTTTATCCGTTGGCAAAAACCCGTTTTGAACCAAAAGAACCGAAAGACACTGAAAGTTGTTTTGTCAGATCCTCCTTCCGAACTTGAAACCACTAAATCGGATTTTGAAAAAGGCACTGGCATCCCCTGGCTTTAAACAATATAGAGTGCTTAAAGTATTGTAACAACTTACAAAATTTGGTATGTAGTATTAGTATAATTTAAAGTGACATATTGGTGTTATTGGTATGTGGTTTGTTAGAGAATATTTTTCGCACATGATAAATTATTAAAACAAATGTTTATCCTAAAGTATGCATGTTTACTTGATCTACATGGCGGCACATAACATTATGCTTATTTTACTTTTAACAATTGCAAATATGAGTAACTTAAATGCATTTATAGCATACTTTATGGTTATCAAGTTATTTCCATAATATCTTATATTAGCATTTGTATATAGATTTTGAGGATATATATCTTAGTTAATTTAGATACAAATTTAGAATGTATTTTTTATTATCTTTTATACCGATAGATGCAGATAATTTAGATGCAAACCTAGAATTACTTTGCTTTATATTTTGCAGTGATATAATAGGGTAATTTATATAGGAGCTATTATAAATTATCTTTTATAATGACGAATGTAGATAACTTAGATTCATATTAGGTTATTTTAATTATCTTTTATAATAGAATATGTGGGCAACTTAAATTAAGGGGTTGCTTTATGTAATTTTCATAATGGCATAGGTGGCAATTAAATTTTATACAAAAATTTATTATTTTGTGTATTTTTCATAATGACATATGTGTGTAAATTTTTATAAAACAAGATAGATCCAATTTCTATTATAGATGATGAAGATACTAAATTATATGCTTGATATTTATAATTATTTGTGAGAATTTGTAGGATTTATGTTTTATGCTAGCACGTCTCGTAAAGATTATCATGGAGGTTCCTTCGGACATCCAATGTATGAGTAATATTATGACGATTAAGGTTGTTCAGAGGAGTACTACATTTTATGGCATGGCATATTGCAATATTTAACACCTAAATATATATTAGAGTTAATTCTTGAGCATTCTGTAGTTTGTCTTAGGGTAACTCCAAAATACTCGTTGTATTCTTTCTAATTTATAGAAACTAATATATTTGTATATGCTAACGCTATGGCTTTATCGAGGGAATGCTATAAAAAATAACTAATTTGTTTTTGCAAAGTTTAACTAATTTGTAGTGGTGCATCCTTCACAATGGATGAATCACCACCCAGCTTACTAACCAGTTCATGAAAATGCAATGGGCGAAGCATTTCGGCAGGCACATGGAGCTGCGTCGACTTCTTGGACTTCTTCGCGCACTCGAGGGCCATGCGGACGTGCCCGCCGGCGGAGAGCTCCTGCATGAGCTTCCCCGTGGGCACGCCGATCTCCAGCACGAGCGACGGGAGCCTGTCGGGGCCCCTGGACGGCGAGCGTGATGCGCGCGCGGCGGTGCCCATAGAACATGCCG
Source organism: Microstegium vimineum (assembly GCA_022036555.1). Taxonomy (NCBI): domain Eukaryota; kingdom Viridiplantae; phylum Streptophyta; class Magnoliopsida; order Poales; family Poaceae; genus Microstegium; species Microstegium vimineum. Next base: position 18,513,984 of record CM039125.1, on the reverse strand, counting down.
GTGACGCGTGCGCCGCCACTGTCGGCGTGGCCGTCGTGCGGCACACCGCGGGCACGTCGATGGGCAGCGACCGGATCAGCGCGCGGATCGTGCGAAGCGCCCGCGATGTCTTACGGACGGCGGCGGGCGCGCGCTCCTGCGAAGCTTGCGACGACGACTATCGCAGCATGATCCCCCTCGGGTGCGGCGTAATCCAGGCCTCCCTTGGACATTTCCCTGCTTCCCTCCTGAGCCTGCACTCGAGTCTGCCGCCGAGTGAGAGGAGGCGAGTCGCGACCGAGGGAGAGGAGGCGAGGAGCCAGCCACGCCGGCCGCCGCCAGTCTGCCGCGGCGCCGCCCCACCCTGCCGGCCTCCCTCGCCCGTCCAGCCACGGACTGGGCGCCTGGCCAGCCCCTGCTCCTCACTTCCTCAGGCCTAGGCGCCTTGGCGGCCGGCCTGCTCCCTGCCCGGTCGGCCAGGACTGCGAACGACGCCACCACCACGGCGGCCGCGATCCGGCCGCAGATCGGGGCGGGGCGAGCACGACGGCGGCGCTCCGGCCGCGGATCAGGGCGTGGGCCGGTGTGGCGAGCGGCGCGTGGGCAGGTGCAGGAGCGAGTGCGGAAGCAGGCGGCGGCGCTTGTGCTAGTGGTGGAGCGGGCGGCGGCGGCGCCTAAGCGCGCCAAGCACCTGCACCACGCCTCCGCCCGCGGTCCCGCCGTGCCCCTCCGGCAACGCCCCGGCCAGCTCCTCGCCGCGGTCAAGCGCGCGGACGCCGGCGACCCTGCCCCACGGTAGTGAGATCCGGCGAGCACGGGCTCGGATCCCGGACGGCGATTCGGCGGAGGGAGGGAGCAGTCGGCCGAGCAATTCGGCAGCGGGGAGGGAGCGGGCGGACCGGCGAATCGTCGGCGGGGAGGGAGCGGTCGGCCAGGCGAATCGACGGTGGGGAGGAAGCGGGAGCCGGCGTGCGTACGTGCGGGCGTAACCGGGAGCCACCGTACTATCGTGCGGGGTGAGAAAAAAAAATGAATAATAATTAATACAATTGGAGGATTCGAGGATTCGAACTTTGGTCGCGGCGTTGCGTGGGTGGGAGCGTGGGAGGGTGGCAAGCGGCTTCTAACTTTTTATTCTCAGCCGTTGCATCCGTAGACGTGTTGTGAGTCGTTAATTTTGAAGGAGGGAAGTGGCCTGAAGAAGTTTTGCATTATAGGGGAGATAGAGATTTTGGTGAGAAAATGTTCTCCAACATCAGTCTCTTTAAATAGAATTCCAAGACGTCCTTTATTTTGGATCTCTCGCTGGCTCAAAATAGAGAGTGGGGATGGCTCTCTAGAGTGTGTATAAGGTAAAGAAAAAAAAAGGTGCAATTAAAGATACAGAAAATGAATATTACTTAAATAAGATTCCAAATGATGATTTACTAAAGTGTAAATTTTAGATAAACTCTTGGAGATATGCTCTTAAAAACATCTCTCAGTCATGCAATGCATGGAAGCCTGACAAAATCTGTAGGAAACTTGAAAAGAACAGAAACTTTTGCAGCCGGAGTCCTAATGGCATCGGCAACCCATAGCCGGAGTGCACCGAAGATGCAACGCATATCGGAGGATTACATTACAGTACATGGGTTGTATGACCTCTAAATAAAGGTATTGACCGCCGATGATCTCATGCACCGATCGATCAACCCTTCCTTCTGTTTGTGTAGATAGAAGACCAAAATTAAAGATGCCGACGGTTGTTGGAGCGATCGAGAAGAAGACATGGGATGTGAATGGATCGATCAGAAGCATGCCAGTTCCTTGAGGCAACCGGTGGCGGTTCCCTTGGCGTTGGTGCAGACCGCCATAGTCTTGTTGTTGGTGCCCTTGTACTCGACCTTGACGTTATCCATGATGATGCCGCTGCAGGGGATCTTATCGGAGCATAGCAGGCTGACGGCATCGGGGGTGGATGAGGTGCCGGTGATGTTCTTGAAGGTGACGTCCTTGACGGTGACCTTGGAGTCGCCCTTGGCAGTGCAGATCTTGTTGGGGCAGTACTTCATGTCGATGATGACGGGTTGGCCACATCCTCCATCGCTATGTTCTCGTAGTGGAGCTTGGAGGCGGTGACCACGCACGCGGCGTCCTCATAGCTTAGGACTTGATCCGGACGCCGTTGCTGGTCTTCTTGAGCGTGCAGTCCTTGACGTTGATGTCCGTCACGTCCTTCTCGTCCTTGTACCTGCCCAGGCTGCCGACGCTGATGCCGTGGACGGGGCCGCAGGTGACGCCGGTGATGTTGATCCCGCTGCTGCCAGGGCCGATGGAGATGCAGTCGTCACCCGTGCCGATGGTGGTGCCGGTGATGGTGATCTTGGAGGAGTCACCAATGTGGATGCCGTCGGTGTTGGGGCTGTCCCCGGGCGCGGTGATGGTCACGTCCTTGATCGTCACGTCCTTGCATTGGAACACGTTCATGTGGAAGAACTTGGCGTTCAGCAGGGTGATCCCGGAGACGGTGCCGTTGTTCACGTAGTCCAGCACCAACGACTGAAATTAATATATAATGTGTGGCATGCATGCACCGTTTAGTAGGTGTTAAATTGGTAGTACTAGTATTAGTATATATATGTAATTAAGCAACGACGATGGTTATTAGAGTACGTGGTACTCACATTGGGCAGGATCTTGCAGTCGTATTTCTGGGCACATTTGTTGCTGTCCCACACTTGTTTGCCCTGGCCGTCGAGGGTGCCCTTGCCAGAGATGACGAGGTTGTCGACGTGCTTGATCTCGATCCAGTTGGTCTTGTACTGGCTGAGGTCCGTGGAGCCGAGAAGGTTGTCGTCGAGCTGCATGGTGACGGAGCCCTTGCACGGCCCGGTGAAGTTGAGGGGCCCTGTCAGGTAGTCGCCCTTGGGGACCATGAGCGTCTGCGCCCCTTCCTTGCCGCACGCCGCCGTCCACGCATCATTCAGCGCTTTGGTGCTGTCCGTCTTGCCGTCGCCCTTAGCTCCCAGCTGGGATATGTCTGAAGACCCGCTGCCCCCAGCGGCGGCGTCGCCTGACTTGTCGTCCTTCGCCTTCTCCTTTGGGGCTGGCTTGCCCGCATGCGCTGCAGACACCACCATCGCGAGGAGGAAGATCACCCTCACACTTTTGCTGACCAAAGCCATTTTCGCTAGCTGCGTCTGCCCTTGCATGCAGCTTCTTTTGATCAATCTGCCTGCAGCTGGTGCATCGCAGAGGTTGGGACGGAGAGCTTATATATGGCGGGGGACAGGAGGTCCGGTTCTAGCTATGTTGAGGCAAAGGCAAGCCAATTTTAGCCTTCGCTGTCTTCACGCCATGGTTGCCAACTCCGTGTCCTCGTGGTTGACGCAAACACCATTCACCGCTTGAACATTTCTTCCTCTCGACCTTATTCCACGTGCACTCATTCGAACCAACAATTCTATAGAAGTATTTTATGGTGTTTGCGAGTTACTAACACCTAGTCGTTCCATTGATTAAGGAGGAAAATCGCATACGGGCACTCATACTCCGTGCAGTATGTGCTACTGAATGTGAATCATAATAGCAATTTTACCCTACCTATGGTAAATTAGATGTCCTTTGGAACCACACGTAGTCATATATCCACATCAAAGCACCATGTGGATGGTCCGGGATGTGATTTGTTTCATGATTAAGGGGTTATTACACTAGTAGAGAAAGGACTTTTAACCCCGGTTATAACTGGGACGTTTCATGATTAAAGGGTTATTACACTAGTAGAGAAAGAGCTTTTAAACCCGGTTGTAACCGGGACTAGGAATCCGGGACTAAAGGTCCATTCCTTTAGTCCCGGTTGGTGGAACCGGGGCTAAAGGTCGTCCATCCAGTTTTAAAAAAATAAAACTCACACCCAACTGCGCCACCAGAGAATTGAACCCAAAGACCTCACCCCGCGCCCCCTGAGAATCAAACCCAAGACCTCACGCACTGTCTCGCGCGTAGCAAACCACCCCACCTACGCAACACATCTATCAATGAATGAGACGTTTTCCTTTTGAACCTACCGTAGAGAGACCTTTAGTCTCGGTTGGTAACACCAACCGAGACTAAAGAGTCTCGGTTGGTGTTACCAACCGGGACTAAAGGTCTATTAGTCCTGAAAAAAAAATTACCGGGACTAAAGCTGTTTTTGGCAATCGACGAAAGGTGTGTTCTGTAGTAGTGTTAGGTACTCGGCCTTTGAGTAAATATGGTACTCCCTCCGTCCACGAATATAAAACGTAATTTGACTTGGTTCAGTCTTAAGAATATATTTTGACCTATAATTTCTCGCATATAATATATAATTTATAGCAACAAAAGTTTAATATTAGAAAGTATTTCTAAATACAAATTTAATGTAACTACTTTTATAATAGAAACTTTTGATGTAATTAGGCTAATCGTTAGTAAAAAAATAACAAAATATAAAATATAAAATGTGTGCATGCCTTATGTTCGTGGACGAATGGAGTAACTTTTAGTCCCTAAAATTTTTGGCACAACCCTAATTGCTCTTCTTCGCCCCTTTTACTATGACACTGCCTATTTCTTTCCATCTTTGATTGCTCACGCATGCTTGCCACATGAATCCAACCAGGTGAGAAAAACAAGTAAGGAGCATCTCCGAGAGTTTGCCAAACCCACTTGCTATCCTTGGTTTTTTTTTTTTGCAAAACTAGACAAATCACCCCTCCAACAGTTTGACATCCAACTTGGTAAATTTTAGCAACTTGGTAAATCTCCTCCCTCCACGCGCATATATGCACATGTGCAAACGAGCGCGCATCGCCGGTGTACGTAGAGGTGGAAGGGAAAAAAACTGATTTTGTTTCACTCTTAGGGTTCCTGATGCAAGTTTGCCAGAGGTGAAATGACATAAAAACTAATTTTGTTTCACTTTTAGTGTTCCTGATGCATGTTTGCTAGAGATTTGCCAACAATTATCCCAAACTGTTGAAGAGAGTCTATTTTTCACTTGCCATATATTTTAGTAAGTTGCCAAATCATGATATTTGCCAAATGAATTTTGGTAAACTATTGAAGATGCTTAGAAGATGAATTATGCAGCTTAAAATCTACATCTAAAATAATGGTTTATAATTTACATATAATCAAAATCTATGCAATGAAACAATAATCTATCTAGATGTACAACTAAGATTTCACTGATATCTTTATGCAAAAGAGTTACACAACATTCCAATCCTATAAAACAGAGTTAGGAAGATCTCAAGAACATCGAAATCTATCAAACTAAATATCTCTATAGCTAAAGAGAGTTACTACAATTTGTCAAACATTAGGCTTCTCAAAAGAAATTGCAAAGGTTTAGCCGAATGGATTGATTTTAAATATGATCCCTTTGTTTGCTTAGCTTTAAAGACGACTCCATACAAGAATTGGCCTAACAAAATCAATGTACACATTTGACTTTACTTTTTGTGATCATACCTTTGATGTCTTGGTCAAGAATAGTTTTATTAGAATCATTGATCACAATGCTTTGCCATCTATTCGGCATTTAGAAGAGCTTACATATTGCAAGTGAGATAACTCTTTGAAAACCCAAGTTTGGTTTTGGTTAATTGACGAAACCTATGTTTAAGTGTATAGATAAGCTAGGGTGATGCAACTCAAATGATGGAGCTAAAACAAGTGATCATGATGGATGTTGACCAAGTGCTCCACAAATAAAAAAAAAGAAGAGAAAAACGGGCTCAAGGCAAAGGTATAAATAGAGGAGACATTTTTGGTTTGGTGATCAAGACACTATAGAGAGTGTGATCACATTTAGGATTGATAGTCGTACTATTAAGAAGGGAAAAACATTTGTGATTGCGGTTATCAAAGTGCCACTAGGTGAGACCATACATGCATATGTATTAGAACCTAGTGTGTTTACTCCCACTCTTGAATTATGACTTAAAAAATGCTAACACACATGCACAACTAGTGGAATACTTTTGTGTTAGCACATATGAACAAGGGGAGAAGAAATAAATTTATTTGCATTGAAATAGGGGCTCTGGATCCTAAGGGATAGGACCTCCGGATCATTGGTGATGGTCCGGTACCTAACCCTAGCTAGGGGTGCTTCACTGTAAGCTTTGGACGCTACATATTCCATGCACCGGACTATAGTTGACATGGTTCGATTGAGTTGAAACAGTGATCGGTTCTGGAAAAGAAGCTCCGGACTATTGAAGTATAGTCCGGACGCTAGCACTGGACTGGTTCGGTCAATCGTATGGGGTTCGGAGCTCTCTGGATCGCTCCATACTAATCAAGTATAGTCCGAAGCCTATGCACTAGACTAGGTCCTTCTAGCCATCTAGGACCTTACACTCTTCTGATCATAATACTTCTAATTGCAATGTGTTTTCTTGAATTATTCAACCGGACGTTGATAAAGGACCATTGCGATTTTCTAAAGCTCAAGAAATAGACCAATTGGAATCAATTGGTCTTTATGGCAAACAAGTTTTGAATTGCCTTGTTGTTGACATTTCATAACGTCGCACCAAAAATAGAGATAAATCACATGGTTTCAGTCATTAACGACAATGCAAGATTACTATGACTAACGTGTGTTTTGCAGAGGCAAACTTAGTAAGTTAGGTCATATGTAATGAAGATGAATGGGCTCAAAGGTGTTCATGCCCCCAAGATGGATATTGTTTAGATTTTCAAGATGGATATTGTAACGAAGAGGCCAACTTATTTCCAGTTGCACACTGAAGAAGTTGGATCTAAGTTTAAGGCAAGTATAGAATGGGATCATCCTTGTTACTTATTAACTATAATGTCACTTCAATCATATTGCATGTGTATTCCTTGTGAATCTAAGGATTGCCTAGCTTTGATCTATGCCTTGTTTCCTATTGGGATCTTATGCATTGGGTAGTACTAAGCTAGTGCTCTTGAAGGATAACTATGACCTTGTAACATTGATTAATGTCATATGTAACAAACAATAGAAGATGTTTTTTAGCAACAAAGATTAAGGTGATCTAGAGTACAATTTTTGAGGTATACTCTAGAACCCTCTGTAAGTGGATTTCCCCACAGGACTTACAGTGCAATTACAAGTTATATGGCTCTGGCTTGACTCGGTATTAGACTTATGATGGTTTGTGACAACTTACCCGAAAGGGCGCAAGAAGGGCTCAACTTTGTGACCCTTGTGAGAGGGATAACACTGACCTTTGAGGAAACTTTTAGCGAGTTGTTACCTATTAGTGGAATCTATGAATGGTCTCGTAGTGAATCCTACCGGCCTTCCTAAGAAGTGGGTCAAGAGGCTAGCCACCTCAGGTAAAAGGGCAAATCACGACTTGTGGGTAAAGATGTATGACCTCTGCAGAGTGTAAACCTATTATAACAGTCGTGCTCACGGTTACGAGTGGCCACCTACTAAATAAGTGGTCAACACTAATAAATCTGATAATAAATATGCTCTCTTTTGATTAATGTTTTGCTATACAATTACTCATGTTCACTTGATCATATGGCTATTTGGGTTTATGATACTATTGATGTTGCTCTTATTCTAAAACTATGACAACCTAAAAGCTAATGCAGTTAAACCGGTGTAAACTTTTTTAAGCTCATAACCCCCATGTTATATTGCTAAGTACGAGATGTACTTACGCTTGTTTACTTTTCATACTTGGATAAAATTCCCGGTTGAGTACCATATTGCAAGAGTTTGGAGAAGTTAGATTTGTGATCAAACCCTATGAATTGGAGTCTTCACCTAAAGATCAGAGTGTCTTTCTGTTGTTTGCTACCTAAAGGTTATTTCTTGACCTTATATGTTATATATGTAAGTATTGTTTTTTAATATTACCTTCGTTTATGGCTATAAGTGAGAATTGACTTTCTGAACTCACATATGGTATATATCTGATTTTGTCCTTAAAATCGGGTGTTAGAGGAACATGCTCGTTCCTGCAAGTTTCTTCATTCGAAAAACAAAATGTTATCGGAATTTCGTTGGCTGACGAAGAATCCAATGAACGTCGTTGTTTAGCCCCAGCCCTAAATCTGTTATGCATAAGACACCCTATTCTCACATGTCGGCCAAGGTAAAAATCTACGTGAGAGAGCCTAAGCCTGTTTGTGTAGGGACTCAAAAAATGCGTTCTCAATGTGTACACGCAATAGCCACCTATTTAAATTGAGTCAGTCTCGAATCAATTTCACATGTGGGATTAATCTTCTATTGCACCTAGAATATTATGGGCCTTGAATTTTATTTGATTTAGGCCCTGTTTGGTTGAGTTGTGGCTTTTGCAAAAGCTGTTGTGAGCGTTGTGAGTTGTGACTTTTCCAAAAGTCACTTTGAGAAAGCTGCTATGGGATAGTTGAAAGTCTGTTTGGTTGAGCTGTTGTAGCTTTTAGAAAAGCTCCACTCACTTACAAGTGGGCCCCACATATCATTGACAACTCTTCTCTCTTTCTCCTCTCTCTCAACTCGTCATCCTCATTCCTCTCGTCAAAGCACGGGGCGGACAGAACCGACACCACCGCGTAGGCCGGAGTAGCCCCCCGCCGCTGGTGGATGCTGGAGCAGGGGCGCCGCCGCCGGTGAAGGCCGGAGCAGGGACGGATGGCTCCTCCACCGTCGGTGAAGGCCGGAGCAGGGGCAGATGGCCCCGCCGCCGCCGGGTAATTCGAGTAGGGGCGGTCGTGCCCCGACGCCGCCGGTGGAGGCCGGAGCAGGGGCAGAAGGCCCCGCCGCCGCCGGGTAAGGCCGGAGAGGGGAGGATGGTTCCTCTGCCGCCGGGGGAGGACGGAGCAGGAGGGCAGACGCGCCTCGCCGCCGTCGAGGGAGGCCGGAGCAGGGGCAGACGCGCCCCGCCGCCGCCGGGGGAGGCCGGAGCAGGGGCAGACGGCCGGAGCATGGGGCAGACGGGAGGGCGTGGCGGCCAGGAGGGAGCGGGGAAGGACTTGCGAGTCGCGACCCTCACCGGAAAATAAAAAGAACAAATCGTTTTTTTCCACTAACCAGTGGCATGGTGGGTAATTTCTTCCCACCAAAGCAGGTGAAAGTAGGGGTACCCTGCTTTTACATTTGTACTAGAGTGAAAGCAGCTTTTGGACAAAAGCTCATGTGACTTTTAACTCGTTTGGTTGGTTTTTGGCTTTTGCAAAAGCAAAAGCAGGTTTGGAAGCTCAACCAAACGAGGCCTTAACTAAAATAAGGTCGGTTAACTCGTTTATCTTTTGTGGACCCATCTAGCTAACCACAAACAAGTTGTAAGAGCATCTTTAAGAGTTTTGTAAAGCTCACTCTCTAAATCACCACTTGGAGAGTTATTTGCATGAAAATCTTTCTATATCTTATGTACACTCTAAGTTATTCTCGTCTTCTATTTTTAGGTAGAAAAAATCTCACTCTCTAAATCACCATCTAAATAATATGTTAAGGATAGTATTTTTACAAAAAAAATTTATTTCTAGCATTTAAAAATGATATGAAGATTCTATTGAAGAGATGTTCCAATTCCTATTACAACATAATTAATTAATGAAATAAAAACAGAAGCTTGAGCCTGGGCTTTGAGGTTTGCCTCCTTCCATTTAGCCAAAGCCTGCTCATTTTGGCTTCTGGGTTGGGCTTCGGGGCTTGGTTAGTCTAGTCCCAAGATACAGAGGATTTGTACATACTTCCTTTATATTGTAAAAGAAGTCATTTTATATAAAGTTTTGATCAAACATTAAAAATATATATCATGAATTTTAAGTTATTGAATTTTAAAATTTGAAAATATACTAATAGATTTATCTTAAAATATATACTTTCATAAAAGTGTGCATATATTATTTTTAAATAAATATTTTGTATAAAAATATAAATTAAGTCAAAATTATGTTTTGAACACCGTATCGTTGTCCAAAACAACTTCTTTTCATAATATCGAGAATTTTGCGACAAATTACTTCAACTATTCTATGAAATTTACCTTACCCATAATTAACAACAATCTATGACGCCGATTGGAAACAAGTATGAACGGATTTCTGGGTGTCCTACCACGAGAATCGAGAAAATGCCATCAAACGTCTCATGCAGGCTGTGATTCTCAGTTTCTCACGATGGTCTGAAAGGGAAAAAAAATCGAGAAATGAACTACCCCGCCAATTCTCCATGTCGTGGCGACGGAGTCACGGATTGGACGCAGTATCGTGGTTTCAAACAGTGCCATGAAAGACACAGATCGAGGTCCCTCATCATAGATGCAATTATAAGCATGACATGATCTTTAAAGCTCTTTAAAGTTGAGCACCTTTTCTACTGTTTATCAACCACTGCTACAAAAATGATTATGCGCAGCGTTGGACTTTTCCACTCCGTGGCGGACACCTATTTTTGCCCGCTCCAGTAAATCTCACGATTTACCGCAGCGGGCCTTTTTCATTTACCGTGGCGGACGCTTTTGGCCGCTGCAGTAAATCGATTTATCGCAACGGACATCTTAACGTGTCCGCTGCGGTAAATAAGGTATTTACCGCAGCGGGTATTTTAAGTTGTCCGCTGCGGTAAATCGATTTACTGTGGCGGACATGTTATATTGTTCGTCACGGTAAATAAGTGGCCCAAACAGCTCAAATGTCGGTCCGCTATCACCCTCTACTATATAATGAAAGTTAGGGTTTGGGGTACTCATCCCCACTTCATTCTCTCCCTCCCACGCTGCCTCTAGCATTCTCCCTCTCCTGTGTACTCCCCACCCTCCCGTACTCTCCCTCCCACGCCGCCTCTTCTCTCCCGTGTACTCTCCCTCACGCTCCCGTACTCTCCACGCGAGGCCACAGCGGAGCCGGCGGACGCGCGGGCCTACGCGCGGGTGGAGCGGAGCTGGCGGACGCGCGGGCCAAGCGCCGGCGGAGCGGAGCCGGCGGACGCGGGCGGCCGTTGCAGCGGAGCAAAGCCGGCGAACGCGCGAGCGGACTCGCGGGCGAACGCGCGAGGCCGCGCCGACGGACGTGACGCTCTGGGCCTTACCGCGACGGCGCCCCTCCCCACCGCGACGGCACCCCACCGCGACGGCGCCCCTCCGCGAGACGGCGCGACCTCCCCCACGCGTCCTCCCCCACGCGGCCCTTTCTCTGAGCGCGGGCCGACGTGGAGCAGCGGCGGAGCGTGGGCCGCGGCGAATCTGGCAGCGCAGGAGCGCGGGGGAGCGTAGGCCGCGGCGGATCTGGCGGTGCGCGGCGTGGAAAAGCGGCGCGGGGGCGCGTACACCGGCGGCACCTCGAGAATGGGTCACCGACAGATTTTCTGGATTTTTTTTTTGTTTTTTGAAATGTTTAACCGCGGCGGGCATTGTAAAGTGCCCGCTGCGGTAAATGACATTAACCGCAGCGGGCGGCGTAAGGTGCCCGCTGCGGTTAATCCTTTTTCCGTAGCGGGCGCTGGTGACCGCTGTCACACCTATTATTAAGAACAAAACAAGTGCATAAAAGGCTCATGTGCACCCCAGGAATAGTCGCACACATGAGTTGACAAATCATAAAAGTACCATCACAGTGATTATTACATAGCAAATAAATACTCATTACATAGTCTGAAACAAATAACTTTAACTAAACGAAGATATCTGCGGAAGCTCCAAAGGGACTGGTTGACTCCAAGTCTAGTACTCATAGCGGTAATCATCAACCCAATCTTCATCTGTGGTGTTTGAATGCAAGGGTGAGCACATACGTACTCAACAAATATAACACGGGGTTCATGAAGCTCAAAAGGGTATGCATGGTTCATAGCGGTGAGCATTTTAAGTAGATCAAATTCATATTCATATCAATAATTGCCAAGGTAATTTGCATAAGCTCAAATATCCATGATCATAAAGTAAATGAAAATGATATACAATAAATAAATAATACTTGCATAAGCCACATAGAAATAAGAACCCAATAATTTTGTGAGTTTTCCGAGCCGCTCGTGTCCGTGAGCACGGCTATCATGATAGTTTTTAACTCTGGTCAGAGGTGTACAACTCTACCCACGAGTCGTGTTGCCCAGATGTCTGGGTTAATTACTCCCAAAACACTGCCAAGGTGAGTGGGAAGGGTACACTATGAAACCTTTCAAGGGTTCGTCTAACAAGATAGGGTCGCAAGGTTTCCATGGCAGGGAGATATAGAGCCAACCTGTCTACGGTCACAATCCTTCGCGGCTATGCCCATAGATTAGGAACCACACTATAACCGTCTCGGCACACCCCTTTCGCGCCTTAAAGGTAACCACTGAACGAGCTAGAAAAGATCCCCATACTGAGCTAAAGCCAGAGCCATATAGCCCTCGTGGTTGTACGGTATATCCCAGATTTTGCCGACAGATAAGCTCCTATAATCCATTGTTGCTAAAAAGCGAGTTTTATCATTATTGCATATAGTCATTAACAAGTTAAGATCATGTACATCTGATATGAGCACTAGCAATGCTAATCATATATGGTGGATCAAATCATAGGTGACAAGGTATTCAGGATAACAATCACTAGGATCAATCTATGGTAAAACAAGGAATATCATGCATATGAATTATATTATTCATGAATAGGACAACAAGGATAATCCCATGTTATACTTGCCTTCTTCGAAGTATTCTTGCTGATCTTGATCAAAGAAAAACTCCGGTTCTTCAACGGGTTCCTCAACGTCTATTCCGATCAACAATCAACACCATACAATCAACGGGCAAACATGCACGAAGCAAACAAGACTATGATTAGAACAGTACACCAACAGTAAGAAAATAAGATGAAAAGTTTATAAAACTAATCTACGCATTGCTACGATCACATCGATGCTTCGAGCACGAAAAACGGAGCTAAAACGACGAAGTTAAGAATTAAACAAGTTTTCCTATACAAAGATATTAATTTAAATCTAATCACGAAATTATAAAGTTTCAAAATTAACTATCAGTAGTATTAACATAAAGATAATTTTTCTACGAATCTAACGCAATTCGAACGGGTGAAAACGGATTTAAAATGAGCAAGATATAAGCATTTGAATCTGAATGGCAGTTTTGTAAATAGAAATTTTCATTTATTTTCAAAATAAAAGAAATCCGACGGAGATTACGCTTTCCAGTGAGAGAAGCATAGAGATCAATGGCGCCTTAGGACTGCGGGTTGACACTTGAATCCTGCCCGGGGCTTTTTCGCAAGATACTAGATCGAAGGGGTATCTATCACTCTGGTTCGTCCGATCTGAGTCGAACGGTCACGATTAGAAAGGGGGAGAGGAACAGAGGCCTGCCGGTGGGAACAGAGTCCGACACGGAGGACTCCATTGCCGGGGCGTTCGTGCTCGCCGGCGATATGCGATGGGAGCCCACGGTTCACCATTCGACGAACCGAGAAGTCCGGGAGGGAGAGGAGAAGGGTGTGAACTCACCTTGGGGTTTCGTGAGTCCGATGGACCAACGGAGGCGGACAGTGGCGCGACGGGGCGGAGACGAACCCACTGTGCACGGCGGTGAGATGATGAGGGCAAAGAAAAACAAAATATAACGGAGGGGAAGGTTTACGGGGTTCCCAAACCTCGTATTGAACTCAAGGGCGGCTGGAGAGCGGCTGGGGAGCTCCGGCAGACTCCAATGGCGGTGGCGGCCGCGTTCGAGCTCTGGTGACGGCGCTGCACAGCTAGGGAGGGGCAACGGCGGCACGTAGATGGGAAGAACTAGGTCGGGGAAGGGTGCGGGACTGTTTGTAGGGCCCCGAACCGATTAGGCAAGCAATCCCGGTGATTGAGGGATCCGGTGGCGTTCGATTCGAGCTCTGCTCGTTGCGTCCTGCTCGAACACGGGAGGAAGAGGAGGGAGGCGCTGACGCCTGGGCCAGAGAGGTCAGCGGCAAGGAAGGAGGGGAGAGCTGCTCCTGCGCTGCTGCTGGGCCTCGGTTGAGCCGATCCAGGAGGGAAAGGAGGGGACTGCTAGGCCGAGTCGGCCGGGGTGGGCCGAGCAAGGAGATGGACTGAGGAGGGAGGAGGCCTGCGGGAGTAAAGGAAGAGGCCAAGGAGCTAGGCCAAGTGGGCCAGAAAGGAGAAAACGAGGGAGAAGAAAAGAAATTTGCAATTTCCAGAACTTGATTTTCAAATGAATTTTCAAATACAATTTGAAAAACAGATTTGAATACTTTTCAAAACCACTCAACACAAAAACAGAAATAAAATGCACCAGCATGAATGCTCAGCATGTTGCTACATGATAGATTTTTAATTCACCAAAACTATATATTTTTCAATTATATTAAATGCAAAGCAAGAGAGCATAATTAAATCAATTTTATACTATTTCAAAAACATGCAAAGTTTGGAGTGTTACAAATCTACCCCCCTTAAAAGAATCTCGTCCTCGAGATTAGTTGGCTTAGTCAAACAACTGAGGGTATGATTTCCTCAGATCATCTTCTCTTTCCCAAGTTGCCTCTGCCTCTGAATACCGATTCCACTGAACCTTACACATCTTAATTACTCTGCTTCTGGTTACTCTTTCAGCTGTTTCAAGAATCTTAACTGGATACTCTTCATAAGTCAAATCATTAGCAACACTAAGATCATCTAGTGGTATTTGCTCTTCTGGTATTCGCAAACACTTCTTAAGTTGTGACACATGAAACACATCATGAACTCCAGATAAATTCTCAGGCAGTTCTAACTGATAAGCAACTTCACCATGTCTGGCTAAAACTTTAAACGGTCCAACATACCTTGGTGCTAGCTTACCTTTCATGTTAAACCTTTTCACACTTCTCATTGGTGATACTTTGAGATAGACATAATCACCAATATTAAAAGACAAGTCTCTCCTTCTATTATCAGCATAACTCTTCTGTCTCGACTGTGCTATTCTCAAGCTTTCTTGGATCACTCTCACATGATCCTCAGCATCCCTAAGTACATCAGCACCAAACACTTGTGTCTCACCTGTTTGATTCCAAAACAATGGTGTTCTAGACTTACGACCATATAATGCCTCAAACGGTGCCATCTTGATGCTCTGCTGGTAACTATTGTTGTATGAGAACTCTGCGTAAGGCAAACTCTGATCCCAACTAGTACCATATTGCAATGCACAGGCTCTCAACATATCTTCTAATATCTGATTAGTTCTTTCGGTTTGACCATCTATTTGAGGATGATATGCAGTACTAAAGTTCAACTTAGTTCCCAAAGCTCTATGTACACTATGCCAAAAATTTGAAGTGAACTGAGTACCTCTATTAGACACAATCTTCTTTGGAACTCCATGCAAACATACTATCCGTTCCATATACAACTCTGCTAACCGAGCACCATTGTACTTTGTCTTGACTGGTGAAAAAGTGAGCTACCTTGGTCAGACGATCAACTATTACCCAAATAGAATCATAACCTCGCTGGGTACGGGGTAACCAAACAATGAAATCCATACCAACTTCTTCCCACTTCCATTTAGGTATCTTCATAGGTTGCAACAATCCGGCAGGTCTCTGATGTTCAGCTTTAACCCTCTGACAAATATCACACAAAGCTACATACTCAGCTACATCTCTTTTTAATCCAACCCACCAAAATTTCTCCTTCACATCCATATACATCTTAGTACTACCAGGATGAATAGAATAAGCAGACTCATGAGCTTCACGCAAAATCATTTGCCTTAAAGCTTTATCATCAGGTACACATAAACGATTACCAAACCAGAAAGTTCCATTCTCATCCATGCGGAAACCAGGTGACTTACCAATTACCAGATTCTCTGCTATCTCCTTCAGTTTTCTCATCCTGCAACTGACCTTTTCGGATCTCCTGTTCAAGTGTAGGTTCCATCACCATCTCTGCTGCATTGACAATGAAACCCAAGTTCAAGCATTCAAACTTGTCACACAACTCATCTAACATGGCTGACATAAGTAACTCATGAACTCCACTCTTCCTGCTGAGAGCATCTGCAACCACATTAGCTTTCCCAGGGTGATAGTGCACATCTAGATCATAATCCTTGATCAATTCTAACCATCTGCGTTGTCTCAAGTTCAGATCAGACTGGGTGAAGATATATTTCAAACTCTTATGATCAGTATATATGTCACACTTATGCCCAATCAGATAGTGTCTCCATATTTTCAAAGCATGTACTACCGCAGCAAGTTCTAAATCATGAGTAGGATAATTCAATTCATGTTTCCTCAACTGCCTAGATGCATAAGCAACAACTCTACCTTCTTGCATAAGAACACATCCCAAACTAGTACGAGAAGCATCACAATAGATAGAGAAACTCTTACTCAGATCTGGCAGTATCAACACAGGTGTTGTAGTCAACCTCTTCTTCAATTCTTCAAAGTTGGCTTAGCATTGATCAGACCACACAAACTTGGCATTCTTCTCCAATAAGGCTGTCATAGGCTTTGCGAGTTTTGAAAAGCCTTCAATGAATCTTCTGTAGTAACCAGCTAAACCAAGAAAACTGCGAATTTCAGTAACACTAGTTGGTGGTTTCCAATTCAGTACATCTCTCACCTTGCTGGGATCAACAGAAATACCTCCATTAGAGACAACATGACCAAGGAAAGAAACTTCCTTCAACCAGAACTCACACTTGCTTCGCTTAGCATACAACTTGTGATCTCTAAGCTTCTGCAATACCAATCTCAGATGTTCAGTATGTTCTTCCTCAGTTTTGGAGAACACCAGTATATCATCAATGAACACAACCACAAACTTATCCAAATAATCCATGAACACCTTATTCATCATGTACATAAAGTATGTAGGAGCATTGGTCAATCCAAATGACATAACAGTATACTCATACAGACCATACCTTATGGTGAAAGCTGTCTTGGGAATATCGCTAGCACGGATCTTCAATTGATGATATCCAGAACGAAGATCAATCTTTGAGAACACACAGGCACCTCTCAACTGATCAAACAAATCATCAATTCTAGGCAAAGGATACTTGTTCTTGATGGTAACCTCACTGAGCGATCTATAATCAACACACATCCTCTGACTACCATCTTTCTTATCAACAAAAATAACCGGTGCACCCCATGGTGAAGAACTAGGATGAATGAAACCTTTTTCTTGCAATTCTTCTATTTGTTTCTTAAGTTCTTCTAGTTCTTTTACCCCCATTCTATATGGTCGTTTAGCTATGGGTGCAGTACTAGGTAATAACTCAATAAGAAATTCAATGTCTCGGTCAGGTGGCATACCTGGCAGTTCATCTGGAAAGACATCCTGGAATTCATCCACCACTGGATCATCCCGATTAATTCCATCATCAATCTGGTTCACAACGGCTGTCTCTGGCTGCTGCATAACTACATCAACACTGATCTGGTCACCCTTCGATGTAACAAGAGATATCGTCTTCTCTTTGCACTGGATCACTGTCTGATGTGCTTTCATCCAATCCATACCCACAATCACATCAATGCCAGAACTTCTCAGCACAACTAGACTAATCAAAAAGTCTACCCCCCTTAAGGTTAGATTAAATAAGGGCATTTATGAGCAACTTGTATAGGTCCTCCGGGTGAACTTACTAACATGTGATTCCTCATAGCTATCATGGGTATGCTATGTATGGTAACAAATGCTTACGAAATAAAAGTATGTGATGCTCCAGAATCAAAAAGAACAGAGGCAGGGATGGAGTTGATGTCAAACGTACCCAACATGACCTCCGGGGCCTCCTGAGCTGAAGCGACAGATACATGATTCACCCTTCCAGAGCTATGAGTTGCTTGAGGTCTTCCTCTGCTGCCACTGTCGTTGTTCTGGTTCTGCTTCCTTGGACAGCTGTGAGCATAGTGTCCAGGATCTCCACATCGATAGCATACTTTGGAGTGCTGGGCTGAGGTGCACTATTCTTAGCAGGAGTAGAGCTGGGGGTACCTTGACGAGGAGTATGGGTTCCACTCTGAAACTAATAAGGCGTGCGTTGCTGGTTCTGTGTATTACCCTGCTAGTACTGAGGCCTTTGCTGATTCGGATTGTGATTCCACTGGCTAACAGGCCCTTGGTACCTTTGCTGAGAACTAGTATGAGAGTTGAAGCGGGGGCGAGTATTGCTCCCAGATGATTGTGCTCTCATCTTCCTCTTCTTGTCCATGTCCTTGCGCTCATTGTCAAGCACAATGGCATGGTTCACCAGCATCTGAAAGTTTGGGTACACATTGCCCTTCAACTGTAGTCTAAGATCATAGTATATACCCTTGAGGAAGTGGCGTTGCTTATCTGCATCATCTCTCACTTCATTAGGGGCATAGCGAGCCAGCTAAGAGAATTGATCATGATACTCACTGACTGACATTTGCCCCATCCTGAGGTTACGAAACTCTTCCTGCTTGAGCTCGATAATTCCCTCTGGGATATGACAAGCCTTGAAGTCTCTGGAGAATTCATCCCAAGTGACAGCAGGAGCATTGGCAGGACGTGCAGCTTGGTAAGATTCCCACCATGTCTGAGCTCCACCTTGGAGCTGACTAGAAGCATACAACACCTTCTCCTGGTCATTGCACTGAGCAATGTTGAGCTGTTTCTCCACTGCCCTCAACCAATCATCTGCTTCCAAGGGATCAGCATCGTGAGAGAACACCGAGGGATGACCTTGAAGGAACTCCCGGTGCTTGTTGACAGGGGCGGCTGCTTGGTTCGGCGGGTTCTGCATGAATTGCATCATTGTCTGCATGAGCTGTCCCTGCATTGCCATCAGCTCTTCCGTAGTCATGGGTGCCTGAGGAGGTGGTGGCGGTGGATTCCTATTGGAACGAGGCATCTGTGCTCCAAAACACAAATAATTAGGTTTAGAACATTTCTTACACCATCAAAACCATATCATATGCAAATCTGAAATTTTCTGGACGATAGATTCTGACAACACTGTAGTAAAATGGCCATAAACCAAGTTATAGATATCTGATGGAGTTGGTTCTGGACTTTCTGGAAAGGTCTCGAAATTCTCTACAACTTTGTCTCAACTAACATTCCCAGATTCAGAAGTTAAAAAAATTGCGTAAAACAGCAAAGAACAGATTCTGTTTCAGGTTCCAGACTGCACAGAAACATCGACTTGCAACAGGCATATCTCTTAAAATATAACAGCTATAAGGGTGATTCCAGTTGGAAGTGAACCATGGGTAAGTCTAGTTATTCCCAAAAACAATTCATGAACTTTGCATCAACAGATCTCGAGATATAACAGAAACACTGTCGACTGCTCCAGAAAACAGTAAGGATAGAGACAGGACCAAACCAACCCAACTATATGTATGGCATTACCTATTTATTATAGATTTTGGAAACTTGTAGGTATAACCACAAGGTTCCAGCAAGCAATACAAAGATCCAAATCACACATTTACATCATGACAAATAATCCAAGCACAAAGGTTTCACATTACACCAAAGACTTGACTACTAGACTCAACTGCGATGCTATTCGCACTTCTACTCAATTGGTGGACATCCTAGAAAAGGGGAGATAGGTGATGAAATACCATAAAGACTTTGAACAAGATGAGTCTAACTTAGTAAAACCAAGAGAAACAAAATATACAAGGTGATAAGAAATAGTAGCTCAAAGGAAGCTATCAAGGAGGTGATAATCAGACAAGGATGGAGAAATAATCAATTCAAAGGACAAGGTTGAAGAAAATAGTTTTTGTAGCAAACTAAACTTTAGATACAGACCAGAACTACTAGGCTTGCGTCCTATAGTCAACACAAGCTTTGATACCAATTTGTCACACCCGTTTTTAAGAACAAAACAAGTGCATAAAAGGCTCATGTGCACCCCAGGAATAGTCGCACACATGAGTTGACAAATCATAAAAGTACCATCACAGTGATTATTACATAGAGAATAAATACTCATTACATAGTCTGAAACAAATAACTTTAACTAAATGAAGATATCTGCGGAAGCTCCAAAAGGACTGGTTGACTCCAAGTCTAGTACTCATAGCGGTAATCATCAACCCAATCTTCATCTGTGGTGTTTGAATGCAAGGGTGAGCACATACGTACTCAACAAATATAACACGGGGTTCATGAAGCTCAAAAGGGTATGCATGGTTCATAGCGGTGAGCATTTTAAGTAGATCAAATTCATATTCATATCAATAATTGCCAAGGTAATTTGCATAAGCTCAAATATCCATGATCATAAAGTAAATGAAAATGATATACAATAAATAAATAATACTTGCATAAGCCACATAGAAATAAGAACCCAATAATTTTGTGAGTTTTCCGAGCCGCTCGTGTCCGTGAGCACGGCTATCATGATAGTTTTTAACTCTAGTCAGAGGTGTACAACTCTACCCACGAGTCGTGTTGCCCAGATGCCTGGGTTAATTACTCCCAAAACACTGCCAAGGTGAGTGGGAAGGGTACACTATGAAACCTTTCAAGGGTTCGTCTAACAAGATAGGGTCGCAAGGTTTCCATGGCAGGGAGATATAGAGCCAACCTGTCTACGGTCACAATCCTTCGCGGCTATGCCCATAGATTAGGAACCACACTATAACCGTCTCGGCACACCCCTTTCGCGCCTTAAAGGTAACCACTGAACGAGCTAGAAAAGATCCCCATACTGAGCTAAAGCCAGAGCCATATAGCCCTCGTGGTTGTACGGTATATCCCAGATTTTGCCGACAGATAAGCTCCTATAATCCATTGTTGCTAAAAAGCTAGTTTTATCATTATTGCATATAGTCATTAACAAGTTAAGATCATGTACATCTGATATGAGCACTAGCAATGCTAATCATATATGGTGGATCAAATCATAGGTGACAAGGTATTCAGGATAACAATCACTAGGATCAATCTATGGTAAAACAAGGAATATCATGCATATGAATTATATTATTCATGAATAGGACAATAAGGATAATCCCATGTTATACTTGCCTTCTTCGAAGTATTCTTGCTGATCTTGATCAAAGAAAAACTCCGGTTCTTCAACGGGTTGCTCAAAGTCTATTCCGATCAACAATCAACACCATACAATCAACGGGCAAACATGCACGAAGCAAACAAGACTATGATTAGAACAGTACACCAACAGTAAGAAAATAAGATGAAAAGTTTATAAAACTAATCTACGCATTGCTACGATCACATCGATGCTTCGAGCACGAAAAACGGAGCTAAAACGACGAAGTTAAGAATTAAACAAGTTTTCCTATACAAAGATATTAATTTAAATCTAATCACGAAATTATAAAGTTTCAAAATTAACTATCAGTAGTATTAACATAAAGATAATTTTTCTACGAATCTAACGCAATTCGAACGGGTGAAAACGGATTTAAAATGAGCAAGATATAAGCATTTGAATCTGAATGGCAGTTTTGTAAATAGAAATTTTCATTTATTTTCAAAATAAAAGAAATCCGACGGAGATTACGCTTTCCAGTGAGAGAAGCGTAGAGATCAATGGCGCCTTAGGACTGCGGGTTGACACTTGAATCCTGCCCGGGGCTTTTTCGCAAGATACTAGATCGAAGGGGTATCTATCACTCTGGTTCGTCCGATCTGAGTCGAACGGTCACGATTAGAAAGGGGGAGAGGAACAGAGGCCTGCCGGTGGGAACAGAGTCCGGCACGGCAGACTCCATTGCCGGGGCGTTCATGCTCGCCGGCGATATGCGATGGGAGCCCACGGTTCACCATTCGACGAACCGAGAAGTCCGGGAGGGAGAGGAGAAGGGTGTGAACTCACCTTGGGGTTTCGTGAGTCCGATGGACCAACGGAGGCGGACAGCGGCGCGACGGGGCGGAGACGAACCCACTG
The DNA here is from genome assembly GCA_022036555.1 of Microstegium vimineum. NCBI lineage: Eukaryota > Viridiplantae > Streptophyta > Magnoliopsida > Poales > Poaceae > Microstegium > Microstegium vimineum. The sequence continues at coordinate 18,492,155 of CM039125.1, read as the reverse complement.
TGCACGGCGGTGAGATGATGAGGGCAAAGAAAAACAAAATAGAACGGAGGGGAAGGTTTACGGGGTTCCCAAACCTCGTATTGAACTCAAGGGCGGCTGGAGAGCGGCTGGGGAGCTCCGGCAGATTCCAATGGCGGTGGCGGCCGCGTTCGAGCTCTGGTGACGGCGCTGCACAGCTAGGGAGGGGCGACGGCGGCACGTAGATGGGAAGAACTAGGTCGGGGAAGGGTGCGGGACTGTTTGTAGGGCCCCGAACCGATTAGGCAAGCAATCCCGGTGATTGAGGGATCCGGTGGCGTTCGATTCGAGCTCTGCTCGTTGCGTCCTGCTCGAACACGGGAGGAAGAGGAGGGAGGCGCTGACGCGTGGGCCAGAGAGGTCAGCGGCAAGGAAGGAGGGGAGAGCTGCTCCTGCGCTGCTGCTGGGCCTCGGTTGAGCCGATCCAGGAGGGAAAGGAGGGGACTGCCGGGTCGAGTCGGCCGTGGCTGGGGGGGCGAGCAGGAGGTGGCTGAGGAGGAGAGCTCGGAGTAAGGAAGAGGCCAAGGAGCTGGGCCAAGTGGGCCAGAAAGGAGAAAACGAGGGAGAAGAAAAGAAATAGCTTTTGCAATTTCCAAAACTTGCTTTTCAAATGAATTTTCAAATACAATTTGAAAAACAGATTTGAATACTTTTCAAAACCACTCAACACAAAAACAGAAATAGAATGCACCAGCATGAATGCTCAGCATGTTGCTACATGATAGATTTTTAATTCACCAAAACTATATATTTTTCAATTATATTAAATGCAAAGCAAGAGAGCATAATTAAATCAATTTTATACTATTTCAAAAACATGCAAAGTCTGGAGTGTTACACCCGCCACGGTAAATACCTCATTTACCGTGGCCTTGTCATCGCAGCGGACGCCATTGCCCGCTGCGAAAAAAGGATTTTGACCGACACCCAAAATCGATTTTGACGTAGTGAACAGTATCCCTCTCAGACCAAGTTTTGGCCTCCATGCCGGCAAATATTGCCCATGTAATGATTCAGCTTTTGATTAATGAAAGTTGAATTTCCCCTAAAAAACAGTATCTCTCTCACGTAACTACTGTAGATCTACGGTAAGGGCAACTCCAACAGTTTGACATTTAGACTTGGCATATCTAATTTTGTCGAAAACACTAAAAAACTGGTGGCAACAGTTTGGCATTTGGGCTTGGCATTTTTGTCAAAGTTACAAATAAGAGCCCGCATTTGGCAATTTGGAGACCTTGAAAAGGGGAAGGCAATTTTTTTTCCTTCTTTTTTTCACGGCGGCAACTCCAACAGTTTGGCATTTAGACTTGGCATATCTAATTTTGCCAAAAAAAACTAAAAAACTGGTGGCCAACAGTTTGACATTTGGGCTTGGCATTTTTGCTAAAGTTGCAAATAAGAGCCCGCACTTGGCAATTTGGAGACCTTGAAAAGGGGGAGGCAATTTTTTTCCTTCTTTTTTTCACGGCTTGACACTAGGCGGCGCCCTTTTTTTATTTCTTTTTTTTCCTTCCTTTTTTTCACGGTGGAAGGTGATGACTTTTTTTCCTTCCTTTTTTCCCGTTTTTACCAAGTCATTATGGAGAACTGTTGGAGATTACATATTTTTTTCTTTGACATATCTATTTCAGAGTTGGCAAATTCCATGTTTTACCAAACCAAAATTGTCAAACTGTTGGAGTTGCTCTTAACACTAGGCGGCGCCCTTCTTTTGTTACTTTTTTCCTTCCTTTTCTTTCACAGTGGAAGGCGGCGGCTTTTTTTTTCTTCCTTTTTTCCCGTTTTTGCCAAGTCGTTATGGAGAGCTATTGGAGATTACATATTTTTTACTTTGACATATCTATTTTAGAGTTGACAAATTCCATGTTTTGCCAAACCAAAATTGTCAAACTGTTGGAGTTGCTCTAATGTAAATTTTCCCCGCTTCGTTTTTCCAGCTGCCCACGCGGCCACGTCCTCCCTCCATCACGAACCTTCCGGGAAAGCCCAGACCACCTTCGCTGGCCCGTCCTTATCCATTTAGCCTCACTCCGTGTCGATCCAGAAAAAGGGAAAAAGAACTCCTCTGCCCCGCCGCTCCATGTACTGATGTACACCTACCCCGCCGACCTCGCCTGCGTCCTCCTCCCCCGGCACCTCGCCCTGGCGTACTTGTTCCGCGGAATCGGCCCTCCTCGCCGTCGTCGGCAGGGACTGCCACGGCGTCTTCGATCTCGCCTGCATCGATCCCCCCTCCCCCGGCACCTCGCCTTGGCGCATCCGCCCGGCCCGGCGCCGCCCCAGCTTTGTGGCGCGGCTGCATGGTCGCGCACGGCCGTCCGTCGCGCCAAACAACCCGCCGGCACATCCGCAGCCTCCGGGCCCCGTGTACGGCAGCATGGCTCCGAGCGCGGGCGCCAGCCCTTCCTCCCTACCGTTTTGGATCCGGCAACCGGTGGTCGGCGGTTTGACGGTAACCGTCGGTTACTGCCCAAACCGGTCCCGAACCGAACGGTTTGGATTTTGAAATCAAACGGCGTAGTTCAAACGGTTGGCGACCGGTAATCGGTCGGTTAGGGCCGGTTACCGTCCGGTTTGGTCGGTAACCGCTCCTAACCGCCGGGTGCTCTTTTTTTTTCTTGAAACAATCCATTTTTTTGCATGACCTTTGCACATAATGATGTAAATAGAACACACAATTCAGGGGAAAATAGTGTGACACAAATGGACAACCCATCGAAATATCATAGTGATGCACTAGTCACAAATTCACGACGGAAATAACGTAGTTCACCGTTGCAACAACAAATCGTCCATGGAAATACCTTGTGTCATAGACATGCAAACATCATGGTCACTGGCGTAGAATATAAGGGAAGATCCCGTTTCGGCACGCCTCCTCATACTCCGCGGTGGACATTAGAGCGATACCGCGCGTCTGGAGTTGAGCCTTGTAGTCTATCCATGATTGGCCCGTCCAATGAGCTGTGGTCTCCCATTCCTGCACTAACATGTTGTAGAAATCCGGGTCTTGCCATTCGTAGACCCATTTAGTGGCCGGCTGCGTGCTAATGTCAGGAACGGGGTAGGTATAACCACCACCGTACGATGTATCACTGTACGAGAAAGAGGAGTACTGTGGCGTGCCGTAGCAGTCCGTCGGGTCGTAAGCTCTCCTCTGCGATTCCGGCTGCCCATGGTCGCGGTCCTGAGTAGCATGTGTGAAGTCCGTCTCGCCTGCAGCCGACCATAATTAGTACTAGTCAATAGTCATAGACAGAAAAAAAAAATGTCTGTAGCAATTGATACCTGTGAAATGAAGTCCACCAGCATCACCAAGACCACTACCACCACCACCAACTGTAGAACCCCCAGCCCCACCACCACCACCACCACCACCAGCAGCTGCAGTGTCATCGTCACCACTATCACCGTCTCCACTGTCATGTGCTGAGCTGCTATCATCGGACTCTTGGTACCGTGGACTTTCCTCACCCTCCTCGCCATCATCTGTTGAAGCATCGCTGGTGACAGGTTGTTGCACTCGCTTCCCCTTTCGTTTCTGGCTTTTGGGGTCCTCCTGCCTAGGTCTCGTCTGGTATTTCCTTTCGCCAAGATGCGTGTCACCCACATGTCTACGGGCCCAATCACTGATGGGCCCAAGATCGTCAGGGTCCACTTGGTCTCTGTCATCACAAAGAATGAATTATATTATTAAAAGTATGGTTTGTTAGTGGCTAACAAAGTACATCAATGTACCTCACAATACGGGATGGAAGAGGGATGTCCGTTTCTTCATCTTCTTCATCGAGAACTGGAGCCTTGTTGGATCTGTCATACTCCATCCAGTCTCGAACCGGATTATCTGTATCATAAAAGGATATCTGCGTGAACTGGTCAATGAAGTCTTCTTCCTCACGCCTAGGTGGTCTGGAGGTATCCGCGAGTCGCAGGCGAAGGTTGTAGTCACATACACTAGCTTGTTCAGTTTTTTGTGGGACAAGCGATTACGAACCTTCGTGTGCACTAAGGCAAATGTACTCCAGTTGCGCTCGCATCCACTGTGTGCACTAAGGCAAATGTACTCCAGTTGCGCTCGCATCCACTGGAGGATACACATTGTGCAACAAGCCTCAACGCAAGTTTTTGCAGATTTGGAGTGTGCCTGCCGAACAGCAACCACCACTGAGCTGCAAGTGGAACCCATTATGTTAGGTATGTGCTCAAAAAGACAAAAAAGGAGTTCAAAAGTACTCTTACATGGGGTTGTATTGGGGTCGATGGCCATTTTCATGGCCAGCTCAGTGCCAAACTCCCCAAGGTGTTGGCGGAATGTTTCTGCCTCTTGTAATGCCAAGACAGCGGTATGCACATCCGTCATTTTCCCAAATGCTTCCCTCAGGCCACCAAACATTTGCGGAGTTGGATTGTAACGATATACAAGCCTTGGGTTCAGGACAGCAGCTGCAACATATGATGCACGACAAATTAGCATATGGTAAATACTCAATATGTAGAGATTGCTATTTTAACAATGGTTGTTATCGCACCTGGGCCCACATACGTGCCATAGTATACGTCCGCAATCCTATCATCCATGATAGCCTTGTACTCATGCCATGTTTGGGCATTTGTTCCAAAGAAGGTCTCCATCTCCTTTTTGCACTCTTGGAAGTTGTACACTACGTCACACAGGTTAGGTCGCTTATCTTGATCAGCGAACCGAAGGAACCTGTAAATTGGTGCCACTGAATCGATGATGTATTTAAGTCCATCCCACCACTGTATACTAGACAATCTTGCGTGAGCATAATGTCCTTCCTTGGATTTTCCCCACCTACTATGCAAGAACTCGGGAGATCCCATCCACTCCATAAAACGATCACGCTTCCGATGGAAGCTCTCCATGAACATGTAGTTGGTTCCAAACCTAGTGGCATTCCATTTGACCAACTCACCACCAATGGCTTCCCTCATCATTGCATTCAACTGGCCATGGTTGTGTAGCCAAGTTGAAATGCGCTTGCATACAGAGATCATATCTGCATGCTCCGGCCTTTGACCAATGTCCTTCAGCATCAAGTTGATGGTGTGTGCAAGGCAAGGTGTCCAAACAATATGCTCATACTCCTCGTTCAATCTCTGGCATGCTTTCTTGAAGTTGGAGCCGTTATCCGTGACGATATGCACAATATGCTCAGCACCTATCTCCTCAACCACCTTGCAAATCAGTTGCACAAGTAGGCACAACATTTAGTGGAACCGAGAAAACATAGTGCATGTGAACTGGCACAATATTTTGGACGTACCCCCAACAAATAAGATGAATCTTGGCTTCTGCCAATCGCATCAACTGACTTGTGGAACCACATGACGCCATTGCTATAGATCAAAAAATTGATGGCATTCATTCTTGTCGGGCCCGTCCACGAATCACACATCAACGTGACCCCAAACATGGGCCACTCGTCCTGAAACTTTGCATACCGGCTCTGCAAGTCCGCCTCGTTCTAATCGAGGTACTTCCCATCTATATCCCTTGTACTGGGTGATGCGATGCCTTCACCTGCAATCGTAAGCGAATCATGAGAATAGAGAAATATACGTAATGACATAGGTCTCCAAGTATATGTACTTACCCCACTTCTGCGTCTCCCTGACCGCACTAACAAAGTACGGATTGTCCGCCTGTCTCTCGGGGATTCCTACAGTATGGAAAAACTTTCCCCAAGCTTTCCCAATTGCATCCTTTGCGTTCCTTCCCCTCTGCGTCCATGACCCTGTATCAATCCTTGTCTGCTTCAGTCCACCCCTCGTACCGGCTGCCAAGTTGTAGTCATCCACCGCCGCAGGGGTCTGCCTCTGTGAAGCAAACCTCCGAAACATCCTCTGCAAAGGATTGCCCCCCTGCGAAGCAGTACCACTACCACTGCCACCTCCACGCTCGAAAGCGCCTCCTCTCCGCTGCACCCCCTCGTGGTACTCATATTCTGCTTTGGACTGATTAATGGTTGCATACAGCTGAGCCTCGTATTCGCCATCGTCAAGGGGGTGGTTGCCCTCCGCTGCAGCAACCTCTCGTGCAACCCTCTGCCGAGAGCGGTCACTAGTTGTCTGCCTAGTTATGTTGATGTCTTGCTGAAAGTACTCCCGGACTTCTTTGGGCACCTTGCTGCAGTGGATCACCTCCGTCCCGCGCGCAGCCAAATGCTGCTTCAATCGGGAAGCACCACCCCCGGCTTTTTGTGTACGGCAGTAATTGCATCTCCAACCGGGAGCAAGATTCTCACCATGCTCCCATACCACATCTTTCGGCATTGTCTTCCTGCACAAATGGACAACACAAACAAATCGAACACATGCATCAAATCATACCACAAATAAACCTAAATCCTAACATACACCTAAATCCTAAATCCTATATAAAAAATCCTAAATCCTAAATCCTACATACATCCTAAAGCAAATCCAACCGCAAATCCTAAATCCTAAACCAAATAAACCTAACTCTTATATACACCCTAAGTCAAATCCTACCTAAATCCTACAATAAATATTTTCTACATCCTATACTCCATCAATCCTACATCCTAGAGCTTGTTCTAACTAAATCCTACAACTAAAACAACTACAAATGCAAGGAAATGAAAAAAAACAAAAAAAAGCTTACCTTCGTATCCCGGTCGGTTACCATGCGCCCGGTCGGTAACCGCTCGGGGGCGTCGGATTAGTCGACGAGGGCGGTTACCGACTCGTTCCCCTCGGTAACCGCCGCCGACCGTTCGGTAACCGAGGCGCGGAGGCAGAGCCCGCGGCGCTCGGGCGGAATGGGGAAGGGAACGGGCGGATAGGGTTGTGGGAGCCGACAGCCCCCCCCCCCCCCCCCCCCCCCACGCCCTCTGCCTGCCTTGTATGAGGCGCCTGGACGAAATGAGCCGCATGGGCCCTTAACGGGCCGGCCGGTTTTTTTTCTTTTTTCTTTTTTTTCAAACTTAAACACGTAAAAATAAATAGCAAACAAACTCCAATTTGAAAAAATTTTACACCATTCGACTCTATAAATCATGAACTATTTTTAGGATTTTTTTCAGAATTTTTCATTTTTTGAAATTCAAATTTGAAATTTGAATTCAAACCGGTACCGAAACCGAACCGGTTGTGGGCGGTTTGGCCGGTTACCGCGCTAACCGACCGGTTCCGGAGCGGTTTGGTGAACCCTGCCTCCGACGCGGTGCGGCAGCCTCTGCGGGCTCATCCTGACGGCGCGCGCCAGATGCGCGCGTACAACTCCATATGGTGGGCTGCGCGGGCCGACTCCCATGGCGGCTGCCAGGTGCGGCCGTGCCTTGCCGCGCCAACCACGACGTCGCCTCTGGGTTCATGGCGCCGCTGTCGAGGGACGAGGCCGTGGCACTCCAGCCAGCCCGACTTCATGTCGACGTGTCCCCGCAGCAGCGAAGGCTCGCCTGCACCCTTTCGCGCCGCCTCCCCCTTTAGAATGATATAGGCCAACTGGACAATTGTATTCATATCTCAAGTGTTACATTTATAGATACAATGAGTGGCCATTGGCCGCAGCTACACATGCGGGCGAGCGCTAGAGGCGGCAGCGAGAGCGCGCGGCGACTGGGCACGCACGCAGCGAGTGCGCGAGCTGTGCGGCACTGTGGGCGCGGCAAGAGCGCGTCGTGCGCGAGTGGCGTTGGAGTGCGCTGAAGACTCGGACTCAGCCGTTGGTGAGACTGATCCGTTTACACCCCTCGCCTATGTCTTTCTCGGACGCCAACTGTAGCAGCGCAATCCCCCTCGAGGCTCACCAACAGCAATAGGTATGCTCTTCTTTTTCTCTTTTTATTTCTTCATTTCGTTGCGGCTGATATGCACATGCAGATGCCATTCCATTGCCTCAAATTGGGTTCACAATTTTTTTGGTGCCAACATCCTTTCAGACTGACCGACTAAGATATTGGCAATTTGCAACTGTATATATCTGAGTTTAGTTTTAGCATTCGATTATACATTTTCCTTTCAGTTTAGGCAATGTTATGTCTTGCGATTTGCAACTTTATATATTTGAGTTCAGTTTTAGTATTCGATTATACATTTTCTTCAGTTTAGGCAATGTTATGTCCAGATTTAGTTCCTGACTACGAGTGACATGGTGGGAGTACCGCAACATTAATGGCATAACATTCCAGATTAATCATCATTAGGCTTCAACCCTAATGATGGCTTCTTACCCCTACTAAACACACACATCTCAAGGATTCTAATTTTACTTGCTGTAATTTTTCAGATACGTCACCCACACCTTTCATTGACCCATTGACTCTAATTGAGTTTGTTGCACAGTTGCTGAATCCTCAAATTTACTCCAGGCCATTCTCAGCTGCAGAACGGGTAAAGTGTTCTTAGTGATATAACATTTTCCTGATATTTCATCTCATACGAAAAAAAATTGCTCAGATCAAACATTGTGTAATGCTTTTAACATTAAAATGTATGGTTATCCATGGTTCAATCTAAAATTGTTCTGACATAAAAATGAGCGGCGCATGAACTTAATATGTGTATTTCCTTTTTTGTGCAAAGGAAATTGATAACTAAAATGTGGCATGTGTGTGCCCCACAGTGAAGAATATATGAGGTTTGTTAATTTGTTCTCAGCAGTAGATAACTATCAGCTCCCCCAAAATTATATTCAATCATCAGGAATTTGTCAAATTATGTGATGACTTACAATCGGCTCTACCAATTCAATATTGATTGCTTGGTTCGGAGATCGCATGAGACAGGTTGTGAAGCTCTATGCCAACTGTTTGGATTCAGTGATCAACAGAACTGCTCCATGCTCATAGCATGCAGAGGCCAAACATGGAGTCAACTGATCTCCAAAAGAGCCAAGGTATTATCCCACTGAAATGCTTTTGTCTGCCCATCTATTTCTTCCAACGAAAAGATGAGAGTGCAATTACACAAACAATTTGGGACTTAATTTTCTACCCTACACATGCCATGCTTACCATGATGTTTCTAAAAAAAACTCATAGTAACCAGTGACTCAACTTTTGTCTTCCCTTTTTTCATCATATGCAACTTCTTGCATGAATTAGTTTGTACAAATTTGGAGTTGTCAATACAGGTAAGGATTAAACTTATCTTTTCAACCACACTGTTTGATCCAACTTGTGTGCTGATTTGGGTGCTACGTTGTGACAGGAAACATTTTGGAATGCGTACCTAATGGCTTGGGAACTCAGCAAATCAGGTCCTTTAAGGTTATCATGATTACTGTACTATTAGATACTCCTATGCCGCCCAAACTTTTGCCCTTTGCAACAGGCCACATATTTATCCATGTTGTCTCTTTCCTAGATTTAGTTTGTGTATTATCTGCTGACTGAATTGCTTTCGTACTGAAACTTCCTGATATTGAAGCTATCATTGAGTTCATTAAAAACATGGTCACATTTTTTTTGAATGTAGGAATGTGGCATGTGTGTGCCTCACAATGAAGAGCATACGAGGTTTGTTAATTTGTTCTCAGCAGTAGATACCTATCAGCTCCTCAAAATTACATTCAATTATCAGGAATTTGTCAGATTATGTGATGCCTTATTATCAGCTCTACCAATTAAATATTGATTGCTTGGTTTGGAGATCGCATAATACAGGTTCTGAAACTCTGTGCCTACTGTATGGATTCAGTGATCAGCAGAGCTGCTCCATGCTCATAGCATGCAGAGGCCAAACATGCAGTCAATTCATCTCCAAAAGAACCAAGGTATTATCCCACTGAAATGCTTTTGTCTGGCCGTCTATTTGTTCCAACTAAAATATGGAGTGCAATTACACAAAAACAATTTGGGACTTAATTTTCTACTATACACATGCCATGCTTACTATGATGTTTATGAAAAAAATACTCATAGTAACCACAGTGGAATGCCTCAGTAAGTGGCGCACCATGTTTCCTAATACAGTTTCTCATCTCTTTTTCATACAACCCTACTATTGTCTATTGTATATCCTATCTCTTTTTCATACAACCCTACTATTGTCGATTATATATTCTTTAACCTTTTCAGGGGCTGATTATTTCTCAGCTGCCTTTTGACATGATCCCCGTGTTGTACATCCAAATAGTCTCTATATTGCCTCATTCTCATTACACATCATTTACCTACATGTGCTAGCGGCTCTGTTTCTAGTTTCTACCAACTTGGATCGCAACTCTCTATGGAAGACAGTTCCAGCTTCATATCAGTGTCTGACCCATGTTGCTACAGGAAATTCACATTATTTATCAAACTAATACTATTTTAGTCACTAAAGACATCTGTTCTTTACATCACAATCTGCCACCACAAAGTAATGCAATGCTTTCACTCTACACATTTCACTGTTTCTATAGCATGTACACACTACAACAGCTCACTTGACCACGTCTCACTCAACTGGTATAGGGGTGTCTACATCAACAATTTGATCGTCATCGTCAATCGAGATGAACCAGGGTGCCCGGGAATCGCACTGCCAGCCTGCAAGCTGAGCTTAGCTTTCATTCAAAGATTTGTGTGCTTAGCTAGCTCATGTTAACTAAATATTGTATTTCCCTGCTTGCTCAGTATTGTACTATGGTTCTAAATCTTTCATGTTATCCATAACAGATTAATTGAATTTCAAATTATATTGTTTGATATCTACATGCTTACTGTACCTGTTTATGTGAGCTGTTCTACTTCGAATTGAAGGTAACAGAATGAATCCATACATACATAGTATTTACCCGTGCGAAGCACAAGGCTTCTGGCTATTATATCTATTTTTTAATCTTCTGCGTCCATATATTTGTGGCTTCCTGCCCCGTGCTGGGGTACTGGCTAGTATATTATGTATTACAGGAGTGCGGTATCCTGTCGGTACTCGGTAAAGCTGTGTTTACAAATTACAGCCATGCTAGTATTACAGGACTCAAAAAATTATGTCACCTATCCCGCCACGTATCCTGAGCAGCTAAAAGGACCCACCAAAGTTAATTAATTAAAAAAATAAAATCTATGCACAAAACTTCTATAGGAAAGAATTAATGGAACAGGCAGACGCTGCAACGCAAACGTGGGGCATCAGAAGTCGACGCTCCCGTCGCCGCCGGCCCTGCACATGCACCCGGGCGTCCTCGGCTGCCGGTAGACGCTCCGGCCCCTCGGCCGCGGGCTCACCCGCTTGTACTCGTCCACCATCTGCCTCACCCTCCTCTGGAACCCGCCCCACGCGATGCTCCCTTCCTCGGAAAGCACCTGCGCGTAACGCTTCCTGTTGGGGTGCAGCGTCGGCGCGCGGCCCCTGCCGTGGTAGATCCGGTACCCGGACACCAGCGACGACAGCTGGCTGCCGGAGTCCGTCACCGCGAACACGTCCGCCGAGGCGCACGCGATGAAGTCCAAGGCCGCAAGCTGCAATGTAACGCGCGACAGCAATGGCAGGTTAATAACTACTCGATCGTCACCAACAGCACGCACGTGGACAGTTGCCGACACGTTGCTGGGTGGCTAGGACACAACTGATCGTAGGAGTAGGCAGTTCTTTACCCGTGAAGAGAAATTCTTGAACGGGGCCAGCTCGTCGGCGGTGAGGGTATCCTCCTTGGTGACCAGATTCGGGTACAGCCGCGTCAGGGGCCGCAGCCGTGGCGCGCCGCCGTATATCTGCGACCCGGCCACGTAGATGAACGTGCGGCGGTCGTAGCCAAGCGCCGAGAGGACGAGACCCGCTTCCTCCGGCGTCAGCGGGCACCTTCCCAGGCTGCGCTGCTCCTCCGGCGAAATCGTGCTGCGACACGCAACCAAACGACGGTGTCAGTTCAGACAATTGCATCGAACCGCTTCTTGGCAGCAAAGCAGTCCAGCGATGGTGGTGCACGTACGTGTTGCGGAGGCGCAGCGCGAGTGCCGAGAAGTGGGTCTCCCTGTACGCCTGCAGCTCCGTCCTCTCCTCCTCGCCGCCGCCGAAGTCGCAGAGCGAGTAGGCCACCATGTCCTCCTCGAACCTCATATGCAGGGCGAGGTACCTGCTGGGCGTGCTGCCGGCGGCGTGGTTCTCTGCGAAGGCCGGGTCCAGCATGTTGCTGCCGAACAGCTGCTTGTCCATTTCCGTCTGCATCGCGCTCACCTGGCGAAGCCGCTGGACCAGCAGGGAGCCTGCTTGCTGGAGCTCAGGGACGAACTTGAGAGCGTGGAAGTTGCATCTGCATCTCAGCCTCTGCATGCAGTACGTAGTAGCAGTTTGTTGTGACGGAACCGATGAAACATAGTAGAGCTAATAAAATGAAATTTAGATAGGCCAATTGCTACCTGCAGATGAACAGGGACTGAATCGAATCCAAGCCGGTTTCCGAAACCGAGGAAATGAACGACGCCATTTTGCTGAAGAATTGGGAGTATGGATTTGACGAACTCAGATGGCTCAGCCTCTTTCGAGATTTCCATGTCAGTGATCTGAGACAAGGGCAAGAGTGAAATCTGAGCAAAGTGCGTCCGGACATTGCGCTGAGTCGTGAAACAGATGCCTGAAGCTGTTGGACAGGGCAGAGGCACCAACCTGGCTACCAATTGCTTCGAGGTCCAGTGACCGAAGGCGTGCTGGTAGTTCTTTCACGATTCGCACGTCGTTCTTCATGTAGTTCACGAAGTAGTCTTCCTGATAGATGTCACCAAACTGACTGGTTGAAAGAGAAGGCAACAGCAAGCTGAAGTAATCAGATATCAGAAGCAGACAGCTTACATTTTCATCATGCCAAGGACCGTTATTGTGAGGTGAGCAAAAGAAAACTTTTAGTCAGTGTACTTCCACTTTCTTTAATGCCATCTGTACAAGTATGATGACTTTGGCAGCTAGGGAAGAAACAAAAAGGTTCTCGATTTCAGAACGTTCAAAAGCTTCGAACATTTTCTTTGCCATTTATTTAGGAGTAAGAATTAGAAGAGGCGAGATTGATACAATGGGGGCGTACAGGAATAAGAAGCGACGAAAAAAATCCAGTGCATTCAGTACCTTGTGTCCTTCCAGACGCTGCTGTAGAGGAACCGCGGGGTGACTAGTGTAGCATTGAGCAGGGCAGCAACGACAACAGCGTTACATACCTGCACGATGAAGATTCATTTATTTAGCAACCGAATTTCGAAGGCACGCAGCAGTATTCAGGTTGTGAGCATTTTAGCAGTAAATCCTTACGGCGACACGCTGCTGGTTCAGACCACCATTTGCGCTGACCAGTATGAAGCCGTTGCTGATATCGTCAGGTTCTGTGAGGACAAGTCTATGTTGAAATTAGATCTCCTATCGTTAGGCCCAACGGACTAACGGGCCCTAGGTCTGCGCCCTGATCGGGGGCGCCCAACCTTGTGGTTGGTGGGCCCCCGTCGCACAGCGCTATAAAGATTAGGTGGGGGCCGGGGCGCTAGGCACGCGAAACGAGGTTCACCTAGCCGCCGTCAACTCCCCACCGACATCTAACCCTAATCCGATCTAGAGGGGCGCTGCCAGCGACGGGAAGTGCCACCGACGCCGGCGAGCACCCAGTGCACCTAGATGACGACAGAGGCGACCGCCAACGGGACACCGACGCCCATGGCGGACGGCGGCTCCAACCCTAACACCGCCGCCGCCACTGCACCTCCTCCCGCCGATTCCTCTGGTCTGTATCTCCCTCTCTCTTTGTGTGTGTGTGCATGGCATATGAACTGCATCTATCTACCCGAACTACTTCTACTCCACTAAATCCGCTCCTAGACGATCCTACGAACCTATCAATGGTATCAGACGCCTCCTATGGAGGGGATCCATCTGGATCAGAGCCTAATCGGCTCACCGAACGAAACCCTAACCCTAAATCTCAAGAACAGAGAAGGGATTAGGGAGAAGAACGAACACACGGACATCGGATCGGCTTGATTAAACAAGAAACGAAACCCTAACGAATCAAGAACACCCGAACCTAACTTACCTCGTGCGCGCTGAACCGGACCGAGCACCGCTCCAGGGCCACTCGACGGCGGCGTGCTCAGCCGTGAGGCGAGCACGCTCGCCGGCGAGGGGGCCGGCGGCGGCGCGTCGCTGTCTTCCCCTCCGGTCTCCTCCGACCGGTCTGACTCGGCCGCCGTCGCCGCCTTGCTCTGAGGAAGGGAGAAAGGAGCGGCGCCGGGGGGGAGGAAGGGAGAAAGGAGCGGCGCGGGGGAAGAAGGAAGGAGGGAGACCAGCTGGTCTCTCGGCCGCCGCCGCTCTCTCACTCGCGCCGGCGTGGGGAAAGGAGAGCGCCGCCGCTCTCTCACACGAAGCGGCGCGGGGGAGGACTGAATGAAGCTAGGGTTTGGGGAGCCGGCCGTCACGCTCGGGTTTTGATCCCGCGAGACATGCGCTCGGCCGTCCGATCGGATCGCCCTAGATTCGACGGTTGGCGGCCGATCCGTGGCTGTTGGGCCACTTGAGGCCCAGGCGGGCGAGTGAAACCCCGGCCCAGGCCCACGTTGTGGCCTGGGCGGGTGGGGGGGAGCCCCGAGCGCAGCCAGATGGGCCGAAATGGCCTCTGGGCCACTTCGTTTGATCTAGCCCGCACATGAATAGTATTGTTTTTTTCCATTTTATTTTCCAGAAATTAAATAGAATTGAATTTGAATTATTCCGAATTGGAATTTTTGATGAAATTTTCTGTGCACCAATTTATCCAACGATAATTTTCGTTCAGAGAATAATAATATGAATAATATTCTGGAAAATAATATTTTGAACAATTTATTCATTTATTCTATTTTCCAGAAACAATTATGAATTCCTTTGTATTTGGATAAATTTGAACCGAATTTTGATGAATTTTCCTCTATACAAAATTTTATCCAACGATAATTTTTGTTTAGAGAACAATACAAATTGAATTTTTTCTGGAAAATAAGATTATGAACAATTTTATTGTTTCCGCTGCGAAGAAAATATTGAATTTTGACTCTTAATTAAATTTGAACCAACGGGATAATTTAATTTTTGAGTGTATTATGAATTCTATGAAATTTTAATGAAATTATAATTTTCTGACCAACATTGTTAATAACATTATTATAATGAATTGCTATGCATTAATTCTACTTCTGTCCAACGGTGATGTATAATTTTGCATAGAAGAATTGTATGTTTTAAATTTGACCAACGTTGAGTTAAGGCATGCAATTTTATGATGAATGTTTCTCACTTTTCTTTGGACAAATTTCAGGAGTTAAAGGAATGGTGAACATAAACAACATTCCTCCGCTCAGCGGTACCAACTACCGGGTGTGGCGGGAGAAGTACGAGTTGGAACTTGCATTGGCAGAGATTGATCTTGCCATTACTTCTCCGTGTCCTACTATTCCAGAGGAACCGGAGAAGAGAACTGATGAAACTGACAAAGCGTTTCACGCCCAAAAGCATGACTTTGCTGAAGTCAGAATGAAATATGACATTGAACACAGGCGTTGGATTCAATCCAACAAAAAATGCCTGTTGGTGGCGAAAGCCACCATTGAAGACTAAATTCGAGGGTCCATCCCAGAATACATCACCGCCATTGACTACCTCGAAAGGGTAAAGAGTCAGTTTACTGGGTCTTCCAAGGCTACAACAAGCACCTTGATACATAAACTTGTATCTGAGAAATACAATGGTGGTGGTGTGCGTCAGCACATATTGAAAATGAACACAATGGCAGCGAAATTAAAGACAATGGATTTCGGGGTCAATGACAAGTTCCTCATTCACTTGGTCTTTCTTTCTCTGCCAAAAGAATTCGAAACTTTTGCTGTGAACTACAATATGATGCCTGAAAACTGGGACATTGAAAAGTTCATTGCAATGTGTGTTCAGGAGGAAGAGAGACTTAAGTCCTCACAGGGTGACTCAGCTCATCTTGTGAAAGACAATAAAAGAAAGAATTATTACAAGAAACCACAAGGGAAACCCCAGTGGAATAAAGGCTCTCCCTCCAAGCCACAAGAAAATGTACTTGCAAAGGGAAAAGAAAAGGACTCTCAGGATGAGGACTTCAGAAAATATGGCAATGCTGAGAAAGACCAGTGCAAGGAATGTTTCAAGAGAGGGCATTACAAGAGAGACTGCCCAGTCTACCTGAAAAAGCTACTGAAGAAAGGGGTTAAGTGGGAGGAGAACTCTGCAAAGAGGAGAAAGAACGATTAAAGTTGCGAATGGAGTACAAGCTGGAGTTGAAGCCATTGGCGACCTAGCTTTAGAATTACAAGATGGCTTTGTACTTAAGCTTAGAAATGTACTCTATGTTCCCTCTGTACGTAGAAATTTAATAAGTGTTTCAAAACTCGATGATGATGGATTTGGCTGTCATTTTGGTAATGGCAGATGTGAAATATTTGATAATAATAATAAATGTGTTGGTCTTTCCTTCCGACAAGATAAGCTTTATTTATTATCTCTTGCTGAGAATGTGAATTATGAATGTGATGTTGTGAATGTCTCCCAATCTACAAATGAGAATAAGAAGCGGAAGAGAAATGAAAGCGACTCTTCGGAATTATGGCATTGTCGTTTGGGCCATATTTCTAGGGGGAGAATAGAACGCTTAGTGAAACAATCAATTCTTCCGCACTTAGAATTCTCCGATTTAGAACAATGTGTTGATTGCATCAAAGGGAAATACGTTAAGAAAATAAAGAAAGATGCTAAATGAAGCACGAGAGTATTAGAAATAATCCACATGGACATTTGCGGTCCATTCCCAATGAAAAGTGTGGATGGTTATGATTCGTTCATAACATTCACGGATGATTACTCTCGCTATGGCTATATTTATCCAATTAGAGAAAGAACAAAAGCATTGGATAAATTTAAGATATTTAAAGCCGAAATTGAACATCAACACAACATGAAAATAAAGATAGTTCGATTAGACCGTGGTGGAGAGTATTACAGGCGACATACCCCGTATGGCCAAATTCCAGGTCCCTTTGTAAGGTTCCTACAGGAAAATGGCATAGTCGCTCAATACTCCACATCGGGGAGCCTCAGCAGAATGGAGTGGCTGAAAGAAGAAACCGTACCCTAATGGATATGGTGAGAAGTATGATGAGTTACTCCACACTACCGGTTGGTTTATGGATGGAGGCACTGAAAACCGCCATTCATATACTTAATCGAGTACCAAGTAAGTCGGTGCAGAAAACACCTTATGAATTATGGACAGGAAGAGAACCCTCACTTAAACACTTATGTGTGTGGGGCTGTCCAGCTGAGGCAAAGGTTTTTAACCCAAATATTGGAAAGTTAGACTCCAAGACTGTCAGCTGCCATTTCATTGGCTATCCAGAAAGATCGAAAGGATATCGATTCTATTGTCCTGATAGATACACGAAATTTGTTGAAACAAGACACGCTGTGTTCTTGGAGGATGACATGATCAGGGGAGCAAGGTAACACGTGAAATTAGAATTGAGGAGAAGCGGGTACATGAACCTACTCCGATGGTTGAAGAACCATACTTTACGTTACCTGCTACCGATGTTGCACCAGCAGTACAGGATGCTGTGGTGACAACACCTGTTGTGAATTTTCCCATAGCGACAGCGAATGAACAAGAGGAACCTGTCCATCAAGAGCCTGTAGAACCAAATGTCGCTAATGAGGAAGAGCAACAACAGCCCATAGTGGACCAAGTGCCAGAGGCCCTAGAAGGTCTCAAAGAACTAGAAGGTCAGCCATTCTAGATGATTATGAAATTTATGAAACTGAAGAATTCCATATGGAAGATGACCCTATAACTTTTAAAGAAGCCATGAGAAGCGAATACTCATCGAAGTGGCTTCAGGCCATGAAAGATGAGATGAAATCTATGAATACCAACAAGGTTTGGGTTCTAGAAAACATTCCTAAAGGAGCTAAGAAAGTAGGATCCAAATGGGTCTACAAGACGAAATATGACTCCCAAGGGAATATTGAAAGACACAAAGCGCGACTTGTGGCTAAGGGTTTTACCCAAAGAGAAGGGATCGATTACAATGAAACCTTTTCCCCGGTTTCTTGTAAAGATTCTTTCAGAATTATTATGGCACTTGTGGCTCACTATGATCTAGAATTACATCAGATGGATGTAAAGACTGCATTCCTAAATGGGGATTTGGATGAAAATATCTATATGGCACAACCGAAAGGTTTTGTCGTAAAAGGAAAAGAAAATATGGGATGTCGTCTGAAAAGATCCATTTATGGTTTGAAACAAGCTTTGAGACAGTGGTACTTGAAGTTTGATAAAACTATAAAGGATTTTGGGTTTAAAGAAAATGTTGAGGATAATTGTGTCTATGTGAAATTTAAGAATAAGAAATACATATTTCTGATCCTATATGTAGATGATATCTTACTTGCTAGTAGTGATGTCAACCTACTATTGGAGACGAAGAAATTCTTGTCCTCGAACTTTAATATGAAAGATCTCGGTGAAGCTTCGTTCATCTTGGGAATTGAGATTCATCGAGACAGAAGAAAAGGGGTATTGGGATTGTCGCAAAAGGCATACATAGAAAAGGTTTTGAAGAAATTTAGTATGCATGCGTGTAGTCCATCTCCTGCTCCGATGGTCAAGGGCGATAAATATGGGGAACATCAGTGTCCCAAGAACCAATATGAAATTGATCAAATGAAAACGGTACCGTATGCTTCGGCAATTGGAAGTTTGCAATATGCTCAAACGTGTACGCGCCCTGACATAGCTTTTGTTACCGGGTTACTTGGCAGATATCAAAAGAATCCAGGAATTGAACATTGGAAATTAGTGAAGAAAGTCTTGCGTTATTTGCAAGGTACGAAAGGTCTCATGTTGACATATGAAAAATCTGATTCCCTACACATAGAGGGGTATTCAGATTCCGATTATGCTGGAGATGAAAGAAAATCCACATCGGGATATATCTTTACTCTTGCTAAAGGAGTGATATCATAGAAAAGTTCGAAACAAACAGTGACTACATCCTCGACAATGTACATCGAGTTTGTAGCTTGTTATGAGGCCTCGGGGCAGGTAAATTGGTTGAAGAAATTTGTACCCGGATTGAAAATAATTGAAAGTATAGAAAGACCGATGCGGTTGTATTGTGATAACAACCCAGCGGTAGAATATGCTCACAACAATAAGTCAAGTGGTGCTGCCAAACACATTGACATAAAGTACTATGTTGTGAAAGATAAACTTCGGGATCATATCATAAATCTTGAGCATATACGAACAGAAAAGATGCTAGCGGATCCGCTCACAAAAGGTCTTCCACCCAGTGTGTTCAGAGGACACATAGCCGGCATGGGTTTAAGGGAGAGCCTATGATTCCCGAACAACAAGAAGGGCCCAGAATGATGAAAAGTTTATTTTCAAAATAGAAATGTGTGTAGTAGCTGTGAGTCTAACGACAAGAATTGTTGTGACGATGAAGCATACTCTATATACTAATCTGTGATGGAATTGAAAAGAATTAGAATATTGAACTCGAATGAGAATTGAAGAATAAAAAGAATTGTGTGAGATCTAGGGGGAGAATGTTGGAATTAGATCTCCTACCGTTATGCCCAACGGACTAACGGGCCCTAGGTCTGCGCCCTGATCGGGGGCGCCCAACCTTGTGGTTGGTGGGCCCCCGTCGCACAACGCTATAAAGACTAGGTGGGGGCCGGGGCGCTAGGCACGCGAAACGAGGTTCACCTAGCCGCCGTCAACTCCCCACCGACATCTAACCCTAATCCGATCTAGAGGGGCGCTGCCAGCGATGGGAAGTGTCACCGACGCCGGCGAGCACCCAGTGCACCTAGATGACGACAGAGGCGACCGCCAACGGGACACCGACGCCCATGGCGGACGGCGGCTCCAACCCTAACACCGCCGCCGCCACTGCACCTCCTCCCGCCGACTCCTCTGGTCTGTATCTCCCTCTCTTTCTCTGTGCATGGCATATGAACTGCATCTATCTACCCGAACTACTTCTACTCCACTGGATCCGCTCCTAAACGATCCTACGAACTTATCAGTCTAGTGTCAGAACTGAAAAGGCAACTAGTTCTCGCAATGCGAAAAAAATGTATCAAAACCAGGATGATCCGCCGGACTGACTTAACATTCAGATGCCAGAACAACAACTGTAGGAAGCTACTACGTGTGATCGTGCTGAGGAGTAGTAGGAATTCAAATTCAATGTATGTTACCTTCATCGGCCAAGCTGTGCTTAGCAGCACAGGGCTTCCACTTGCGCGCTTGCTTGTAGGGCTCTTCCCATAGCGCGAAATCTTCAGAACCATTCTGCACTGCCGGGAAGGGAAACTTGGAGCATGAGTAAATAAAAGGTAAAAAGATACGTTTTTTTCTTTCTCTCTTTGAGTGTTATTGCAGAAAGTGGGTTGTTTGATCATCGAACGGACCTTTGTGAGAGCTGAAGTGGCCATTTGCAGAAGCCTTCCATGCATTATCTGCTCCACTTGTTCCCTCCTTACAATGTTTTGCTTAGGCTCCTTGATTACCAGAGTCAAAGTAGCCTCAGTTAGAGAAATGACTTGTTTGTTGTAAAAACAGAGACAGAGTAGAGTCTAGACGAGCCGCAGAAGAATGTAATCTGCGAGGAAAGGGGGTCAAGAAAAAGAGAGAGATGATACCTGGAGGCCCCTGAAGTTCCTGGAGATGGCGGCGTTCCTGAACTGCACCTGGTGCAGCGCGGACATGGCGAGGGAGGCGGCGAGCAGGACGCAGCCCATGAGACCGACGACGGCCGCGAACACCCTGAGATGCCAGGACGTGACGCTGATGCCCACGCCGGCGGCTCTCTGCTGCTTCCCCTGCCGCAGTCTGCCGATGTTGGTCGCGCCCGGGTCCCGGCCCCGGCTCATCCCCTGCACCGCAGCCGCCGCCGAAGAAGAAGAAGAAGAAGTACCGCCGGCGGCGGCGGAGGAGGACGAGGCACCCTCCATTTCCGCCCCGCGCTGCTCGATCAGGACGATCGTGATGGCATACACGCAGATACTGCTAAGCTCCTGGCAGCACGGCAGGAAGACGAAGGCGCTGGCTGGCTTTGCCTTTGCGTTGATGGCAACCTCAGGCCACGCAACGCGGCAACGACCTCATTTGGTAGCCTCGCCAGCTGTTGGACGATTCCCTTGTTTTTCCTCTCTTCTCCCGTACTTGACCAGTTCATTGATGGACAACGTGACCGCCCGGGTGGGATCAGCAGCTTCTGCGGCAGGTCAAACGAGGCAGATCCATCCAGAGGATGCGGTGTGCAGGCCAGGAGCAGCTTCCATCCCGTCTCGATGGGTGTAACCACCGGGTGCCCGCGGGCGGCCTCGTCCTCGGCCTCGGCGGGATAAAGAAATCGGGAACGAGAGCTCGTGTCCCAGGCGGGAGGAGGGATCGGGACAGGAGCAGGTGCGGGGAGAGATCACAAGATCATCAGAACAGATCACCTAACGTGACAAGGACACGCCCTGCAGGCTGCAGCTGCAGCCGGGATCATTCGTTGCTTGTCACGTAGTAGCGGCTGAGTTGGATAGCGGGGCCATTCGCTGCCGCTTTTGCCATATGGGGAGGACAGAGGAGAAGCCATGGGAGGTGTCGTGATCGTGCGGCGACAGGGATGGTTCCGTTCGGTTGGGCGATGGCAGAGCGCCGGCAAACCGGTTGGTTTGGTTGGGCAGTTGTTGGTACAGTACACTTGTTTCCTTTTTGCTGTAAATAATGGATGGTTGCTCGGCTACTTTAGTCGGTGGCTACGTGTACTTGCATCCACGCACGGGCCACGGCCACGGCCACACCCACACACCACACAGTGTGACCTGCTGTCTCCGAGTCAGTCGACTCGCGGTGCGTCTGATTGCAAGACGACGCACTGGGGGATCGGTTACGTTTCGAATTTGGGCAAGTATTATAGAGTCCCCTCCCTAAAAGATCGCTGTGGAGGGATGGAACTGGGCCGCCATCGAGTCCCCTCTGGTCATCCATCGTCTGTGATCCCCACTCCCATGCCGTATCTGCGTCCTTTCTCTTGTGTTTCACTAGCTACACATTTCTGCACGTGGCAGGTTTAAGCCGTTTTGCTCTACTGCTACAAGTTCTAACAAACATCCACGCCTCATCATAAACGTCGGGCGACGACTGATGAGTTCGCCTGAACAAAAAAAGACGTCCTCGTCACGAGCCACTCGTGACCCATTGGAGCTCAAAAAGTCCAATGCCATGATAGTGAGGCGGCAACGACTTCTAAACTTGCGTCAAGAGATGGTATGACCACTCTGGCAAGGCCGATTTTTTTTCCCAATTTGATCTTTTTTAACAAAATCCACCATTAGTTTTCTGGGAAGAGTAAAATCATATTTGGACCCTGAGGGTCAGCTCGGTGCGCCGATGTCTTTGCCACTAACAAAATCCAACTTCAACTAGCTATTGCTCCCGCGTGTCCTTGACCCCCGAGAGGCCAAAGAAACAACGTACAGAGGCCGTAGCTCCTTGCATGGCAAGGGGTCGGTGCTACGGATCTTGGTGTCTGAGGTTTAGAACTATACCCGGTCTCTTCTTCTCATGGTTGCGGCTATCTCTCGGTACTTTCTCTCTCCCCCCCCCCTCTCTCTGTCTCCCACCCTACATGCTCCTATAATGACACTTTCAACCCCGCCTCTCGCCGCCGCTCCCCTCCTCGCCTCCGACAGGCGGCCGTGCCACCTCCTTTGCTCGCCCGGGACACCAGGGCCGTCCGCATGATTTCAGAAGCATGTAAAGATAAATATTTCAATTCCTACCTATTGGAGGTCTAATTTTCTCGTGTTACCCCTTAAAATTAATTTAGATCTTAGACCAATGCGTGACTAAGGGCGTCCGTAATGGTATTAGCTACGTCTATGTAGCTAGCTCATGTGGACGAGAGAGACAAAAACAAACATTATTGTATACTATTGGACCCACACGTTCATCTCTCAAATTCTTAAACTACGTGAAATAGATTAGCTATTTGCTCATCGCTAGTAACTGTTCTCTCTCCTATTTTTTACCTATCAACGTCATAACAGTTAACCAAATAGCTAGCTATTGGGTACGTCCAAAGTTTTTTTTATTGATATGAAACAATCTAGATGGGTTTTTCCTACTATAAACTAATAGGAAGTACTCCCTCTGTATATGATTTAGAAGTCGTTTTGAACAAGCTTTACACTAGTACAAAATTTCTTTTAGGAGATGGAGTGATTTCTTGATTGGAGGCAGACACTTTTTTTGCCCGCCTCCATTATTAGATGCCAGGCCAGCGCCATGGCGACGCCCAAACGCCCGCCTCTGTTAAAGATTAATGGAGGCGGATTTCGTAATTTGTCCGCCTCCATTAATCGATTAATGGAGGCGGTCATATTAAAAGGCCCGCCTTAGTAAATTGTGGCCCAACTACTGGCTCATTCAAAGTCCAGACACATTGCACTCTACCGGGCTCATATATAACCAAAACTTATGGTTCACCCTGCCTCCACTCCCCACCCATCCGAGCCCCTCACGAGCGAGCGACGCTCCCTGCCGAGTGGCTCCATCGGCCCGTCGCTCCCTCCTGTCTCCCTCCGAGTGGCGTCTCCTCCCTCCGGTCTCCCTCCAGACTCCCGAGCGGCGCCGGTCCTCCCTCCTCCATCACCCTCCCTCTCTTCCACCCTCCCTTCCCGGCCACGTCCTCCCTCTCCCTCCCTCCCTCTTGGAAGCGCTGGTGGAGTTGGTGGCGGTGGTGAGGGCAACAAGGAGGCACTGGTGGAGCTGGGGCCCGAGCTCCATCAGATCTGGCGGCGGCGAGCTCGACAAGGCGGTGACGAGCTCGACAAGGAGGCCCAGCCGTGGCGCGGACGGATCCGCCCTCCCCCTTCCTCTCCGGCGAGCAGATGCTTGGATCCGGCGGAGGGTGGCGGATCCGACGAGCTACAGTCATGGCGCGGACGGATCCGCCTCCCCCTTCCTCTCCGGCGAGCAGGTGCTTGGATCCGGCGGAGGGTGCCCAGATCCGACGAGCTACAACCGCCCTCCCTCTTGGTGGCAACGCCCTCCTCCCCGTCGGCGACGGCAGATCCGGCAACGGCGGATCCCGCACCGGCAGTGAGCGGATCTGACAGCGGCGGTGAGCGGCTGCGAGGATCTGGATCCGACGGCTCGACTGGGCCTAGCGGGCCCAGGCCTAGAACCTGGGTCGGGCTCATTTGTTTTTTTTTTAATTTTTTAATTCATTAATGGAGGCGGGCGTGTAACGGTAGCCGCCTCTATTAATGGTATTAACGGAAGCGGACAGAGTGACCGCCTCGGTTAATCAATGGCCTTCCATTGGAGGCGGTCGTGTTTGCCCGCCTCCATTAAGCAAAAACGACCGCCTCCAATAATAGTTATTGTACCAGTGTTAGGTCAAATATTAGGAATATAAATCATCAATAACTTTTAAATGGTTTAGATTGTAAATATGAAAATTATATGTATAGATTTGTCTTAAAAATATTTTTCATAAAAGTATACATATATCATTATTTCATAATTATTTTTATAAAAAAGATCAAAATTTTGTTTGGGAGACCATATCGCTATCGTAAATGACTTCTAAATAACATTGAGAGAT
This sequence comes from Microstegium vimineum, assembly GCA_022036555.1. Taxonomy (NCBI): domain Eukaryota; kingdom Viridiplantae; phylum Streptophyta; class Magnoliopsida; order Poales; family Poaceae; genus Microstegium; species Microstegium vimineum. The sequence continues at coordinate 18,467,511 of CM039125.1, read as the reverse complement.
TATAATCAAGATGGAAAGACAACCATGCATTGATATCCTCCAGAAAAAAGCTAAGCTACCCCCACCGCTGCTCACAATAAGCTCAACGGTTTATGCACTAGTTGCTCAAAAAATCATATAAATATTAAGCAAGGAAAAAGTTCTGGAAGGCTACTATGCTGATGTGGGGACTCTAAATCCAAACGGAGTGAGTGGAAATTTCAATCAATGATTGAAAAAAGAATGTTTGAATACTGCAAAAAATTGTTACGGCGTGCAAGAGATATCTGCCAGCTATATATAGAACCCCAATCACTACACTAAAGTTATCTTTTTAAACTCATAGATGCTTTAATTGAAAACATGTTATCTTTTTCTCATGTGTTACCTAAGGCCGTGTTTGACAGCTCCCAGATTCTCAAAGAGAATCACTCACCGGCTTCGAAACAGTTTAAGTTATCTTTTCAAACTCATAGATGCTTTAATTGGTAACGTGTTATCTTTTCTCATTTTTTTAGATAAAGAGTTATCTTTTCTCATGTGTTACTCTAACGTCGTGTTTGAGAGCGCTCCATGGAACGGATTCTCAAAGAGAATTACTCCCCGACTACTAAACATTTTTTTTAAAATAGAGTGATTCTCTGTTGATTCCGTCAAGTAATTCTCTAAGACGAACTAAGAGGCTGAGAGCTGTAGAAGTAGTTCCTCCTAATTTTATAAAGTGATTCTCTATAGCAATATTTAAAATTTATACTAAAAAATTAAAGAGAATCATTTTCATTTTTATAATCACTCGACAAAAACATAAGCCCTGTTAGGATACTCTAGCTCAGTTAGAGGCTAGAGTTAATTTCTAGCTCAAGACTAGCCTTGTACTAGCTCGAGCAAAAAAACGTGTTAGAATGATAATAAAGGTACTCCCTCTATCCCAAATTATAAGTCATTCCAAGAATCTTGGAGATTTAAAGTTTCTCAAGTTTGACCCAACTTATAACAATATAATAATATTTATGATGTCAAATAAGTATCATTAGATTCGTTATCAATTATATTTTCATAGTATACCTATTTGATGTTATAAATCTTTATAGTTTTGTCTATAATTCTTGGTCAAACTTGAGATGCTTTGATTCTCCAAGATTCTTGGAATGACTTACAATTTGGGATAGAGGGAGTACTTTTCTTTGTTGAGATTCTAGTGAACCCCACCAAAATAGCCAAAAAAAAAGAAATTTTAGTGGACCCATCAGAACTAGTTCAAATAATCACCTCTTGCTGGAAATAGTTTTTTTTGATAACTAACCTAATCTAGTCCTCATATTTGAATATTTTTGGACTAGTTGAGCTTACTAGCCCAACATAGCTAAAGAATCTAACTTCACGTCAGACTTTCAGGTTGGGCCGTCTCGGGATGTTTCTCTTTCCCTCAGCAACGAAAGGAAAAAGTCTACTTTTGGTTCCTCAACTTTCGCAAAAGTCTGATTTTCATCCCTCAACTGCAAAACCAGACAAAACGGACCCCTCAACTTTCGAAACTGTACAAATTTCGTCCCTCGGCTGTTTTTTCGGTGGTTTTATTACACTAACCCGATTTTGTTTTTTTCCTTTTTTGTAATTTATTTTGGCTGAATTTAAAAAAATATAACTCTTCGATACGATATCGGATAAAGATGATATTTATGTAAAAATTATAGGCCTCGACGAGATCTACAACTTTTTAGTTTTGAGTTTTTTAATTTGATGACATTAAAATGCTCAAAAAAATTATAAAAAAATACAACACCATAATAATTGCGTATTTCTACTTGCCGCATTAGAAAAATAATATATTTTTGTTTGTTGTCAAATAAAGACACTATATATACTAAAATTTTAGCACTCTAAATGATATAGATTCTTGTAGTTTTGAGTTTTTACATTTGAAATTTTGAGTTTTTATCCTCAGCGTCTTTGTACGTACTTAATATGCTGGTTTAAACCATTTTATCGATATCTTAACAACTTCAAATGTAAAAATACAAAACTACAATAATCTAGTTCTTTTAAAGTGCTAAAATTTTAGTATATAAAGTGTATTCATTTGACAACAAACAAAAAAATATTATTTTTCTAATGCGGCAAGGAAAAATATACGATTATTATGGTGCTGTACTTTTGTATAACTTTTTGAGCATTTTAACGTCATCAAATTAAAAAACTCAAACTAGAAAGTTGTAGATCTTGTCGAGGGCTACAATTTTCATATAAAAATCGTCTTCATCGTATCGAAGAGTTATGATTTTTTAAAAATTCAGCCGAAATAAATTAAAAATAGGAAAAAACAAAACTGGGTTTGTACGGTTTCGAAAGTTGAGAGACCTGTTTTGTCCGATTTTGTGGTTGAAGGATGAAAATAAAACTTTCGCGAAAGGTGAGGGACAAAGAAGACTTTTTCCGCAACGAAATAAGCCCGAGATAGATAAACACGCGGGCACCCGGCCCACGTTGACGGGAACCACCCAACGAAGTGGAGGACCCAGCCCATCTGCTCACGCGAGAACCCTCTCCCCCATTTCCTCGCGGAATTCCTTTCCTCGCTTCGTCCCAGACTAAAACCCCAGACCTCGCCAGGCGCCGCCGGCCGCCGGAACCACGTGCTACCCCGCGATGGCTCACCTCCGGCTTCTCTTCTCCTACTCGCGGCGCCACCCGCAGCACCACCGCCTGCTCTCTCTCTTCCACTTCTCCTCTGACGCCAACTCCGGCTCCGCCCCGCCGCCGCCCATCAAGCCCGTCTCCTACGCGCCAAGGCCTCAGCAGCAGGCCCCTCCCGAGGAGACTGCGACCCCGCTAACACCGGACGCTGACCCCAGGGATCAATCCCCATTTCCACGACGGCCGCCGCAGCCGATGCCGCCGCGGGAGTGGACGCGGCAGGATATGCGGTACGTGAAGGACGCGGCGCCGGCGATCTCGCCTGTCTCTTACCCGTCCAGGGTCGCGCCGCTGCCGGAGGACCGTCCGGTCGGCGGGGAGGCGGAGGCAGTGCAGGACGATGGGCTGCGAGGGGAGGCGGAGCGGATCCAGGTGGACGCGGCGCGGGCCACCAGGAGCATCTTTGGGATGCCGCTCGAGGAGGAGCAGCTGCCGTACCCGACGATCATACCCGTCGTCAAGCAGCCGCAGAAGGTCGCCATTGATCTCATTGACGCCATCCACCTAGTCAAGGTCTGTTATGATTTTGACTTATGTCCATAATGTTTGCCTTGAGAAGAGGATGCCCTCTGATTTTGTTTCATTTAAGAGTTCTAAGAACTGGAATTGGAAAACGATGCATTGTGTGGATTCTGTAATGGCAGAACTAGGTTTCTGATTGCAGCGCTAGCTTATATTTTCACATAAATAACAGAGGCAACTTTTGTTTGATTGCAGTCAAATAGGACGTGTCTCATGAATTTCAGATGCTTCCATGGTTGTTAAAACTGTGACTAGGCCATCGAATCACATGTCTTTACAAAACCACTTTTATAAAAAAAAATGGGTCATATTTGAAAGTCTCTGTAGAGTTGCTCTCCAAGTAGTAAAACCCATTAGAATCATGCTCCAGATTGATCCTCGTGTTGCGATATCATCTACACCTAGGAGCTATGTGGCCACCTGGGTGCTCTGAGCCGCTCCACCCTTGAGATGGTAAATGTCGCCATCCCCACTCGTTGGCGCAGCACCTGTGCTCATGTGCTCCAAGGAGCACACATCTGCTGTGGCGTTGTTGACTGCCTGATATAGTTTCTGAGGAGACAAACGAGGAGAAATTTTTTCTAGATTTTACATTGATTCTATGATTCTGATCGTACCATCGAGTCTCCAATTTAGTCTAAAATCTTTGATTTTGACAACATTGGATGCTGCACTGGATGAACGAAACCTGAACTACAATGTTTGGAGTCATATAATTTGCGCTACTGACCCACCGCAGTCAGTTGGATTGACTTTCATGACCCCAGTACTGTGATTATGCATTGATGCTTTCTGATTTAACATAATAATATATCCCATGGTCCAAATGCCTGGCATGTACTTTTTGGGTTGCATATGATCAAAGATGATCTGCATGTGTCAAAAGCCAACTGCTCTCAAATTTATTGCCAGTTTAGCTTGTGATTATTGTGCTTGAAGTCTGCTATGGTGGATGGTTCACACCTGTAACAAGTTTGGGAGCTTCCATTATGTAACTGGAAGGCATGAATGTCATCATGCAAGTAGAAAAATGTTTTGTAGTTTTTTTATGACGCTAATTTGCAATTAGTACCTTTTGAGAATGGTGTCACTTCCAATACCAGAGGACCATGTAATAGTGCTTGTGAGAAGTGATAGACTGATAGTTTTGACAAAGGCCGACCTTTTTCTTCCTGAAAGTCTTTTCTTTTGTGAGGAGGCTATACTTTAAGCTTGCAGATTGAATGAAGACAGACGTATTGCTTTTCTTCTTTGTATAGATTCTGTTGCTTAGCTGTTTGGTTCTTTAGGCTCCCTCAGCATAGAGGCTTCCTCTGCCCTCTGGTGGCTTTGTTCATAACTGTGGCTCTTCTTTTTTGTACAGTTTCTTTTTGATTAATATAAAACCTCTAACAGTGGGCGTCTTCCCTGTTGTATTTCCCGCTAAAGAAAGAATAGTGATAGTTTTGTTACTTTAACATATGGTAGTCCAAATGCAGAACTTAATTACTTAGCTTCCAATTCTGTAAGCTCAACTTTCTATATCTTCTAATTTATAGGATAAGTAGCGGGTTCTGAAGAAAATGTGTTTACAATGCATTGGTCATGATAATTATCATTGTTTTTGAGGCGTTGTGGCGACGCGCGGGGCCTGACCCCCTTCACAATGCCTAGGCGACGCCATATGATCATCTTAATATATAATGCTACTAAAATTCAGAAGCAAATCATACCTTAATATTGCCAAGTCTTAGCATGTAATACCATAATAAATAGTGTTACAAGAGTGCTAGTTCACAACATAAAATAGCAAAATAGCAAATCTGAAATCTCTCACCACTCAATAGCAACAAATTAGTCTTAACATAATATAACTTAATGACTAGTGTTGCTAGGGAAAAACAAATATAAGTAGCATAAGTGCAGATATGAAATCTCTAGTCAGTATCATCTAGGGATGATTATTCAAGCAATTTTGCGTCTCCACTCTAATTGCAGTTGTAGTTTGTATGCACTTCATTGTATCTCCAAAGCCACCAGCCAGATGTTTCTTCAGCCTTTTTATCCCTCCGGTAAGTGAGGCACCACATAGATTGCATGCCACCACATCTTTGTTTTGAAGGTTTGGCCAGTACCCATACTTCCATCCTGGATCCGCAGAGTTTCCCTTCCAAGCTAAATCAGTCCTAGGATCATAATTGCTGATGGAAGATGGAGTTGCCATTATGCTATCAGCTGTAAATACAAAGACTTGAGCACTTAACAAAGTATACAAGCAGAGGAGAGACGGGAAAGAAACAGAGCGGAGACAGGGAAAGAAACAGGGCATACCAAGAAACAGAGAAAGAGGAGAGAAGCAGGGCTCTAGAGGAGACCAGAGAGGAGGCAAGGAGCATACGAGGCGGATGGGCAGACGGTTGACGGAGGCGGGCGAGCAGGTATGGACGGGCAGGAGCAGCAGGTGCAGTGCGGACAGTCGGACAGACCCCTGGACTCGAGCAGCTAAGCAGAGATGCAGGGGTGGACTCGCGGGAGGTGCACGAGGCTGGTGGACTCGAGCAAGAAGCGGCAAGCACCTGCAGGGCCGCCGTCGCCGCCTCTTTTCCTCTCCTCTCCCCGTGAAGCTTCAGCTGCCCGCACCCGCGTAAAAGCTTCCGAGCGGGAGATTTGCCGCGCAACAGCATATATGCTGTCGATTCCCGTTCTTTTCCCTCTAGCGTGGACGAGCGGTCGATTTCCCGCCCAGCTTTCATCGCGCGCGGTCGATTTCCCACCCAACTTTCATCGCGCGCGGTCGATTGCCGCCAGTTTTCACCGCGTCCGCTGGATTCCCCGCCCGTATGCCTTCCTCTCGATTTGCTGCTGCGGCGTCCGCCGCAGGCCTCTAGGCGCCTTTTGACGCCTAATCGACGCACAATTTCGTATGGCGGACGCCATACGCCCGCATGCCGTGGCGACCCCGACGCCCAGCACCCTGAGCACGCCTTGTCGCCTAGGCGACGCCTCAAAAACAATGATAATTATCGACTCTGGAAAATGTAGTCAATAGCTTGACACTATTTTTTCTCCATTTTGTTCTTGCTTTGTCATTATACTGGACTTGAATGTGGCATGTCATCTTTCCTATTTTCTTCATTTTTCTTGGGTCAATGATTGAATTTCAATTTGTTCACTTTCTGCTTTCTAGACCAGTGCAAACGAGAAGAAGCGGAATTTTGTTGAAACTGTTGAAGCTCATGTGATATTAGGTGTTGATCCACGTCGTGGTGACCAGGTATGCTATGCTTCTTTCTAAATTATGTAGCTGCATTTATTATTTCCTTCTGAGTTCTATTGCAGAGTACTACCTCTGTTCTCTTTTATTTGATGTCATTGATCTTTTTGTTCTCTCCAAGATCTAAAATCTAAATTTGACTATTATTTTTTATAACTTTGAAATATAAGTATAATTAAACTACAGCATTATTAAATGTACTTTTGAAGTCTTATCTAGTTATGCATTTCTTGTGCAGCCTTGACAGAAACATATTGAAAATTTAGTTTTATAAAGTTTGACTGCATGGAAACATCAAATAAGGAATTTTGGACTTTTATTCTTAAAGATGTTCTTGGACAGAGCCACTTAGAGTGTGAGATCCTTGACCTTTAGTTTCGTCCGTCTTTAAACTTGACAAACTGTTCTTGTTAGGTTCAAATATAAGCTATTTGTCAGGTAAAAAAAGGTGATGTGTTCATGAGACATGGGGCATGGCAAGTAAAGAGATTAGGGGTTCCATGTAATGCTCCCAGTTTGTTACTTGATGTAAATAATGGCATAATTAAGCTACTCCAAAATACTTGATGCAACAAAGTCAAACTATTTACAATGAGTTAATGACGCCTGAACAAATTTGTGGACCTCTGGTGCAGTTCTCTTAGATTTAATTCAACTCAGCTGTTATGGAACTTGTGATTTTCAGTTATGCCCATGTACCCACAAAACCCTGAGAAATAGCAATTATGCTTTACACAGCCTTTGCAGTTCAGTAGCCAGGATGATATAGTGATCAACTATGCAGCACGGATACGGATACGCGTATTGGTACCAGAAGGATACAGATATGCGGATACGGCAATTTTCTAGAAAACACGATACATGGACACGTTTTACTATTTTTAAATAAATAAGTAATAACACAAATTAAAATTGTGAAAGTCTTAAAACTTGAGTCACAGGAAATCCTAATGTCTGTTCTCTTTTGTGATTGTGGTTGGTAGCCACAGCCCACAGATCCTATGCTAGGATTAGCACTAGCCACTAGCACTTAGCTTGTTCCAGCACTACCAAATTTGGAGAGTCCACCTATTGCATGCAAGCAATGGAGCATCAAGAATGGGCAACACTAACAGGGGAAATGGGGAACAAACAAAATCAAGCAAGAACTGCAGCAGTAGAATAGATGCAGAATAGGAAAGGACTTGCTTGCTGCTGAATCGTCCTCTCCCCTGCATCACGGGAGCTGGCCGCGGCCATGACGAACTGGTGGGTGCTCCATAGCGCGGCGGTCTGGAGGAGGATGGCATGGAGGGGCCGGAGGTTTGGTGACGGCAACCGGCGACCAGTGGCGCATCCCCATTGCAGGAGGCAGCATGCATGTACGCAAGAGGCTGTGCGCGGGGGCAGAGGCTCGTCTCGAGCGAGCAGGGGCGGAGTTTCGTCGCCTGCGGCTGGCAAGCGGAGGCGGAGGCTCATCGCCGGTGATTGGTGAGCAAGGACGTGGCATCCATGCGCGCATTCGCTGGAGGCGGCGTGACTGCACGAGGTGCGAGCGTCGGGGCTAGGGCGTCGGGGACAGGAAGACATTGTTTTTGTTGGGCTGGGCTGTATCCCAGATACAGATACGTATCCACAGGTGTACTAAAAAATTGTGAAATTAATAAATTAATAAAAAACCGGATACTCCGCAGATACGTATAAGGTGTGCATCCGTATCCGATACGCGATACGCTCCCTCAGCCACCTATCCATGTAACATAGGTGATCAAATGGTCTGGTTTTGATTGATTGGTTATTGGAAACTTGTCATCTGATGTACTAACTGTACTTCTATCTGGGTTACAGATGGTTCGTGGCGCCTTAACATTGCCTCATGGCACTGGCAAGGTATGATGGTATATTTTTTAATACTAGTTTCTTATGGTACTTTATAATGAGTTTTTTTTTTTGGTTTACTTTACTCTTTAAGACTGTTAGGGTAGCAGTATTTGCTGAAGGTCCTGCGGCTGACGAAGCTAGAGCTGCTGGAGCAGATGTCGTTGGTGGCGACGAGTTGATTGAGGAGATCCGCACAGGTACTTTATTTCCTTCTGTTGTTTCTTAAGCTTCCTTCAGTCCTTCACTTTCTATCTACATGAACATTTTCTTGTGTATTACCTGTTGCATATTTAAGGAATAATTCCAAGAAGTTTAAGAATACATTTTTTATTCAGTTATCACTCATTCACTTGTCTTTATCTCTTTCGTTTGAACCAGTGATCCATTAGTTTCCAACGTCAATATTTGATATTGTTTGATTGATCTATTATTTCAACCTATATGCGTATAGGAGGAGGCAAACTAAGCTTTGACAAGTGCATAGCAACCCCAATGTTCATGCCCCGACTTTCAAAGGTAGTGCAATAGCATATTGAACTTATTAAATTTGTTTCTGAATGATATGTTAATTTCGTGATTGTTTTTCTTTTTCAGGTTGCTAGGATATTGGGTCCACGTGGTTTGATGCCTAATCCTAAGGTAAGAATGTTCTCTAGTGTTATTGGAGAATCATGCTCAGTATTCTGCTGTTAGTGACACTTGTATGTAGCTAGGGTCTGTGACGAATGATGTTTCTGGTGCGGTCAAAGCGGCAAAATCAGGCCGTGTAGATTTCAAAATAGATAAAACTGCTATAATGCATGTTGGCCTTGGGAAGGTATGGAACATTAACATTACTGCAAGTAGTCCTAGTGATATTACCATTATATTGGATAGCCGGGCAATTTTAATGTTTTTCATTTACCGTCTCATACTATTATTGTTTGTGTTATTTGCAGGTGAACTTTACTGAGGAGAGTTTACGTGAAAATATAGGTGCTTTTGTACATGCACTTTTACTTGCTAAGCCAGTGGGTTTAAAGAAAAGTAAGTAATGCGCTGACACTATTTATGGCAACATTCTGTTGTACATTTGACCTTACAGCAAACATTAGTCATAATTTGTGAACTCCTGACATGTTTTCTAAACAGTTCTTATGTGTTATGTTGGGTGCAACACTGAGAAAATTGCCAGTTTTCTTTTGACCAATGTCAGGGAGAGTTAAGCCTATGTGCTTCTCTCTAATTATCTAGTTATCTCTTTGTTTGTTTGAGCTGTATCTAGCATCTGCTTTAGTAGTTTGAATATGCTCTGTAGTAGTTCAGCTTTGATGCTTTTCTTCTGTACCAAGTTTGCTATTGCTATATATGGAACTATAACTCTATAAGTATTGCTGCCGTCTAAACCAGATTCCAAAATTCCCCAATGTGTGTTACCTGACCAGCAGTCAGATGCTGTCTTGTTTCTTTTAAAGCTCTCCCTTTTAGCTCAAGAGAAGATATTGTACAATAGTCTTGAAGATATTGCGTAGTTCCCGATTCCAAAATGTGTCATTTTATTGTTCTAAAATCCAACTTCTCTAACATACACCAATATCTACACTCTCCAACATCGAATTAGTTTCATTAAATCCACCATGAAATAGTCTTCATAGTGCCAAATGCATGTAGGTATTGTAGATGTTAATATGATTTTGAGTAAAAGGCACCAAAGTCCCATTAACTATAGAGGTTTTTTTTCAAAGTTCGGCTAGGCGCCGACTAGGCGCGATTTCGCGTTAAGCGAAGCCCGTCGCGGCGACTAGGGGGTAGGCGCGGTCCTCGGCGCTGGGAGGAAGAGAAGGTGGTTGAGGTGGCAGGGAGGAGACCGGCGGCGCCCCGGCTGGCGCCGTACGCATGTGGCGTGCGGCTGTGTGGATGGGGTGGAGGGGCTGGATGGTTAAGGTGGGAGTGTGGATAAGGTGGGCTGTTGGGCTTTTTTTATGGGCCTTTCTTTAACTTTAGGTCCATATATCTCCTATTTTCTAGTTTTATTTAAGATATATGTGTATGTATGTATAAAATTAAAATGCCTAGGAAAACATCTAGGAACGCCTAGGCGCAATTAATCCCGACTAGGCTCTAGGTTGAGGGTCAGCGCCTAGACTCTCCGTCTAGCGCCTAGCTGAACTTTGGGTTTTTTGGGTCCCTAAACTTTTTAAATGGATCACCGGAGGTCCATATCCCTTCATTTGGCCCATAGATCCGTTGTGGCATGTCCAGGTGTGTGCTATTGCCGCGCCTCCCATCCCTATGCCACTTGAGTGCTTCTCTCCCCCCCTCATGTCATGCTCGCTCCCCAGGCCGTGCACTCGTGCCACATGCCAACTCCATCGTCTCTCTCTCTCTCTCTCTCTCTCTCTCTCTCTCATGTGGCCCTCACGCTTGTGTTGCATGCCGGCCGGCATGCTCGTGCCACACACCAGCCCCATACGCTCGCAGTCATCTGCCAGCCCTGTGCTTTTGCGCTTGCTTGCCGCCCACATGCTCTCGCCGCATGATGCCCCTCGCTATGGCCCCACAGTCCGTTGTCGATGCCCTACTCTGCACATTGGTCCTGCAAGCTGTCATCGTCGAAGGTGCCCGCCGGTGCTGTTAGCGTCACTGGGCTCATGTTCTCTTCCCAGTCATTCCCCATGCATGTAGCTGCCACGCAGGTCACTAACGAGCTGGCGCTTTGCCTCCCAAGTGAGGTCAAAACACGTCATGCAATAATGTCGGCGTGGCCATCTTTGGTGACTTCATGACGATGCTGGCCGGCAAGCCGGCAAGGCGCTGTTGCATGGGTACAATGGCTCCCCTAGGTACAGCGGCCAACGCACAGGTCTAAGCACAGGTCTAAGGTCCGGCCCCGGTCGTGGTCGTCTCACATGGGCTATGGTGCCGCTGTGTATGGGTGGGGCAGGGGTTTCGGGGGTATTCTCAACCTGCGTGAGAATGTCTTCTTCCTAATGCCATGCCCGGGGGCTGTCTTACCCCCCGCAGGTAGAGTTTTTTTAGGTACAGCGGCCAACTGCCAAAGGCCGAGCCATGCCGTAGTGGGGTCGCAAAGTTGCAGGGATGGCAGGTCTCCATCGTGGTGTAGCTTGGGGACAGTGGGGTAGTGAGCATGGGGCGTGAGGGGCGCTGCGGCGGCGTAGCTAGCACGGCGTGCCATGCTTGTGGCGAATGGCAGGCGCAATGGTGGGGGCAGGGGCGGGGTGCGGCCAGCAGCACGCAGGGGTCCTTGCCGTCAGTGGTGTTACGGGAGAGTGTTATGAGCATTCTGTTCTCCGAGGCGCATGCCATCAGCGAGATGGCCTTGCTGGAGAGGTCGATGACAAGTGGGTGTTTGTCTTTGAGCGGCGCAGTGGAGAGGTGGATGCATCGTGACCTTGGGCTTGCCGACGCCACTGGCTGTTGTGCATGCTGATAATAACGTTGAATTGCAAAGTGTAATGAGGTGGGGCAGTGACTGACGAGCATAGGGGCGGAGATGGCAAGCACAAACGCAAATATGGGGTTTGTGGCCAGCTGACTATAGAGAAGCGGGGCGTGGATGGCACGAGGGGCGGGGACCATTGAGCATGTGGCGGCACATCCGTTAAGCGCTGCGCGTGGCCGGCGCAGTCATATTCTGCACCCATGACCTGCTTGACGAAATGCCTCAGCCTGGAATTGCCTAGTGAGCATGCTATGCCATCGTTGGATGCAGACCTAGACATGCCATGTCGGTTCTAACTTCTAAGGGCAAAATGATGGGGTATATAGGCCTCCGGTGAACCACTTAAAAAGTGTAGGGTCCCAAAGAAAATGCTATGGACCTAGATGACATCTCAAAAATTAATTTACCTCTGATGCATTTTACTCTGTTATTTTTTGCAACAAAACTAAAATGACTACATGGAATTTTTCAGTACCAGCTCTATCAAAATAGT